>OU015743.1:87399900-87416117 GCA_907169655.1 Acomys percivali | reverse complement strand
GAAAGAAAGAAAGAAAGAAAGAAAGAAAGAAAGAAAGAAAGAAAGAAGGAAGGAAGGAAGAAGAAAAAAGAAAAGAAACTGCCAAGGAATCTCGGAAAAATCTAATACAAGTTTAGGGTAGAGTTCGGCTTGCCAGTTGAGCCAGAGAAGAAAATTCATTCACATTGTGGGAATAGTTAATTTTTGAAAGCAGAAAAGACTGAGAAACTGAGTGGCAGAAAATCAGAAGGGGTTGTATGAGCAGAAGGGTGCTTTTGTAGCTAAAGTGAGTCCCTTTTGAGATTTTTCCCCCTTCAGGATTGAAAATTTCACCCCATAGCTATGTGAGCAATGCTGCAACTTGACCTTAGCAAAAGCTCAGACCCTTGTCCTAAAGGCGACAGACAGCATTGGCTGATTCTGGTAGGTTTACAATGGTGGAACCACAAATGAGACCCCGGAAGAACAAGCAACCATTCAAAGTCAACGTTCCCCAATAGGCCCTCCCTTGAGTGGCCAGGTGATCTCAATTCTACCTTTCTTTGCCTCAGTCTGCTTTTGCCAAGAAAAATTCCCAATACATCTCCTACATACAAATCTTGTCAGTCTATTTTGAAAAACCCTGACCTAGTATTATTTTTTCAAAAGTTTACATTTTGGCTCAAACTTTATAATTAGTTTCATATCCAATATCATTCTGGTGTTATCAATAATTTTATTATTTTACAAATTAAACACTCAACTAATATCCATGCATGCATATGTACATATGTGTCTATTTCTAATAGTTCATGTTGTGCTTTTTTTTCTGTTTTGGCTCTCTGTTTATTTTTTTTTTTGAAATTTTTTTTAAATTTTATTAATTTATTCTTGTTACATCTCAATGGTTATCCCATTCCTTGTATCCTCCCATTCTTCCCTCCCTCCCATTTTCCCCTTATTCCACTCCCCTATGACTGTTCCTGAGAGGGATTACCTCCCCCTGTATATGCTCATGGGGTATCAAGTCTCTTCTGGATGAACGGCTGTCATTCCTCTGAGTGCCACCAGGTCTCCCCCTCCAGGGGACATAGTTAAAGGTGAGGCACTAGAGTACGGGAGAAAGTCATATCCCACTCTCCACTCAAGTGTGGAGACTGTTCTGACCATTGGCTAGATCTGGGTAGGGGTTTAAAGTTTACCACCTGTATTGTCCTTGGCTGGTGCCTTAGTTTGAGCGGGACCCCTTGGCCCAAATCTGCCTATCATAATGTTCTACTTGTAGATTTCTAGGACCCACTGGATCCTTCTACTTTGCTACAATAGGATGTTCTCCCCTCTATCGCAGTTTACTGGTAAGTGAAGGCTTTCATGGGACATGCTCTTTGGGCTAGTATGCAGATATAAGTGAGTATTTTTTATTGATTAATTCTTGTTACATTTAATGGTTATCCCATCCCTTGTATCCTCCCATTCTTCCCTCCCTCCCATTTTCCCTTATTCCCCTCCTCTGTGACTGTTCCTGAGGGGGATTGCCTCCCCATGTATATGCTCATAGGGTATCAAGTCTCTTCTGGATGACCTGCTATCCTTCCTCTCAGTGCCACCAGGTCTCCCGGTCCAGGGGACATGGTCAAATATGAGGCACCAGAGTTCGTTTGAAGGTCATACCACACTCTCCACTCAACTGTGGAGAATGTTCTGTCTATTGGCTAGATCTGGGTAGGGGTTTAAAGTTTATTGCCTGTATTGTCCTTGGCTGGTGCCTTAGTTTGAGCAGGACCCCTGGGCCCAAATCTGCCTATCATAATGTTCTACTTGTAGGTTTCTATGACCCTCTGGATCCTTCTACTTTGCTATTCTCCCATGCTTCTCTCATCTAGAGTCCCAATAGGTTGTCCTCCCATCTGTCCCAGGTTCCTGGTAAGTGAAGGCTTTCGTGGGACATGCCCCTTGGGCTAGTATTCAGATATAAGTGACTATATACCATATGAGTCTTTACGCTTCTGGGTTAACTCACTCATTATGATCATCTCTAGCTCAATCCATTTGTCCACAAATTTTGGGAATTCCTTGTTTTTAAAGCTGAGTAGTATTCCATAGTATATGTGTACCACAGTTTCTTTATCCATTCTTCTACTGAGGGACACTTAGGCTGTTTCCATGATCTGGCTATCATGAATAAGGCTGCTATGAACATGATTGAGCAAATTTTCTTGTTGTGTGCTGGAGCATCCTCTGGATATATTCCAAGGAGTGGAAAAGCTGGGCCTTGAGGAAGCCCTATTCCCAGTTTTCTGAGATAGCACCAGATAAATTTCCAAAGTGGCTGTACTAGTTTGCATTCCCACCAGCAATGAAGGAGTGTTCCTCTCTCTCCACATCCTCGCCAGCAGGTGGTGTAGCTTGAATTTTTGATCTTAGCCATTCTGATGGGTGTAAGATGGAATCTCAGAGTTGTTTTGATTTTCATTTCCCTGATGACTAAGGAGGTTGAGCATTTCTTTAAGTGTTTCTCAGCCATTTGATATTCTTCTGTTGAGAATTCTCTGTTTAGTTCCAAGCCCCATTTCTCAATTGGGTTATATGGTTTGGTGGTGTTTAATTTCTTGAGTTCTTTATATATTTTGGATATTAGACCTTTGTCAGATGTAGGGTTGGTGAAGATCTTTTCCCAGTCTGTAGGCTGTTGCTTTGTTCTGTTGACAATGTCTCCTGCCTTACAGAAACTTCTCAGCCTCATGAGGTCCCATTAATTAATTGTTGACATTAACGCCTGGGCTGTTGGTGTTCTGTTCAGGAAGTTGTCTCCTGTGCCAATATGTTCCAGGCTCTTCCCCACTTTTTCTTCTAACTGACATAGTGTCTCTGGTTTTATGAGGTCTTTAATCCACTTGGATTTGAGTTTTGTGCAAGGTGACAAATATGGGTCCAGTTGCATTTTTTTACACATAGACCTCCAGTTAGACCAGCACCATTTGTTGAAGATGCTATCATTTTTCCATTGAATGGATTTGGCTTCTTTGTCAAAAATCAAGTGACCATATGTATGTGAATTCATATCTGGGTCTTCGATTCGATTCCACTGATCAATCAGCCTGTTGCTGTGCCAGTACCATGCTGATTTAATTACTATTGTTCTATAGTACAGTTTGAGATCAGGTATGGAGATTCTTCCAGAACACCTTTTATTGTACAAATTGTCCAGCAAGTCTAGCTAGGGACTCTGGGCCGAATCTGTGTGCTGACCTAGACTGTGTCATTGCCCCAGCACTGCATGCTAATCTGAGCTAGTGTCTTGGGCCGAACTGCTCGCTGAGCTGAGCTCGTGCCTTGGGTGGAACTGAGTGATCTGCCCAGCCTGCGTCACAGCAGGGGAGCTGTGGCTGAGCTGAGCTAGCGCCTCAGGCAGAATTGCTTGCTGAGCTGAGCCAGCGTTTCCAGGGCACTGCTCTCTGAGCTGAACCCAGGACTCTGGGGCTGAACTGTCCACCAAGTCCAGTTTGGGTCTCAAGGCACCGCATGACCCAAATCCTACCCAGAGTCCCCTCTCCTGCAGCAACTCCCACTGGCCACCACACCAATTACCTCCACCCGAAGTCTCTGAGCTGCAAACTTCAGCCACCTCTGCCTCTGCTGCTGCTGCTGCTGCTTCTGCCGATGCTGCTCTGATCCGAGAAAATCCATGCTCCTCCCATGTGCAGGGGCATGCAGGTCCTTCGCACCCTGGTCCCTCTGAACCGTGGAGCACTCCTGCTTCCGTGGTGTCGGGACCTTGGTGTTCCAGGCTCAGAAATCTGTGTAACTCCCTGAATTGTTCACTGGAGCTTCCAAACACGGTCCACACTGCTCGCCGCCATCTTGGATCTCTCCATGTTGCACATTTTCAAAACATCGAGTTTAATACAATATAAGCATTTAATGCATGATTTGTAATTTAAAATCATTTTTGAAATTTATTTATTTTAAAATTTCTCTGAAATGTAAAGGACTTTTTTAATGCAAAGGAATATATTTCTAAACTAAAATGTATCATATCCAGTGAAGCTAGACCTGAGCATTATCTTCCATTCTTTCCACTTTTCCTGTATTGTCAAATGAAACATACTTGGCTTGATAAACGAGTGAATCGCAACACTTAAGTTGTACATACACCTCACTAAGCACTTAATATATTTAATCTTACCATTAACTTCCAGACAATAGTATCAGGTATAAGAGAAAGTTAAACATACACAGAAATCACATTTTTAAAAACAGACTTAAAGATACATTGCAGACTTATCTTACTACAATAGAATTAGAAACCCATGTTGCCCATTATTTCTTCTCAGTCTTAAATATGCATGTATTTTAAACAAGCTCCCAATGAGTGTTAACAGACAAGAACCTTATAGTTTAGAGTGAGGTAGAAGGATGCTTTAGCTTCACAAACTGCTGCGGAAATTCTAATGTATGTTTAGTCAGACTATTTCATTCAAGGTTTCTTCGGGTCTTATTTTGCTTCATGATTCTGATTTAGGTAGGACAGAGCAGAATCAGATACTAGCTGTTGTTTAATATATAACAAGACATGTTACCCAAAATTATTATTGTTTTCACAAACCTTCCCCCTTGAAATGGCAGAGGCTATGGTACACCTGACCTCTTTCCAGCACCTATATACTTCTGAGAAGCCCATTCTACCACCGCACGGACAAAACAGAATCTCTTAATGGCCATAAAGATTAACATATAATGTGGAAACCACCAGAAACATATAATAAACACTATTTCCAAAGTTTATAAAATTATGTAAGAAGGATATTTGTATCATAAAATGAAAGTAGAAAGCATGATTCAAGTACTATCAGGATTCACCAGTGATGTTTTCCACTCTTTAACAAATCTTTGTCCTTATGATTCCAGAAACTTCTTCCAACAGTCTCTATGCAACCAATATATCATGTGTGGAGAGCACACATTTTAACTTCTTTCTAAACTCTGTAGAACACCCAATGCTCTTACTGCTTTTCTCTTCCCCTTTAAAATTCTAAATATATTAATAAAAATAATTTTCTTGTACATAGTGCGTTATCATTCTTTTGAACTTAAATCGACAACACTTCTCTGAAAAATGATAGTCACCTTTGGATGAGTGGAAAATTTAGGACCCATTAGCCACTTATAGAATGGCATTATTTTCAACATCAGGTACTAGGCGGTAAAGCGCGAGAATTCCTACTGAGGTCTCAGCCACTAGATGCCGCTGATGTGTCTAGAGGCCTAGGAAGTGAATTCTACAGAACTATAAGGGCTTACATCTTGGAAAATAAAATGCTGTTACTATGGTGACCAGCTGAGATTATGGATAATGAGAGTACCATGTTTTCCACTCTCTAAGGAGCTATTGTTCTCCACATATTGCTCTATGCTGAACATTACTGACCTTCAAAATGTATCAAAATCATTGGTTCTTTTCTTTCTAAAATAAAGAATGTTTCATTCAGTACCTTTGTGTGAGTGAGCAGCTGTGCACATCAGTTAATCACATACTCAAACAAACACATACACAGTATGGAAAGAAACTATTATTCAATATATTTTTCATATACAGATACAGAAAATTGACCAATTGCTCAACACTACATGATATCATGGTTTCTGCAACTTTGTGTGATCTTGTATCCTTTAAATTTTCCCTTCACCAAGATAAAAGTAATCAAGAAATTAGCTGAAAACGTATCCCTTCCATAATAGCATTTAAATATCTAGCTGAGATTAGCTGTAGACAATCACATGTTTTCATTGAAAAGGGGGATACAAGACTTTCTCATTTTAGTTAGAGAAAAATTATGAAATGCATAAAAGTATGTTGTTTCTAAACTACTAATAGATACAAAAGCTATAAAGAAACAGAAATATTTCATATAAAACAGTTTAGAATGCATTGAAAAGTGTTAGAAGAACAAATTAGATTATATTGTTTAGTAATTAGATGTTGATTTTACAGACTATTTTATTACCATGTTCAGAAGAAACTTGAAATTAAGGCTCATAGTCACATGATTTAGAAAATTAAATATAAACAAAAACTTTAGTGGATGTTGTTATGTTTATAAATTCATCTCACAAAAATTATTTCCCCCAAATAATTTGCTTGATCTTACATAGCCTAAAGAAATAAAAGCTAATTAATACTTCTCAAAATTCAAGCAAGGAAAGAATTAATGACCAGATTTTTCATGTCAAAAGGCATTGTATAATAACTAATGAGCTGAATGAGTAATAAATATGCCAGTTTTCATAATACATGATGGATTTTCATTACTCTGTAACACTCTATCCAGTCTTCCCTTCAAACGCTATCATGGTCTTCTTAAAACTAAAGCGAATTTGATATTTTCTCTCCTTGGACCTCATCTCTAGTGGCATTAAAAGGGACACAAAAATCATAAGATGGTGCATAGTTTTTCTTTTAACTCTAGTTACATTTTTAAAGAAAAATAGATTGTGGAGTTGATAAAAAAATATCTAAAAATAAATGTCAGAACATAATAGACTTTAAGATATATTAATATTTTGTATGTCTGTGATATGTGTGCAGGCATGCAAATATGTCATAGCACACGTATGGCGGTCTCTTGAAACTGTGTAAAGTTGGGTCTCCATTTTCACTTTCAGATGGGTTCCAGGAATCAAACTCATATCACCAGGATAGCACAGAAAGCATGTTTACCTGCTGTGTGATCTTGTCAACCATACAATGCTAGACTTATTTGTCACTTTTTTTAAAAGTATAAGAAATCATTAAAATTTGTGTTTATGGACACCCCACCCAATCTGGCATGCTGTTGAGAATGAAGTAGAGACACTGCAGGACTGTTGTGTTTTACTGTCTAGTTTCTGGGACGGGTGGAGTAGGCAGCCCATAGCAGTCAAAACGTTTTTCTAGACTGCCAGAGTATAGAAAGTTTATAGGAAAACCCTGTTTTCTCTGCATCCAACCTGGAAATATTTCCTCTGCTGTACATTGCCAAAGCATTTCTGGCAAGTTTTGACCTTCCTTGTCTTGTAGCCACAAAAGTCACCTGTCTGGTTCCATCAGACATAGTGCTTTTCTTGCATGACCCCATCTTCACCCAAAGATCTCTTTATAAAGATCCTAATAAGAATATTTTAGGAACCTTCATACTCTTTTTCTTAATGAATTACATGCACAGAGAGAAATTTTTCCAATAAGATCATACTTTGAGATATTGATAGTGGAAACATAAAAATATCCTGGTGGAGAGAACCAAACTTTTTAGCACATCCAACAATGCCAGGAGGTGCTTGACAGAGCTCAAATCTTGTAGTTGTTCCATTTTCATATCTTTTAATTTATAAGAGGATATGAAATTGAGTAGATAGTAACTTTACGGTTTTGTTCTTTCCAAATGTAATGGAACCTATTGACTGAGAGGTAGAATATATTAGTGACCTAAGGAATATAGAGATTTTCTCATGCTATCCTGACAATCACTTGCCTTTGGACACAAATATAGCTAGCTCATATGATTCCAAGGGACATGTTGACATTTTCCCCAATGATCCTTAGAAACTACACAATTATTATGCATACAATGCCTTAGGTACTATGGACAATTAATTGCTTTGAAAATGTCTAATTTTAATAATCTTGGATTTATATTTTGTTAAAGAAAAATATAAAACCTTATACTGTTCTCTTATGCTTTGTGCTCTTATGTAAGTAAAAAAATGAAAAGAATTTTGTGGCTTCATAAGTTTTAGATCAAATGTAAATATCTCCAGTATACTAAACTACACTGTGTTTAATTATATTTAACCAATGAAGCATCTTCAAAACATTAACACACACACTCTCATTACATTCTTTTCCAACACTATGCCAAAAAGAGAACAACAAAAAATTCCAAAGTTTCAAAAGATAAGAAAAGTTTCAAAAAGATTTTTTAAAACCCTCAACCACTGAGTCATTCATCTGCTTGTTATGAATGAAGGCCTACTAAATTCTAAGCATCCTGGTTTGTCCAAGAATTACATAGTCCCATGAACTTCCAATGAATCTAAGTTACAGTGGTAGTCATCCTGAAAGCAGGACTATCTTCAAGCTTGCTCAAATACTTCTTGAACATACAGTCCTTTACATTAAAACAGAGACAAATTCAAAAGATTTTGTAAATTACATATTGAATAGTTCTTCCAATATGGATGCTAACATAATTCTCTTTTGGTTTTCAAGGAAAGCACCACATTGATATTGTGTTGGTATGAAGAAAGAATGTTGTAGCCACATTTCTAGTACCTTCTTGGCAACAGCATAATGTCTTTCTGAATCATGAATTAAACATGTTCAACAACAAAGCCATCACCTTCATTTTCTGCTTTTACCCATTTATATGGTATCTTGATTTTGCCATTTGTTTCTTTCAAACAGGCTCACAGTCTTTTCTCATTTGCCCCACAGCATTCCCTTTATAAGGATAATCATTTGCCTTTTCAACTTACTTCCATAATAAATTTCCATCTACTCTTAATCTTTTATTTAATTGAAAATATGTTTTAATTCAACAAATTCTGATTATGATTTCTGCTCCCATAATGTCTCTCAGAGCCTCCCCTGTTCCCCAGCCATCCAAATCCATACCCTTTCTTGCTCTCTCTTATTAGGATACAAACAGACATCTAAAAATAATAATGATAAATTAAGTTAGGTGACCTAAGAAACAAATAAACCAGAATATGACAAAATAAACAAGCAGAACAAAAGAAGGCAAAGAAAAAACTCAAGAAGCACAAATTTACACACACAGAAATCCCATATAAACAGGAAATGAAAAACAATAATACATGTGAAAGTGGCCTGCAAGGGGAGGAAAGAGCTCTGAAAAAGCATTAGATACACTGAAACTGCAACATTGCCATTAAGTTATTTTCAATTGGCCATCTACTGCTTGCCGTGGGCCTGGCCTTAAGAGTGGTTTGTGGACATAGTCAGACTCTGGTGGATAAAATTTATCAGCTGGAGATAGCTCCTGGGTTAGGGATTTGGGCTTGTGTCCACTTTCCTTCTCGGCATGGGCCATGCGTATTCCTGGGAAGACCCAATACAATACATGCTGCCACAATTTTTGTGATTTCATATACATGCAGCCTTGCTCTGTTTAGAAGGGTTTGTTTACATGGTGTCCTGCACACCCTCTTCATCTACATGATTTTCTGAGCTCTAAGAAGAATGAATTGAAGAAAACGTTCCATTTAGGACTATCACTCTCAACCAATTGTAGAGTGTGGGTCTCCCTATTAGTTCCTGTCTACTGCAGAAAGAAGCTTCTCTGGGGATGGCTGAGTGATACACTGATGTATGGATGTAACAGAATACCTTTAGAAATCCTTTTGTTTCTCTGTTCCTTTCACAGAACAGTAGTATTTCTTTTTCCCCTGGGTCCCTGGCCAGTCTAGTCTTAGGTTCTTAGTCATCTGAGCAGTATCAAGGATGGGTTCTGTCTAACGAAGCATGCCTTAAATTCAATCAGATATTGATTGGTTAGCCCCACAAGTTTTGTGCCACTATTGCAACAGAACGTTGTGCATGCAGGTCACTATGCAAACTACAATCTCTCTCTCTCTCTCTCTCTCTCTCTCTCTCTCTCTCTCTCTCTCTGCAGGCAGGATGCATTCCTGTAACACCAACATTAGTACATTGGACTGAAAAGTCTAGGTAGGCACCAGCTCAACCTCGCCATGTTTTATGCATTGCATAGGAGTGATATTTGACAATAGGGCTTTACCATCAGTGTGCAGACAGCAGCCAATATATAGGTTGATAATAAAATAAGTTCTTAGGGAGCTGCCAAGGGGCCACTAGATCAGATGTAATCCATTCCTGGAACTGGGAGTTTCATTTCATGATGAAAGATGTATCCTTATATATTTTAAGAAACTTTGACTCTATTAGGATTCCATACAACCCCACAGATGGTTGTTAACTTTAGGGCTCCCTATTCTTTTACAAACGTTACTTTCATCATATTGTAGACTACTGACCTTTTTTAAAAATATATTTTTATTTATTTTTATTTTTTTATTATTAATTTTTTTCTTGTTACATCTCAATGGTTATCCCATCTCTTGTATCCTCCCATTCTTCCCTCCCTCCCATTTTCCCCTTATTCCCCTCCTCTATGACTGTGACTGAGGGGGATTACCTCCCCCTGTGTATGCTCATAGGGTATCAAGTCTCTTCTCGGTAACCTGCTATCCTTCCTCTGAGTGCCACCAGGTCTCCCCATCCAGGGGACATAGTCAAATGTGAGGCACCAGAGTACATGAGAAAGTCATATCCCACTCTCCACTCAAGTGTGGAGACTGTTCTGACCATTGGCTAGATCTGCGTAGGGGTTTAAAGTTTACCACCTGTATTTTCCTTGGCTGGTGCCTTAGTTTGAGTGGGACCCTTGGCACAAATCTGCCTATCATAATGTTCTACTTGTAGGTTTCTATGATCTACTAGATCCTTCTACTTTGCTATTCTCCCATGCTTCTCTCATCTAGAGTCCCAATAGGATGTCCTCCCCTCTGTCCCAGGTTCCTGGTAAGGGAAGGCTTTCATGGGACATGCCCCTTGGGCTAGTATGCAGATATAAGTGAGTATATACCATCTGAGTCTTTCTGCTTCTGGGTTAACTCACTCATTACGATCATTTCTAGCTCAATCCATTTATCCACAAATTTCGGGAATTCCTTGTTTTTAATAGCTGAGTAGTATTCCATAGTGTATATGTACCACAGTTTCTCTATCCATTCTTCTACTGAGGGACACTTATGCTATTTCCATGATCTGGCTATCATGAATAAGGCTGCTATGAACATGGTTAAACAAATTTCCTTGTTGTGTGCTGGAGCATCTTCTGGGTATATTCCAAGTAGAGCACTGACCTTCTAAACCATCACTCAATTGCAAATCCAAGAGAGATATTCATTGAACTACAAATGTAATGAAGATATCTCCTTCAACACAAATCATCTTTCATTATAGCCCAGATGATAAAGCCCTTTGTCTAGTTTTCAAGGTCCTGAAAACTGTTCCATCTCCATTCCTTGTCTTCCTAATGCTTTCAAATCCAGAAGAAGCTTTGCAAACCTGATGACAACCAACCTGTGAATCCAGACCTGATGCCATGTTCTTTATTGCCTCAGCATGAATACCTTTATCTCACAGTCAACCTAATCTTTCACTTTAGTAATCACTATTATTAATTTTATGTGATGAAGCTGATGGAATTGATTTTTTGCAATTAAATTTTATGTTTACAAATCCCTCAAATTACATACCCATAATATATCACAGATATATTGTAAGGTGTATAATCTTTATAAAATCCCATAAATGGAGTGATTATTTGCATATTTAATGCTTTCACCATTAATAGACGAAATGAGTGAAAACAGATTTTAATACTTAAAAATTATATATGTATGAAATAATTACAATACAGTTATAGTGCATTTCTCTGAAGTCTTCTCTATGAGATTTTTTTTAAAAACTATAGCAGATAATACAATGTAATATATTTTACATTATATTTCCAAATTATTAGTTTGCTTATTGTACTCTGTACCCATGACTTCACATTATACTTTTGTACTTAATATACTTAATATGAACATAAACCAAATACAGGCTTGATGTGAGACAAAAGTAATCTTCACTTCTATACAGTTAACAAATACTAGATAACTTTTGGAACAACTAAAATTACTACTATTCAAAGATATTTTTACAATGAAAGCTAAGCATATAAATGAAATAGTCTGTCACATTTATTTTTCTTTTATTATTATTCTTTTGACTCAATAATGTTATTAAGTTTTATTTTTATATTGTTAGACTCTCTAAAGAAGCCTGTCAATTAAAGATGACTGATCACTTGGTAAGTAATTTTGCCTGAAGAAATTACATTAATATATGAAGCTATTTTACTTTTTGGTAATTTTGACATGACATAAAAATATCTGTGAAAAAATCTTTATCATTTGTAATTAAGATTTCATACAAATGTACTTAAGTATTCTATGACCTAACAAAATAGTGGTGATTATTTTTTGTTTGAAAAGTAAATGCATATATGTAATTGTTTTGATTAAATCATCCCCTGTTTCCCCCATGCACTTTTCCTTCTACTCTTCAGGAGCTATTTGTTTACCTTTAGACCATCTTGCTGCCTGTATGTGCATGGATGTTGAGCCATCTCCTACAGCAAAGGTAGGCTCTCAAGGTCCACATTCCTGAAACAAAGGGCTTTTCTTCCACTAACAGTCATCAGTTGTCTATAGATCCTCAGCTAAGAGGCAAATTCATAAGCCCTTCCCCCATCCATGCTGGGATTTTGAGACCCTGATCTTTTGCACAGACCTCACCCATGTATTCGCAGTCTCTGTAAGCTCAGGTGTGCAATGGCACTATCACTTTGGGACTACTGTTTCACTCCGGGTGTCTTCTGCCTCAGGCTCTTACAATCTTCCCATTTCCTCTTCCAGTAAGGTCTTTCTAAATAGCCTAAGCTGCAATGAACTTCATAATCCAAGCAGACCTTGGCCTTGCAATCATCCTGTCACCTCCTAAGTAAGTAGGATTATAGGACTTCTCAAAAAATGCCTGGATTCTAAGTTATTTTAGGAAATAATAGTCTCCAGCAGATAAGAACTCCATACCCAAGACATCAACATACACTTAGGGCCAATGTGCTGCACGATCGTGTGAGAAAATAAGCAGAGAAGAAGGGAAAAGGCAGCAAAACACAACTCTATGATGACATTAATCCCATCAGAGCAAGTCGCATGACCTAGCCATCTCAAAGGTGTTACTTGCTAACACCACTACCATGAGATTGGAGGGAACTAACATTCAGATAATAATATTGTCTGTGCTAAAATAGTCTTTCAATTTACAAAATATGAATTCATGGGCCTTAGATAGTAATAATGTTTGTTTCTTTTAAATTTTTCATTTTTTAAAACTTTTTTGAGAATATGCTCTAATTGTATCATTTCCCACGTCCCTTCTTCCCTCCAAACTACTGCCTCACCTTGCTCTTATTCAGATTCATGGCCTATTTTTCTATACTTGTTCCAGGATTTTCTTCTTTTTAATGGTAATTAAATGACTCAAACTTTTGGAAAATTTAGTGGCTTAGTCAAATATGCATCCATATAAAAATCTTCTGTATGTATAACTGGTATTTCCTGAAATCATCACACAAGAAAAGTGACTTTGAATTCTGTTTAGCTTTTACTCTGCTGAAATGAGATACATTAAATATTTAATTAGTATGTTATCTTGTTAGTTAAATTAGCTCATTATAAAAATATTCCTAGAATTTGAGAAATATTGAGAAATGAAAGAGCATATCATACAACTTTTCATTTTAAGAAGACACAAAGGTTTTTTTAATTGCAAAAGCTTATATTTTCATATATAGAAATGAGCTATTTTGGTGAATGCAACTCTGACAAAAATAAATTATTTTACCAATATCTCAGGAAAGATATTTATATATTTCTTGTCCTAAGATATTTTTTGTTAAAGTTGAAATATTAGAGAAGTAAAAATAATTAAATATAAATGAAACTTTTTATCAAAGGTGGGTGCTATTACAAATTGATGTATGGAACAATTACTGCTTAATGCTGTCTTCTGTATGTTTATCATATTTGAGGGTCTTTGTTATCCAGATTATCTCAAATCCAAATAAGGCTTTGACTGAGTTCAAATAGAGAACTTGAAGTTCAGTGTTGAAGTAGCACTCCCATGCTGGTGATCCAAGCTGGAGGCATCAGAAACGCAACGGCGATGCAGCTCCATTGCAACACACCACATGCCTCACAGTGCTTTACAGCCTAATAAACATTTGTTTATTTCTCATCTCAGATTACTTTCATCTAAAAGAGCCTATCCCTTACATGTTTACATATTCCTTACAAAAGATAATTCTTGGTAGAATTAGCTGGAATATCCTTAGAGAGAAGTAAGAGGACACTCTTCATATCTCAAGATAATAATGAGAAAATGGATTCTCATCTCAGCACCTGCATTCCTCACCAAGACTTGGCTTTCAAGTGCAGTATCATCACTGTCAGTGCCTTGCCAAAGAATTGTTCTACTATTGTGTTTGTGATTTACCATTTCCTGTGGGAGACCATTTTTATGCAGGACTAGATAGTTATCATGTAAGAATAATTGATTTAAGCTTTGTATTTTACCTCAGATCTAGTGTTCTAATTCTGAAGAAAAAACCTGGGGTGTGGAATTGGGTAAACCTAGATACACAGTAGTTTAAGATGGAACACAGGTCTTTGGAGCTACTATTTAATCATTTCCTCCCCAGACTTATTATTGATGAAATCAGAAAATTATCAAATGCCATATACATTTGTGGTGCAGATTAAAACAATGTATGAAAATTGTGTACCCAACCCTAGACTCATAGGAAACAAAAGTTTTTCACGTTACTACAGTCTCTTTATTTAGGTTTTGTTTTAGTGATAGCTGAAGGATGACATTTAATTTTGATTAATGTAACCATAACTTAGTTCAGTTAATAAATGATCATGTACCAAAGAATTTATTCTACCCTTTGGTATCTGATCTAATAATATCCCAATAGTTGTAAGATGATATGTAAATTAAAATTGTATTGTACCTGTTTTTCTGGACCCACCTTACTGAATTTAACTCTAAAAGCGATGCTTTCTTGGTAAAGAAATAGGCATTTATGTAGATAGATATAGATATGTAAACACATACAAATACTATGCAGTGTGTGCAATTATTAAAACACATGATATTATACTCCATTAATATGTATATTTGGATTTTTAAAGATTTATTTATTTTTATCTATATGAGTGTTTGCCTGCATACATGTATGTGTCAACTAGGAAGTCAGGTCCCCTAGAACTGTAGATACACAGGCTGTGAACCAGCTTGAGGTGCTGCAAACTAAACCAGGTTCTTTGTCAGAGCAGCCAGTACTCTCAACTGCTAAACTGTCTCTCCAGTTCAATATTTTTGCATTTAAGTAGCAATAAAAACAAATCTAACTGAAAGACTAACTTAAAAAAGAAATTACAAAACACACATATCTCCTTTGATTCTCAGAAACACTGTCCTGAGTTATTCACTGTAGAAAGCTTATTATCATATTCAATGGGTTGTTAAATGTAATATTTGGAGTTATATTTTTACAGAAAGGAAATCTATTGTTTTACTACCAGAAATAAAAGGGGTTTCCCTGATTTGGACAAAAATCATTTCATTGTTCTTAGTTTTCTGTAGGCTATTTCTACCCCTACTGAGTTGTAAAACAAATTTCTCAATAAAAAGGTAATCAAATGTGCACAGTCTTTTAGAATTAAATATTCACAGACACTCCATTAGACAATGCTTAGGCCCTCCCTGAAAGGATGCCCATTAATCTGTCTTGCAGATTTCCAAATCTTGAGGTACATAAGCATAACTTCCATTTGTAATCCTCTGTATCAATTTCTCAACTAACACTTCCAAGTTTTTATTCATTGTAAAAATCCTATCATTAATAGTTTAGACATGTATTACACATTTTTCTTTAAAGTGTTTTACTATGCATTTGGTGTGTGTGTGTGTGTGTGTGTTCCTAACAGTATGTTTGAACACTGGGCATGCAACAGTCAATAAAATCACTTGTTCTGAGTGTAGCTCTTAGCGAGTTTCTTTTACTGAACAATACAGAAAATAAAGGCATCTATATTACTGGATTATCACAAGGGTTAATGAATGAAATAACAAGCAAAATTTTAGGAATGTCTTTAGAATATGATCAGTCTTTTTCACTGTTATTGCCTGGTGAAGTGACAGGAGGCAGCTGGTCCTGTCATAGAATAGTTATCAGGAGGAAAGTAAAGAAAGTTTCTGGCAATTAATGATAATCATAGGTGTAATTGTGACATAAACTTGAGAGACTAGATCAGGATTGTGGTTCAAAAATCATGAGACAATTATTGGTTTTATAACGTAAATTTGCTTTCTTTAATTAAATGATTTCATGTTCTCTGCTTAGAAGACTCAGTTTTAAGAGACATCAAAACAAAGCACTTTTCTTCACAAATAATACAGAAGGGGACTGAGGTGATTGCTCAGTAGGCAAGTATCGCTGCTATGCAATCAAGAGGAAGTGAGTTCAAAGCCTTAGTCCCCAGGTTAAAGAAAAGGCAAGTGT
>OU015743.1:87384173-87399890 GCA_907169655.1 Acomys percivali | reverse complement strand
ACTCACTTAGTAAACTTTACAAGCATTAAGACCTGAGTTCAGCTACCCAACATGTACATTAAGAAGCAGGTGCTGATGTCTGGACCTAGAGAGATGGCTCAGAGGTTAAGAGCACAGTTGTCTCTTCCAGAGGGCCTGGGTTCAATTCCCAGAAACCACATGGAATCTCACAGACCCTCTTCTGGTGTGCAGTATACATGCATATAGAGCATTCATACACATAAATGCATAAATATAAACACACACACAGCAGGTGCTGCAATCCCAGAGAGGAAGTAGGACCTTGACTCATTAAGTTCACTGGCTAGCACCCTCACCTCTAACTAAACAATAAATTGCAGGTTCACTGAGAGACCTTGTCTCAAAACCAAGGTGGAGAAAAATAGGGCAAGATGCCTGATATTGACAGATGTAGTAACCAAATTTACTGAGTAATGTGTACCTAGTATACTGAATGATTTTAGTAATAAAGAATATGATCAAATAGCAAAAAGTGACTGATTTCTATGGTACCAAAACAGCCTTGCTTAAATATGAGTAACATTCTTTTCCATGTTTTAAATGAGATATTAACTCTGTTTTTCTTTAAAAGCACTAAACTTTTTAAACTTCCATACTGAATATATATATATACATATATATTTACTGAATGTAAACACACACATATTTATATATGTATAAATATATGCACACACATACACTTCAAAGTCTTCTGTTTGCCCTGTAATTCAGAAATGTTCAAACATAGAACACATTTCTTGTGGGGAACTAAGTATCTATACCCAAACCATAAAATTACTTACAAATAGCCACTATTTTAGCCTTACAAACTAATTGAGTCATATCAAACTGTGTTTAAACTATACTCCTAGACTGTTTTACTACATAATTACCATGCAAATATGTAAGACTTATGTGACACCATGATTTGAAACTTAAACTGTGCTAGGAAAGATTTTATTCTGCATGCTATTTAACCAACAACATTCTACAATGAAGAAGAGTTATGTTGTAGGGAAAAATCACGAAGAATAATGAGATGGGTACTCTCTTTTCTGGGACAGCTAATCACAACAAAACTCATAGAGACTATTACATCAACAGGCTAGACACTGAAAAATGGAAATCACACAAAAAATGATACTGAAAGCAAACAGTTTATATTTAGCTAGAAAAGTTACTGAAATTCTTCCCAACCCATTGCTTAAACGTGCATTTGAGCATCTTGAGCCTGACACTATAAATGGAGTTGACGCATGACTTGAAAGGAGTGTCCATACACCTTTCGATGTAGGGCACCTTGCAGTTGAAGCCATAGGTTTACAACAGAAAAGAAATAGAATTCCAGCTAAGACCTATTTTTCTAATCATTAAATATAGGCTTCTAAGGCTGTTTTTTTTTTTCTTTAGTCTTTGTCTTTTCTGGGCTTCCATGGAATGTTTCCTAAGTGTATTGTGGGCCAACATGAAAAAATGTATCACTGTGCTTAAAATTTCTTAAGACTATGACCTACTTAGGGGACAGAGCCAGACACTCACTTCCATGTATCTGTACATAGCCGCTTTCTGAAAGAGCAGGTTCTATACCACCTACTTCTTTGTCTTGCACACACTAAAAACAGGCCTTTATGTCCTGGGAACGTTAAGACATTAACTATTGCAATGTGTATGAGTACCACTATAATAAGAATTTCTCATCAACCCTTGGCTTACATTGCATTAACATAAAAAATCCATTTAAACATTAAAATTAATACATCATAAAACAATGGTAATGCTTCATACAAAATATAGTTTTATTTGAATTTCAACTACTCACAATAGCAATGAATATCCCCATTCAAATTGCTATCATGAATATTGTATAAAATGAGAAGAATAAACTAAAAGTAAAATTAGAATACTGCTTTATAAATTATAATATGTCAAGCTAACAAATGGTAGACTTGTCATATTGAGCAACTAAATGTCTAAATGATCATTCAGCACTCATAGTTCAGGAGAAAAAAAAACAGTGGCTTTGTTGCCTCTAAAGCAGTTGCTCGATTTTTCATACTGTCATTCTGCTCTATTAGCAAAGCCTAACACAATTAGGTATGAATATGCAGTAATAACATGCAAATTGTTCCCTCACAATTGCCCTAAGGCAGCAGTCTCAGCCTTTCTAAGCTTGATTCCTTCTACATCATTACTGCCTTGGCATAATTCATCAGAATAAAAACTACCTCAGCCTTATTGCAAGTGGCCAGCTAGTAAAATCATTGGTAGCTGTTAACCACTCTCCCTCAATGGGTTTGTTAGCGATGCTGTCCCCAGCTCCCTGCCACTCCTGCACTTGTACATGTGTCCCTTGGGTAATGTTAGACACTACATTTGAGCCTGCCAGAACAATTAACCCTACTGTTAATTAGAATGAAATGTCAGGCGCACAGATGGTACAAGCTGGCATCCTGCCATCCCTCCAACTGCTGCTGAACGCAGCTACCCTACTGCTGACAGCTGCTCAGCCATGTCCCAAACCAGCAGATGTCAAAACTGTCCAGCTGAGGGAGGTTACAGGAAGCAAAGAGGAGGGGTTTCTCATCCCAGCGGTGATGATGGCTGTTTTAGTGCTGTTGTATCTATTGCTCGTTGTCATACTGTACCAATCAACGGGAAGTCTGTGAGCAGAGAGTCACAAATTTAAAATAATGATGCTAATAATCATAACACAAATAAACACAACATGGCTGTAATTCCAGACAAGCATACAGGCAGCTAGCAGCAAACAAAATCACTGAACTTTTCCACAGGGCTCTCCATAACTCGAGCAGCATATTTTAACATGTGGTATCAAAGAGAAAAAAAAAATCTCTTCCCAGTCCCAAACCAGGTCATTAAAAAGCCAGAAAACACCATCTATCTAATCTTTAGACAAATTATTCACTTTGTTTTCAGAAACCATGCCTACATACAGAAGAAATGACTACTTCTCCTGATCTATTTCATTGTTCATAATTTATGAATGTAATTTATGAGATGATAATTTGTTTCCCTCTCTCCTTATACACATACACACAGTCATTAAAACAAGATAACATAGCATCACTCATGAAAAATGTCACAAAATAAAGTCTGATTAGGAAAGAAGTCACAATTGAATGTTCTTTGGGTTAAAAAGTAGCTCCAAAATTCTGACATGAAGGTTGTGTGAATATTGTGGCTAAACAAACAAACAAATAAAAACAATGTTCTCATTTGAATTAGTCATAAATACAAGCTCTTTATACACCCGAATGGCCTAGACTATAAACTACTATTACATATTCTTTACTAGTGAAAATAATTTTGCATGGTTATTATTAAATATGGAAAGTATAGAAGTATGAAAGTAGTTCCTTTCCAATTAAGCCATTTTGATTCATCTCTTAACACTGCAACTATAGGAGCATATTATAGACTAAATGCCACAGGAAATATTTCATAAAATTTAAACTTCATTCTTCTGTTATTTCCATTCCAATCAGACATAATGTATTGATAAATTCTGCATTCATATATGTATGCACATGTGCAAATGTACAACCTTAAAGTCTTTAGAGCATTCAAAATGAGTTTTAAAATTCTATATGTACTGACCATTAACTAGGCCAAAGATATGATAGTAACAGATATATGATTAGATAACAAAATTAACTTGAAAGGTTGAGATGGTTTGCAGTAAATGTCTTTAAAAACAGGAGAGTTTTAGATGGATACGGCAGCTTTAAAAACTAGGAGCAGAGAAAAAAATTAAGGTAAATCAACTCAGATTTCTTCTGGGAATAAAGTCCAATTGTCCTAGCTTGCATAGCTTTTACTCGATCTCATTAAGTAAGTATAACTTTATGATTACAATAAACTGAGATAAATATTTAGGTTGCTAGTATCAGAACAAGCATGAATGGACTCCTATATCAATACAAGTGAGAGATGACCACCATACTTGGAGTCAGTACTGAAGGAGTTCGCAAAAGACTGAATTCAAGCTTGGTTATAGTCACAGAGATGTACACTATTCAGGAGATCAGTGAACACTGCAGACTTGAGCTCGAGAGTAAATCATATATTAACTAGACTGATAATTGGCTTCTCTGAGAGTTTAAAACCTCACTAGGATAGACCAACATAATTATGAATGATTACTACTATTAATTTAGGTAACATTTCAGTTTATTTCAAGTAAAGTCTTCTTCAAGTCATACAATTGTCCTGGGAAATATACTCTGTACATTTTCAGGGACAGTAACCAGCCAGTCTGGCCTAAGTGATGACCTTCCAGTTCAGCAAGAGAACTTTCTCAGGAAATAAAGTGGAGATTCAATAAAAAAGACATCTGACATCAACCTTGGACATCTGCATGCATGCACATGTGCATGTGCACTGCACACACATTTGCACACATACACAGCATGCATAATATCACACATATCTGTCATCTGGTTATTCTAATAATAGCATTTGAGAAACTAACTAACAGGACTAAATAAAGACACTGAAAGTAGTGCTGAAAAGAATGAGATAGCTCCCCATCCTCTAGAAGCTCAGAATATAATACGGAAAGACAAACATGATAACAATACAACAATATCTCATGCATGTAAGAACCGAGTCATGGTGAAGAATAATGTGAGATAGGAAGATGCATTTTCCATGAGTTGGAAGCATAAAATAAACATCTTTAAAGGTATATAATTGTTAATATACTTGAAAAATGTTTTTAAAAGCTCACAAAGTAACAGAGTAGAAAAGTAAACAAGCATTTTTATAGATGAAAATACATGCAATATTTTCAACAAATAAAACTCTTCTTTGCAATGTGCATACATTACATGAAATAAAATGTTTGTGACTTTTAGCGTTTCTTTTTGTAAAGTGTCTCCCTTACTGTCACACAGAAAGTTTAAGTAGCACAGAGATAGAAAGAACATGTGTTAATTACAACTACATTTTACATTTAGGGTGACATTAAAATGTGCAGGACAGTGTATTAAATTGACTCGGGAGCTTACAATGCTAAAAATGGGATAGAATTAAATCAAAATTAGTAGTTATTGCAAAATGCACTCTCACATTTTTGTTAGATAAAAAGTCAATATCCTACTAAGCTATTGAAAGTTAAAATATTTCTAGAATTTTCTTATAAAAATGTATGACTTGGTCATAGGTTAGTTTGGGCTATTAGTATTATTTGGTGATATTAGAGAAATATAAAGCTTTAAATTCACAAACACTTGTCAAGTCCAAGTCACATAAATCAGGCTCAATCAGACGTAAGATTAAATATACTTCTCCTGGGGTTCCTGCCTTGGTTGCTTTTTTTTTTTTTTTTTTTAAATAAACGAAAGTGTGCTTTTATCTTTATGGTTATTGCTACACTGATTTCAATTCTTAGTTTTCATTGTCTATGTTCTGCTCATAGGTAAGTTTTATCTTATCAAGCACATTTGAATATGCAGGTGAATTTTACTAGTGAAGTTAGGGAATGAACAACAATGTCTTTGTGGTTTTATGAGGTACTGCACAGATTGTATTTCAGTTTGCAAAATGCTACAGCATAGAAGGCATCAGCTTCACATCTCAGTGGGTTCTCTCAACCCAAAATTAGTAATGAGTAGAGCTGGGTACTACTGGAGATTGATTCTCAGGCTTTCTAATAGACCCCACCTACCTGCGCATCAGTGCAGAAGGAAGGCACCATAGCAGAATCAGTGGTGAATGTGATCTTCTTAGTTAGGCCCCCCTTCTCTGTTTTGGGGTTCAAAAGATAGAACCTGTCCTCAGAAAACCAAACTATCTACTATCTGTGCCACCAACCATATTAAAATAAAAGAAAACCAGGGACTTGTTTTTAAGTGAAAGAGTTACTCTATTGGGCATTAAATATTCAGTTTGAGATAATGGAGCCTCTGTCTCCTGCAGACTTTCAAGTGCAAACAGATGGCGCTTCCCTTATATGATACATGTTATTGGAATGTCTGACTTGAAGTCAGCATTTTATCGGCTTCTCATCATGAGTTATGAATTCTTAACAAACTGTAATAATACTTAGATTTTTTTTTTTACTACACTTAGAAAATTACTAACACTCTCTATTAAGTATCACGTTTTTCATAAAACTCTCAAGCAATCACTCTAAGCTTCTGTAACCAATGGAGAAATAATTTATAAATAGTGATGGAGACTGTTGTTTCCACACCTCTCCTAGGCCTGCAATGTAACTGATCACCTTATAAGTAAATTAACCCTTTACAATAAGCATCTATAATTAAATCAGTTAATAAGTCAAAAAAAAATAAGTAAATTAACCCATCTTTATCCTTTGTTTTACAGTGCTGAACACAAACCCCAGGTCAGTTGCGAGTTAGGAAAACATACTATTTATGAGCTGCACTCCTACCTAAAAGGAAGGAATATATATATATATGAATTTTATTATGCTGTATTGAATATATAATTTATAGTATATACTATACAGTTATAGTGTACATACTATAGAGTTGTATTATTGATGAGCTACATTTCCAGTTTAAAGGACTATATACGATATATGTGGGGGCGAGGTGGGGTGGGGTATTCTTTGAGAATTCGAGAATTTCATACAATGAATTTTTTGTCTTTTTGTTGTTGTTGTTGTTTAGTCACTTAGCATGTGGATCGAAGCCCCCTTCCTCCTCTCCTTCCAGTTCCACCCTCTCTTTCTCTTCCTCCCATCCCCCTCCCCTACTCCTCAGAGAAGGGGAGCCCCTCCCCCCCACCCACCCGGGGAACATCAAGTCGCATTAGGACTGAGTGCATCCTCTTCCACTTAAGCCAGGCAAGGCAGCACTGACAGAGGGAAGTGATGGAAAGGCAGATAAGAGTCCATGTCAGATACAGTTCCTGTTCTTACTAGGGGACCCACATGAGGACTAAGCTGTGCATTGGCTACGAATGCGTACAGGGCCTAGGGCCGTTCACTCCATGTTCCTTGGTTGTTCCTTTGGTCTCTCTATGCCTTCCCCTGAGCCTGGGTTAGTTGACTCTGTTGGTCTTCTTCTGGAGATCTTGTTCCTCAGGTTCCTTCAATCCTTCCCCCCACTTTTCCACAAGGCTCCTGGTGCTCTGCCAAATGTTTCGCTTTAGGTCTCAGGATATGATTTGATCCACTGATGGAGTGGGGTCCTTCCGATGATAGCTAAGCTAGGCTCCTGTCTGCAAACATAGCTGAGTACACTCCAATAGTGTCATGGGTTGACTCTCTTCCATGTTGTGGGTCTCAGGTTGGCCCAGTCTGCACATCTTGTAAGCAGGGTAAATTTTGGGTAGACACGTTTGTGGGTGTTCCCCTCCCTCCACTATACTTACTGTCTGACTAGAAGGTGGCTTCTTCAGTCTCCATGACCACCCTACTAAGAGTCTTAGCTAGAGTCACCTCATATCCTCCCATGAGTCTACCCAGTGGTAAATCTCCAGCCTGTCTCAGTCATGCCCCCGGCCCTCAGTTTCTTATGGATGTACAGCCCTTCCTGGAGGATGGTAGTCTACCCAACAGGGTCCCCCTCTGAAGAAAATTGACTCTACCTCTCCCAGACTTTCCAATTGCTCTTAACTCCTTAGCTGAAGGGAGATTTCACACCCACCTCCCCTCCCTATGGTGGAATTTTGTCTGGCTTGAGTTTGCATAGGGTTTGTACATGCTGTCTCAGCTGCTGTGAATACATACATGCAACATGCAATCTCTACTTCTATGTTCAGGAATTATTTGCTCTCCATAGGATCACATGTGTAGCTTTGTGGAGTTTACCCCTCAGAAATTCCACCACCATTAAATCATCCACTCCAGAATCCACATTTCTATATAAGGAATACTCTCGAAGAGTACTTAAATGAGCATCATTTCACTCTTGGAGATCAGGCAAAGCAGCTGCAAAACTAATTTTGAAGAACCTGTTAACTTTCTAAATTATCATTCATAATTTCAATAAAATGCAAAGAATAATAGACAAAATAAAGTTGTAGAGCTACACATTAAATTTTAAATTACATATTTTAATTTATCTTTTTGCTTTAGATTGTATTTCCTTTACCCTTATAGAGAATTATTTAATTATCAGACTTTATATGTGAATTTAAGTACAGTTGCAGACTGATCACCTAAATGGGATGATTACATTTTTAATGCATTACTGGTAGAACATGTACTACGGGCTTGAGACCACATTTAAACCAAATAAATGTTCTGATATATGAAGAGGAGGTTTAAGGTGCCATATAAGTACATGTGTAAGTACATTCTTTCTGCTGACCCTACAATGCACTTAGTATCTTATACTTCACTAATGCTGTCTCTACTACCACAAGCAATTTATTCTGCCTCATGCTCCTCAAATGCTCATAAATCAACATTAGATCCTTTTTACAGAGTTGCTGATTTTAAGCCAGCATGGTTAGAAGGAGCATTTGAATTCAAAGTATAATATTGGCACACATATTGATTTTAATTAGTCTAATTAGTTCATTACACTAAGAATCACCCAGATCATTTATTACATCAAACCTAATGGCATATGATCAAGGATTTAATATGATAATGAAGTAGATCAATTATCACTCATAAAGGAAGTCATTAACAAGTGTAAACATTGTCAAGCTGAATACCATTACAAATTATGTAGTCATACCAAAGACAATTTGCATATGCACATTAATTTTATAGTCAATCTTCTCTTGAATATGTTTTTATCTTAAATTCACTATCATGTCCATTAAGGCTACTTAAAGCTCTGCACAGGCTGGGTAAATGTTGCAGTACTTATGAGTCAATCTTAGAAATCCTACAGTAGGCAATTTGATTATCACAGAACATTAAAGCTCTTGGCTAAAACTCGGCAGTATTTAAATTTCTGTCTTTACCTTGAAAACTTAAGAATTAGGTAACTCTGTCAGTGTAGTATAGTAGCCCTTGCATCTATAACAATAAACAACCAGTGTGGTCCCTGGGACATGCCTGACTTGCAATATTCTACAGGCTAACTGGGGTGATTATTTTTCTCTTTAATTACACAATAATAACATCAGAACAATTACATGCAGCAATAACCAAGATATCTGCAAAAAGATTTCAGATTACAAGCCAACATGCTTACTCACTAATGCTTCTTGCAGCTTTCAAATTATGAAGCCATCTTAAATAAAATCAGCCAAGTGCACATACTGCTCCCCACTCAAAGCTTTGCCATTTATCATTATTATTGCTATCATTACCCTTTGCTTAGGGTCCTTTCACTCTGGTCTAAATCCATTTGACAGTAGTGCAGATTCAAGTCATGGAGAATTTATTTTTCTTTGAGAAATTGTGGGGTAGTATATAAAATATTTCCCTTTATCCAGATGTGGTATGGTCTAATGGTCATCGCCTAAATGGTGAGTACACCCACAAATGCAGCCTCAGGAATGCTCTCAAATCTATCAAAAAAAGTTCCCAGGATGAAATAGAATACCTTGTTATGGTCAATGATGTACATAAAATTGAAAGTTGTATTGTGAGTATGACTGAGTAGTAAACATTTAATATTAAATAAAATATGTTTCTAAAAGAATACATCCCTGATCAGCATGAGAGTTTTGACCTGCTACATTTCCAACCTAGGCTGGTTCACCCCTTCTAAGGCAACCTGGTGGTCCCCTGCTCCCAGAAAGCCACCATATTGATGCCAAACTTAGTGCGGGCACCAGATCGGCATAGTGCTCTACAGCCCGAAACTCCTGGTAGTTATTCTAATGGTTATGGCCCATCCTGTTTTTATTCTGTTTAAACAAATCTAAGTTTCCATTTTTCACAACCAAGACGTAATGGATTTTACACTGGACACAGAGCCAGTGAATATGTAGGTAATCGGTCCAGAACTCTTAAAATGAAGTGTTGCTTGGAGAGATGCTATTAGTGGGTGACAGAAAAGCAACCTTTTAAATCTGTGCAGCCAAACGATATCTCATGCCCTGAAAAGAGAGACTAACCAACAGTAATTGTTAGACAAGGGACAATTGCAGTTGCCTATAATTTTGCTAAAGCTCATATTCCTATGTTCCTTATTTCCTGACTTAAGTAGTATTTAAATATTTTAAAATATGAGTTATGTGTAAGAAAACATGCCACTGTTTTATACAGCAAAAGCAATGGGCCTGCAGATTAGCCTACTCATTAGAAGGAAAGACGCAAAGAACACCTCTGCCTCCTTTCATGTCAAATACACCCTGTGCAGTCTCTTCATAATCACAAGCTTTGGCAAGTTAGTCATGGGTTTCTTTGTTTTTAATTCAGATGAGCAGATTGCTTGTTTGTGAACTAGAGTACACAAACCTGTTGGCAAGTTGAGAGAGGCAGCCTCCGGGGAATACATGAGAACTACAGTGGAAGCCTAGCCAAAAGCAATACACCAACACCACCTCTTCACACACACACACACACACACACACACACACACACACACACAGCGTTAATTAATCCACAATTAGCAGCAGAGTATGCCTACCACACCTGGCTTGACAGCTGGATTGAAAGCACGTTGACAGCTGGTGCTTATGCACTTGCTTGAAGTGTGGGGGCTGATGATGGCTTGCCTAGGGAGCTCCAGCCCTGTGGAGAGGTTACATGTTTGATGAAGATAATAACAGTTAATGAGAACATATTTTTTTTTTGCTGGAGTTTCAGTACTGGTGTAACAACATTACGATAAAATGTTGCCAATTCCAGACCTAACTGGGTTAAACATTGCATACGCACATAAATGTTTGGGAAAAAAAAAGCCTGGTGTGTCATGAAGAAAGCTGACAGAGCAGAATTTTAAACATTAAATGACTAAAACAAAATCAGTGCAGGT
Source organism: Acomys percivali (assembly GCA_907169655.1). NCBI lineage: Eukaryota > Metazoa > Chordata > Mammalia > Rodentia > Muridae > Acomys > Acomys percivali. The sequence goes on along the minus strand of OU015743.1, from coordinate 87,389,010 downwards.
ATTCTTTGGCAACAGTAGGGGTGAGCAACATCCCCACAAACATCCTTTTTAGCCCCTGGACACACTCTGTTTATGACCATGATGCTTCAGAGGGAGCATCAACCCTACCCCAACCGCTAACCTTAGGTCTACGTAACTTATTGCTGTTTAAATTGCAGAGCCTTCTTCAAACAATTAAGGATGATTATGCAACTTGGAGTGTTGGAATGGATTCCTTCTGTTGCTCATTACACATTCAGAGTGTTTCTTCCAACTTGTAATTATAACCCTGTTGTGCCTCTAGGTACAAAATGTTGAGGGTTAATACTGTCTGTCACATCTTGTGCTCTGGCCCTAGATTTGTTCAGCAGCTATGCAGAATGACCATCAATGGCTTCATGGACATGTGGAAATGCAGGTAAAATATTGGCTTCTGCATTCTTTTTATCTGACTTCTATTGATCAACCCCACTTTTCAGACTCTAAGGTAAATTTACTGTAATGTTTTTCAGTTTTCTCTCAAAACACACTGAATTTGTTCCCTATTTTCCTTCTCTTATTGAAGCCATATACTACATAAATAGTTTCCTATCTCATGGTACAAATCAAAACTACCTCAGGTACACATTAGCTTTCTGGACATTTTAATGAAGCATGTAAATGGCATATTCCAATGCTGGAATTTTTTAAACACAAGATATTCTTTTATATGTAGTTTTTAACTAATTTACTTCAAACTAAATGAATTGAAACCAAACACAATGATGCAATCCATTCTCAGCTTCTTGTAGTGTTGACCAATTCCTTCAAGCCCGTATTTTTCATTCTATATATTAGGAAAGCATATTTAAAGAGTATGAAAAGCGAAACCAACGTTATTTCTTAAAGTGCACATAGTCTGTGCCCCTCTATTAATCACAACAAGTAGCAGTTTTTAATCATGTACCATACTTACTGCATTTTTCATTGGAAACTCACCATCAACCAAGGTGTGTGTAGAGAAAATTAATGAGATGCAGAGAGGAAGTTATGTGATTTTGATAAGATCACAATGAAAATGTGATGGAAATTGGGTTTTATGACCTAAACTTCATGCAATAGTGATGTGTTAGAGGTCATTTAATCTTCCAAATTTCTGTGCTGTGAGCACTAATGACATAACAAAATGCAACAAGATTAGGCACATACCTTCATGTCAAGGCTGGACAAGGTGATCCAACAGGAAAAAGGAGGTCCCAGAGCATGCAAAAGAGTCAAAGGCAGACCCTAAACTCCCACTGTTAGAAGTCTCACAAAAATACCAAGCTATACAATGGTAGCATCTATGCAGAGGACCTAGGTCAGACCCATTCAGGCTCCCTGATTGCCACTTCAGTCTCTGTGAGCCACCATGATCCCAGGCTAGTTGATTCTGTGGGTTGTGTTCTTGTGGTTTTTCTTGATCTCCTTGACTCCTACAATCCCTCTTCTCACTATTCCACAGGATTCCCAAAGCTCCATCTAATGTTTGGCTGTGGGTCTCTCCATCTATTTCCATCAGTTGCTGGATGAACCTTCTCTGATGACAATTATGCTAGGCTCTAAGCTCCAACTATAGAAGAGTATCATTAGAAATCATTTCAATGGCTTTGTTTTTCTTCCCAGTCCTGTTTGGGTCTATCCTAGGTCTCTGGGCTATCCAGCCTCTGGTTCCTGGCCTTCTAAGCACTGTCAGATGTGAGCTCCCTCCAGTGGCATGGATCTCAGGCTAGATCAGTTATTGGTTGGTGCCACAAGTTCTGTGCCTAGCATATCTTGCAGGCAGGACAAATTGTAGGTCAAATGTATTTTGACTGGTTTAGTGTCCCAGTCCCACCACTGCAAGTCAAGCCTCGTTACAGAAGAGGGCTGGTCCAGGCTCCACATTCCTCATTATTAGGAGTCTTCCAAAGGGTCATCCTCATAGACTCCAGAGAGATTTCATTGCACTCAGTTTTACCTCACTCTCAAATGCCCTCCAATTCTAGTCATCTCTCATCGACTCACTCCATTCATCACTCTCAGGCCCCGCCCAGTGTGATTCCTCTTGTTCCCCTAACCATCCACCCTCAGTCCAAATCCCAAAGTTTTAGGTGCTATGCAACATTGCTTTAGATCAGTGATTCTCAACCTTCCTAATGCTGTGGCACTTTAATATAGTTCCTCATATTATGGTGACTCCTAACCATAACATTATTTTCATCCTACTTCAGAGCTGTAGTTTTCCAGCTGTTATGTATTATACTTTAAATATCTTTGTTTTATGATGGTTTTAGGTGACTCCTTTGAATGTATCATTTGACCTTGCCAAGGGGTCACAATCCACATGTTGAGAACAACTGCTTTAAATGGAATACTTTTATCAATCTCGTTATTTGTGTATGTGGATACCTGCCTTGGTACTCTGATACAGTGTCTATCTAATATAAGTCTTCATAAAGATGGATCTCAATAAGTACCAGATGACTTAGCATATGTTAATTGACTTCATTCAACAGAAAGCTATTAAAGGATGATTTTCTGTGTATCACTTATTAACAAGCTAATCTTAGGAGAAATGGACAATAATTGTGCCAGATTATGTTCTCATAGATATTTGTGTCATGATGAACATTGAAGAAAGGCATACATGGTGTTTCCTCTAAAATGAAATTAAAGTCTGCTTATTGCTCTAAGGAATAGAGATAACGTCCATCCCGATCCCCAAGCAAACTGCAGGAGTGTAAATTACCCACTATAAAAGTCCCCATTCCCTAAACTGACAGTATTTCTTCTGTATTACCTGTTTGCTTATGGTAACATTCCCCTGGTTTATGTGTAAAACCTGGGGACAAGGAGAACTCATACAAATTCATTCCTGCTGCTAGATAATGGTTAGTAATGTGCTTTGTATCTAACCTCGAGAGCTTCATTGTTCTGCTAGAATTCTAACAAAACAATGTGACAAGTTAGCCTGTTAATTTACAAGTTGGATAAAACCTTAGACCTTCCACAGTTCTTGTCTTTAAAAAAATCAGATTATAAAACAATTGTTATGGAGATCTATGGGTAAGCAAGTTATTTCTGCAGTAGATGCTATAAATGTCATAATCCATGAAATTACTGTTTTACATATTATGGATGGCCCTGAGTTTTCTCTGTCTCTGCATTTTGGAGTTCAATTAACCATTAGCCAAAAACATTCCTTTAATTACATCTATGCTGAACATGGATATTTTTTTCATCATTTCTTAAACAATTGAGTACCTATTTCTTGAGATGGTTTAAAGAACTAATGCGGCGGTATGTAGTTATATGGAAATGCACTCCATTTTTTTGTGAAAGAATTGAGCCTCTCTAGCCTTTGGTATCCACAGTAATGCTGAACCATCTCTAACATTATCGGTGGATGATTTACCCATAAGCCCTCTTTTATAAAAAGAATTCTTTAATAAGGGCTAAACAGAGACATTAAGGTCCTTGTAGGCTGTTAATTCATAAGTCATAATGAACTCAGAAAATAAAAATATAATCTCAACTATCATTATAAAGTTAGAATGCTAGTTAAGTAATTTTTAGAGACATGTCAAGGAGTATCTTGAAAGCTGTACCATTGTTTTAACTCTCTCTCTCTCTCTCTCTCTCTCTCTCTCTCTCTCTCTCTCTCTCTCTCTCCTTCTGTCTCTCTTACTCTTGTCATTAGAATTGTGACATGGTATCAAGAAACATGTGGCAATCTTAGAAACAGCCCCCCCTCATGAAATTATTCTTTCCATGATTAAACAAATCTAGTTAAGGACCAAACACTATTCCATTACAAGAATCCTAAGAACAAAGACTGAGTTTCACAGTGATGTGTTTATACTTGATAGAGACCAACTCTATACAGTGTCTATTTAACAAAGGAGAAGTCTACAATTGGAAATGTTAAGTTAGGACTAGTATATTGCTGAGTTAATCTTGAACCAGTTCATTTGGTGTCAAACCCTCATTATTCAGCAATGTGACAGCCTATAAATAGAACTATGATTAAGAGACTTCCAGACCTGCAAATAATTATCTGCCTGTCAAATGTTAGATTTTGCATATTTTGAACTTTTATGGTACAGAGGAGAACAGGGATTATGAGGTTTGTATCTGCTATATGATACATATTTAGGACGAAGAGGGGGAAGCCTGGCAAAAAGGCTCATAAATAATAAAGTAGTTAATTATGAAAAATAAAATAACCATTTAAAACAAGATTTTGAAACAGAACAAACCATTTTTAAGAATGTTGTTTGAATTTTTAAAACAATTGTCTCAATAATAAAAGCTATATTTAGAATACAATTATCCTGTCACCTGCACTTTCAAATTATTATGATGGAATCATTGTGTACTGTACAGATGACAGACTTAATTTTTTCCTAACAGAAATATAGATCATGTATTAGAGAAAAAGTTTCAAGAAAAAAAAAATGTCTTTATAAACAAATAGAATCTACTGTAAAATATCCAAAACATGCCCTTACCTACCTTATCTTTTACTATTTAAATGCATATTAAATTAATTAAGAGTTTTTATTGGAAACTATCTCCAAAATGTATAAAATAATCACAATATATTTAATTCATTTTATGTATTTTAATGTCTAGTTTTTAATTTTTATTAGTTTTGATTGATTCTCCCTTCCATGCTATATATTGTGGTCATATCATGGCACCCATATTATCTCCTTTTGTGTGCTCCAACACTCGCTGATGTGTGAGTTCTTTACAGCTCATCATTCTCCCGCCTTCTTGTCTTCATTTTCATCATCTACTTCTATGACGTGTGTGTGTGTGTGTGTGTGTGTGTGTGTGTGTGTGTGTGTGTGTG
>OU015743.1:87349423-87384163 GCA_907169655.1 Acomys percivali | reverse complement strand
GTGTGTGTGTGTGTGTGTGTGTGTGTGTGTGTGTGTGTGTGTGTGTGCGTGTGGTGGGGTGAAGGGTCTCCTGCAGGTGATGGCAGGTGCTGTGTGCTCAAGACTACAAGAGCAAATCATGTGCAGCACCCAGCCCTTTGCAGCCCAGGTCCCCATGCTGGGGCTCCTCGGGCTCCTCCTCCTTCCTCCATGGTCATCTCTGAGCTTCAGGGTGGGTAATGTAGATATGCTGTTTACACAAGGCTGAGGACTCAGCAGTTCCTCACTTAGCACTTTGATTTTATAGGTCTCTGTTTTAACTGTAGCTAATGTATTTCTAATAAAATACTCTTATAGAGGAGAAATAAATACATTTTTAAAAAATAAGTAAATGGGTGGAAAAATAAATTAATATTTTCTTTTCAAAAAAGAATCATTTTTATACTATAAATGGGCTTCTTCCCTGCCAGATGTTTGCTATCTATGTTTATTTCCATTTTTTCTCCATATTGTGCTGAATACATGGTTATGAGCAATTGAAAGAATATAGAGCAAAATTCAAAAAGGAGAGACTCTGAGACCTTCAAAAAACAAAATCAATTGTACTGGAAGAACAGATAGATTTGTAAACACACAATAGAAAACCAAAAGTGGAAAGTTCTGTGAGTAGTCTCTGATTACTCGGGAAATAACATGACAGTCTTGAAGACTAGATTTGAGTAGACCAACTTGAGCTTAGACTATGGTCAAACAGAAGTCTGTGGAAAGTGACCGGATATGCTTGGAGGAGAAGCCTTAGAAGAGTGTTACATTACAGACAGACCTTGTGAAGGTAGAAGTCGGATAAATGGAAACAGCAAAGTGAAACAAACAAGCAAACCTGCATTGTGCATTTCCTGGGATCACAGTCTCTTTATGGGCGGGGCTGGCACTTGTGAACATTTTGGAGTTGAGAAATGACAAAATCTCCATGTGTTTCAGAACAAAGCATCCAGAAAGCAGCTAGGATGCATAGATTAGGGGCAAAACCCCTGTCCTAGGGAAACACAAAGGAAGCTCCTAGGTTCTGAGAGATGACAGATGACAAGGGCTCAAGCCAACGGAATCACCTTGAAGATGGAGCCCATCTTTGATATGCATTATGAGAGGAGAATGACAATATGGACTGGTGAGGTATAGCCTGAGGAACTGAGAAGGACAAGAGATAAAACAAAGGTTTTCGGTTTACATCACCGTGTGCTATTGAAAAGAGATATGTGGGAGAAAAGAAAGAAAACTGAGGAACAGTGCTTGGCTAGCAGTGGGTCCAGTCTGAAGAATGTTGTGTTTAGGATGCACATAGTGTGTACCAAGAAGGCACTGAAGAACTGGGTCCCAGGTATACACAAGATTTGGAGTTTTGTAACTCCGCAGGACCTTTGTGAATGAACTCATTGGAAGAGGCCATCCAAAGCAAAAGTGCAGAAGGATGGCCACAAACTTGGATCTCTTTTCTGAAGCATATAATGGAAAAACAGCTACTGGAAAAAACTAAAATGAGCATGAAGAATAAGGCTGAATCCTAAGACAATCCATTAGATAAAAGTCAAGAGTGCTAAAGCAGATACTGAAGATGAAGACTCAGAAGGACCTAACTAGCTCCAAACATTCCTGAAATTGCATCGGATGGACGCTCAGAGGAAAGAGAACAAGCTACCTTATATTTTCAGTGAATTAAAATGTACACGATGGGAAATCGTTCTGGTAATTAAAACACTGCTTACCTTATTAAACTATTCAAACTGGCCAGAAAAGTAGTTGTCTTAGTTTATTATTAAACAAAGTAAGATTTTATAGGTCTAAGGATACTGTGTTCTGTAGGAAAGTCTGCTGCCATCCTTTACTCAGGTGGAATGCGACACGGCCCTGGATACAGACAAGACGTGGAGAATGTGGGGCTCAAAAAGTCTCCTAGTCTCTTCTTTCCTATGACTTTCATCATGCTTAGGCAGGGTCTCTCACTGAACCTGGAACTGGACAACCTCTGATACTTTAGTTACAAGTTGATGCCAGGGCTCCTCTCCCTCTCTGCCTCCCTAGGGCAGCTGCCTTGCCTGCCTGGCTTTTTACACAGCTTGTTAGGAGCCAAAGACCAGTCCTTAAATTTGCGTGGCAAGTGCTTTATGTGTTAAGCCACCTTCCCAGGCCAAGAACTTGAAGTTTAATGTTCTAGTTACTGGTTTAAATCTCATGTTGGGATCTGAGGATTTTTCTTGACAAATTTTGCCTCATAGTTGGCTTTTGTGTTACTTGGAAGCACATTTTTTCTTACAATGTATTCTGATCATGATTTTGCCTCCCTCATCTCCCCACAGATTTTCCTTCCCATTTAACTCCATGCCTCCTTTTTTCCCTCTCATTAGAAGGCAAAAAAAAGCAATAAGTAATAAATAACTGAAATACAAGAAGCACACACACACACACACACACACACACACACACACACGAAGAACCATAAAAACAAAAATTCTAAATTGAATCCATTATCTTTAGCCCAGAAAATTAAGTGACAGGGCAAATTATAAAAACAAAACCTCTCACTGTAAAATGTTCAGGTTATAAATTCTCACAAAGAACCTATTTTGTCTGATTTTCCTTTTATTGTTAAATATACTAAATTATATTTGATGTAATATTAAGGATGTGAAAAACGTGAAAAAAGTGTTTGATTTTTTTTGAGACAGTGGCTGCTGATGTAGCTCAGGCTAGCCAAAAACCCAGTATGTAGCCAAGAAAGGCCTGATCCCATTAGGCTGCAAGGCCTACTCCCCCTGTCTTAAATGCTAGGATTACAGAAATGCCTGGCTAAATTCAGAAAGACTTCTGTGTAAGCAAATCCAATTTATTATGACAGGCCATATGGCAGAGGAATTAGGAGCTTAGACTCTGGAGCCAACTAATGAGGTTCAAATCCAAGTTGTGTTACTTGCTTTCTGCACAAGGTTTAGTCACATCACATGGGCTTACTTTGCCTCCATTTCCTAATTTGGTTGGAGGAGTTTTGGAAGAGTTGGTTTTATTTGGGGGATATGTCTGATGCTGAAAATCAAACCCAAGACCCAGGACCTTGTACATTGTGAGCACATGCTCTAGCACTGAGGTGCATCCTCAGCCCTCCTTATAAAAAATATATAATTGATGGTGAAAATAGTTCACACTTCACAAATTAGTTGTATGAGCTATTACATCTAAGATACTGCATGTGTCAGCAATTACCGTTACTGTTTTATAATCAACGTCTCCTGTTTTCTTTCTTTCTCTTTTTGTCACTTTGAATGTTTTTATTTTATTTTATTTTTGGTGTTTTGCCTCCTGAAGATTTTAAGGTGTTTTATTTTATTCTATTTTTAATTAATTTATATGTTTTTTCATTTTATGTCTCGATTGTAGCCCCCTCTCTCCTTTCCTCCCTGTCCCACCCTCCCTCCATGAAGATGTTTTTAATGATAGAATTGCAAACTTATACCAAGCAGAAGTAAGAACAGGCCAGGATAACATGGATTTACTAACATTAGCACAAAACATGAAGGAATTTCATAGTGCTTACCTGGAGATAAGTAAAGTACACAAACATTCATTTTGTCTCATCTTTTTGCCTTTTTTCTTATAAAATAAGTATATTTGTTTTAAAAGACGAGCTACTGTGTTTAATGAACAAAGTATATAAATCATAAAAAAGTGTGTTTCACTTAATTAATAATGTCACACCTCAAAAAAAACATAATCCCAAGAGAAGCCTTGGGATCTATAGAAATGACTGCTCAAAAAATTGAAGAAAACTATTACAAAGGGGAAAAAAGTAAATCACTTATCCTCCTATGTTGAGATAGCTATTGTTAATATTCTAAGCAACATAGTCTATCAAAATTCTATACTTCCAGTTATTTAAAGAAAACCAACAATTTTTAAATGAATGAGAGAAAATGATATAAAAATAAAACTGGAGAAAAAAAGAAAAACACAGAAACAACATTGCTGAGCATTCTAGACAGCCATCAGCTCTTCAGGTCTGGTAGGAAAATCCTGTATGTATTTCTCATTGGAAAGTTGGTTTTAACACAGTTGACACTGTTGTCAAAAGTACCAGTAAACATACCACCCATTTCAATATTGCAAAACATGGACAACCCCTAATCTCTGTATAATGTCTATTATCAGCAAGCACTCTAGGAAGGGAAACCAACATGAGACAGTCAGTTGACGATCCCAGAAAGTGTTTGCTAAGGTACATTGTGCAATTCTCATTGAAAGAAAGATAAAGGAGGAAGACTGGTCCTATACCCTCTACCAAGAAAAGTTATTATAACATATTAAACAAAAGACTATTCTTCTCCCTGACCTCATTTCTATCTCTCCAGACTTACACCTACTCATCTTGCTGCCTGCTTCTCAGAACCCATTATCCCAATCCAAAGTTATCCCCTTGAGACAGGACCTCTTGATGAAGACCCAAGAACCTCTAGTTCTTCCCACCATCCATCTGTCTGTCCAGGTCATTTCAAGTTCTTTGCAATTCTTTTCTAGCCATCAGAAGAATTCTCTACTAGGGACACCACAATCACTGCACATAAGAGGACCCAAATTAGCCAATAGCAAAAAAAAAAAAAGTATGGGATGCCTACCCAGCAATGATGAGACCAGACACTCCAAATATCATAACTGAAGATACATAGACACCAGCATAAAAATACAAACATGAAAAACTAATAAAACATGTCTCCTACAAAAATTCAGCAATCCTGTTGTTCGGACATAAGAATGGTAATTTAGACTATGCATAAGACAAGGGCTTTAAAATAGCAACTATGACTCTGGTTAAAGGCCTTACAGATGGTAGAAAGAGGAACAATATAGGAAGTTGATTAATATAAATAATTTGTGACAAACTGAAATAAAACTGGAAATGAAACATGCAGAATATCACATTAAAACCTCAGAGATAAGCCTTACCAATAGAGTAAAAGTCATGGAAGAGAGAATTTTAGGTCTTGAAGACAAGATAGAAGAAATAATATTTCAGTTAAATAAAATGTTAAATCTAAAAGAAAAAATCCAAACACAAAATATCCAGGAAATCTGTGACACTATAAAAAATATGAAATCTATGAGTAATAGGTATAGAGGATAGAAAAGAACCCCAGGCTAAAGGCTTAGAAAATATTTAAACAATTTTATACATTACTTTCCCCAATCTAAAGAAAGAAGTTTCTGTTAATATCCAGGAGTTGTACAGAGTATCTAAATAGGTAATACCAGAAAAGAGATGAGAAAAAATACATAATAATAAAAATATTAGATGTACAGAACAAAGGGATGCTATTAAAAGCTTCAAAGGAAAGGACCAATTCACATATAAAGGCAGGCTTATTAGAATAACACCTGACTGTAAATGTTGCTTTTATTTCCTCAGATGGAGGCATGAGATGAGATATGTTCCCAAGCTTTTCTGTCCTTCTCAACTCCTGTAGGCTGGTTCAACTCAGCTGTTCTGGCCTAAACTCCTCCCAAGCTGATTGATTCTCACTGGTTTCTCTTGGATTTTGCTCTGCCTGGCCTCAAATTAAATCTGGAAATGTGTTTTAACCTTCTGGCTCTTTCTTATTTTCAGGATCATTTGGTCTTCACCTGTGTCTAGTTTGTCCTTTCTGCAACTTATCTCTATAAAACTGTCCTGGTAATCAACTCTGGAGGTAGAGGGACCTCTCTTTCCCTGACCTGCTGTTAAGTGGCCTCTCTTTCCTATCCTGAGAGAAACTTTGTAAATAATACCATATTACAATGCATATGGTATGTAGGCAAAGAAGAAATGAGAATTAAGGAGTTAAATTTCTACGAATATAAAATATAATTTAAAAATATATGACAATAATGGTATTTATGTAAAACGGCTGCTGGCATTGCTACCGAAAATATCCTAAAAGAACTATCCAATGAAGAAAGAGCGTCAGAGAAAAGGTTTTCAAGATTCTCATAGTACCAAGAGAAATAGAACATCAATTTCATTTCATCGGTCCTTTATATGCTTTTGTTTTACTACTATGTCTGTCTTGTATATTTATAACCATTACTCACTTAAAAATAGTAGTCCTGGCAGTTTCCAAGATGGCGGTGCCTATCACACATTGTATCTGATCTACCTCATGGAGACCAAGGACCTGACTGGGAACCACAGACTGCAAGAACTGGAGAACACTAGGTGAGTGGGGTCCCTCACAGTGCTGATCACAGGCGGGCCAGGCCCTGGGTCAAACAACAGCCCACGGAGGTCCTGAACCCACTCCCCAGACTGTGGAATGGAATCCACCTATGGACTGCACCCAGCCTCTGTAGCCTGAACTCGGTATGTGAGAAGGTGGAGCAGAGGATCTCCAGGCCAGGGAAAGTCTTGGGGAAATTGATGAATCAGTCTTGGACCCACACCACTCAATTCTATGGAGGGCCTCGGGGGCTATGGGGAAGCCCAGGTGGCTGTAAACACATTGCCGAGCCACAGCATGACCAGACGCACAGTCTGAACAGGTCCAGACCAAAGCCATGCTGCTGGCTGCACTGGACTGAGCCTGCAAAATTGGGCAGATAGAACCCAGCCTGGCCAGTCCCCATGGCACAGCAAGGTCTCCCATGCTCTTGGGAAAGATTGGACAGCCCTAAGTGGTTGGGTCAGAAAATTAAACAGCAGCCCCAATACAGCTAGTTTGAATGGCTGCAGAAGCCTACCTCTGCTGACCCAGTCAGAGGTGTAGAGCAAAGTCTCCTGGAGCAGAAACCAGGTCACCTACCTGTTCCAGGGGGGAAAATATCACTGATCCCCACAGGCAAAGGCATGTGACCTATAATCACCCACCAACTATACACTCTCAAAGACCAGGGAAAGACACCAGAAGCTACCTCCCAACATCAGAGACAGCAAGATGACTAAAAGACAGTGTAAGAATGCAAACAATAAAGACCAAAACAATTCAGCGTCTCCAGATCCCATCTATCCCAAAGAAAGAAACCCTAAGAACTCAAACATAATCAAAACACAAGAAAATGACCTCAAATCCATAGTAATAAAGATGATAATGAAAAAAAAGAATAAAATCCATACACAAATGCAGGAAGATGCAACCAAACAGGTTGAAGACATAAAAGAGGCCTATAGAGAAGCACTGGAAGAAATTCAGAAAAATACAAACAGATGAAATCAATAAAAGAGTTCAAGATCTGAAGATGAAAATGGGAACTATGATAAAGACACAGGCAGGGGAGAAATGGGAAAGAAAGATCTTAGAGGAGAAAGCGAGCAGCACAAAGATGACATTCTCTAACAGAGTCCAAGAAACGGAGGAAGCAATCTCAGGACTAGAAGACACTATCTAAGAGCTCCAAGAAACCATCAAAGAAAAAGCTAAATCTGAAAAATTACTGACACAAAACATCCCAGAAACCAAGGACACCATGAAAAGATGAAACCTGAGAATTATAGGCATTGAGGAAAGAGAGGACAAAGGACTCCATGTCCCAGAAAATATCTTCAACGTCATCATAGAAGAAAATTCCCCCAATTTGAAGAACGAGATGCATATAAACATACAACAGGCCTACAGAACACCAAATAGTATACACCAGAAAAAAGTCTACCTGCCACATAATAATAAAAACACAAAATATACTGAACAGAGAAAAATATTAAAAGCAGCAAGAGAAAAAGGCCAAGTAACATAATGGTAAACCTGTTAGAATTACACCTGACTTCTCAGCAGAGACCATAAAAGCCAGAAGAGCCTGGACAGAAGTCCTGGAAGCCCTAAGAAACCACAGATGCCAGGCTAGACTACTATACCCAGCGAAACTATCAATTACCATTAATGGAGAAAACAAGATATTCCATTACAAAAACAAATTTAAACAGTACCTATCCACAAATCCGGCCTTACAGAAGTTACCAGAAGGAAACCTCCAAACTAAAGTGACAAGCTACAACCAAAAGTACATGGGAAATAGATAACTATACCATTGTAAAAACATAACCACACAAACATTCTGTTGCAAACAACATAAAAAACAAGGGACTTAACAGTTGCTGGTCATTAATATCCCTCAACATCAATGGTCTCAGTTGTCCAATAAAAATGCACAGGCTAACTGAATGGATGCATAAACAAAACCAAATATTCTTCTGCATTCAAGAAATGCATCTCAGCCACAAGGATAGCTCAGGGTAAAAGGCTAGAAAAAGGTATTCCAAGCAAACAGACACAAGAAACAAGCTGGTGTAGCCATTTAAATATCTAATAAAATAGACTTCCAACCAAAATTAATCAAAAGAGATGAAGATGGTCACTTCTTACTCATCAAAGGTAAAGTCAATCAAGATGGCATTACAATTCTAAACATATAGGCTCCCAATAGAAGGGCACCCACATTTGTAAAAGAACTATTAACAAAGCTTAAATCACATATTGATTACCACACATTAATAGTGGGAGACATCAACACCCCACTTTCACCAAAAGATAGGTCATTGAAAGAGAAACTAAACAGAGAAATAAGGACACTGACCAACATCAAGAATCAAATGGAACTAATAGATATCTACAGAACTTCTTTTTTTACTATTTTAGTATTTTTACTATTATAGTAAGATAATTATACCAAGATAATCAGAGATCATTATCTTACAGACTTCATGACTGATAGCTCTAAAGAGTAAGAGCACGGTCCACCAGAGGAAGGCGGTGGGAAAGCACAGGAGTTGGTCACAACCAGAGGGAAGAACTGTAGGGAAGAGCTCTTGTCGTAGTTTTCATGTAAATGGACTGGGAAAACAGTCTTAGATGGGCCAGTTTTAATAATTTTGGAAGATTTTGAGAAAAGTGGCTGTCCCTCACTGTGGGTTGTATGGCCTGGGTTTTTAATAAGGTAGATACATAAGACCATAATACCCTGAACTGTGAAAGCCTAACAAAGAGGTAGGGAGCTCTGGATTTTCTGGTTTGTATTTTTAAAAACATATCTCTGTGGTGAAGATTTATCCCCAGCAAAGTGCTTACAAGAAAAACAGGAGAGAGAAGAAAGGTGACACAGACATGGAGTTGGGCTCTGTGAAACACAGTACATGTGGTAGGTGTCATAGGAACAAGTTTACAGAACTAATAATGTTAACACAACTTAATCACTAACATCCAAAAACAAAAACAATAGAAAAATATAAGAGTGCCTAGCAACTGAACTAAGGGTAACAAAAGCAAGACTCAGACTAATTATTTTAAAAAGGGGAGATTTTCAATGTGAATATAAATAATACAATCAATTATATTTTTAAAACTCAAGTCATAATCTTAACTAATCAAGTATTATGCATATAAAGTTCCAATTGTGAAATTTTTTTCTAGTGTTTAGAGAAAAATTTTTAAAGTTTGAAAATTCTATGTAAAAAGTACAGACATTAGAGGAGAGGCCTGGGAGAAGAAATGAAGTAAAGGTAACCCTCTACAAGAGTCTTTAAAGAAAACATCCATGAGATGAACACTGTCCCACCTTCTGTCTTGTCTCACTAAATCTCTAACTTTAGGGCACACCTGGTCACGCATGAAGCATCTTCTGGGCATACAGAAACAATCAAAACAAATTCAAGATCTAACGCAAGATCATACATACTACTCAGAAGAAGCAGCAGCAAAGCATGCTGCCTGATTGCTTGGCTTTACACCAGGACTTCAGCAGGAAAGGAGACCTAGGCAGTCAGCCTAGGCCACACAGTGAGTTCCAGACAGCCTGCACTATATAATGATACCTGACTCATAAAACAATGCAAACAACAAGTTATAAAAGATATGCACATTTGAAACGGAATGCCTCTTTAATTTTTCATTCTATCTTTCTTTCTTTTTTCGTTCTTCTTTCTTTCTTTCCTTATTTATTTTTTAAGGCTATTGGCCTATATGGTATATCTGTAGCAACTTCCAACAGAAAGAGACTGCAACCAACATTTGAGGTATAATATGACAATATTTAAGAGTTCAAACTGTACAACAAGTCTTACTCATTTACTAGCTAAGCTACCAGCAAAAAGTAAAATGTAAGGAGTAAAACCTCCATGTAATTTTCAAATGAACCCAGATAGGGACAGTGATATGAAAAATAATGAAGCGTGAAGAATATAGCAAAGATCTCAAACATTTTTATTATACGGATATTATCTGCATGGTTGTGACTATGTATATCTTACCTCAAATTTTAAGTCTAAACAAATAGGGTAAACTTACAAGTATCATATGAATTCTAATCAATCATTTTCCTCAATCTCTATGTTATTAAAAGCATCAATCTATCAATCAGGCAAAGACATAATGCTCAAGACTTAAGGAGGAAGGGAAAGGCCAAGTGTCTTGCTAGGATGACCCCACTGGTATAGAGGCAGAAAACCGTGAATTGAGGTGGGAAAGGAGTTTCATGTGCTGATTTGAAAGCTCCACATTTTAGTCCTTTGATTTTTGCAATGTGACCTTTGTGGCTACTACTTCTGTACAGTTATAATTAAGAAGATGAGGTGCACTGGATGTAGGCCTTTCACAGCATAACTCATAGAATCTATAAAATTAATAAGACAGGTGCATTGGGTGCACACCCTTTGCAGCATAACTGATAGAATCTATATAATATGGCTATAAGCCAAGAGGTCTCCACCCAAGCACCTGAAGCTGGCGAAAGCTATGATCAGAGTCTCCCTTCCAACCTCAGAAAGTACCAGTACTCTGGACATTTTACCTATAAGTTTCCAGCCTCCTTAACTAGGAATGAGTTTCTATTGTTTCACGGCAACTCCAGCAATGAACACATCAAGTGTAACTTTCTGGAAGAACAATTTAGCATCTTGTCTTTGATTATTAGTAAAAGCTATGCCTCAGATTATATCTATATAGGAAAAGGAGAAAGTCAAGTTTAATATAACAAAAAGAAAGGGTAGAACAGCCATATGAAAGGGAAGGGTAAAAAAAGGCAACTTGACCGATAAGCAATGTAAAAATAAAAGAACCATAGAGGTGCTTAGGGGGCAGAACCTACCAGTCCCATTTCTAAGTGTAAGTAGAATAAATTCATTTCACAAGTGATACACTGTAGAACTCAGAGTATTTTAAGAGTGCTGGACTTTATTAGCAAGAAACATGTTATTACAGAAACTAAACTACCTCAGTAGCACTGAGTCTCCTTCGGTGTGCACAGACTTCATTTTTTAGACTTTTAATTTTTTTATGTGTCACATGTTAAGTTCCAGTTGATAGGCCATGAGGAAAAGGCTTAGGAGTTGATTATATGCACGAGTTTTCCCTTCCCCTGCCACGGTGACTCTTTTATCTCCGATTAGAATGGCACAACCAGCCTGGACTATTGAGAAAACAAATAGATGGCAACTGAGTTGGAGAGTGAAAATAGAGCCATAACATGACTAAATGAGGACCAAAAATAAAGTGATGTGTGTTTCTTAACTGGCTATCCAGTATCAAATGGTCAACTCCAGAATCATATACATGTAACTAACATTATATGGACTGAGTAGATTGAATTTATATTTGCAGGAGTACATACGTGCGTGTGTGCGTGCATGCATGTGTGGATGTGTGCGTGCATGTGTATGTGTGCATGTGTGCATGCACGTGCGTGTGTGTGTGTGTGTGTGTGTGTGTGTGTGTGAGTGTGTGTGTGTATGTGTAACAGCAATTAAGAAAAAGGAGATACAGGCAAGACTTCTAGAGAAAGAGAGAAGAGAGAGAAAGATCTGTGGAGTATGATAAAGGTTAGTGAAAGGAAAAGGAAAACGGTGAAGCTACATTTTAACTTAATAAAATATATTTTAAAGAGAGTGACAACTAATTAACATACCTCTCACCTTTAAAATATCTCCATATCTGAATAGTTTCTAAGTTGAAAGTTTATTTCTTTAACATTGGGAAGAAAAGAATTAATATTGGCATGACATTTTAAAACAGTCTAGATATAGGAGCAGAGCATTCACATGAGCGGTGTGAGAAGCTTCAGCTTAGAGAAGAATCCCAAAGCACGTTCCATTATAGGCTTGAAAGACCCAGTTCATACATCACAAAACTGTCACCACGTAATGGGATGACCATACGTCCTGGCTTCTCAGGACAGTTGTGGTTTATGTCTGTTGTCCAGGTATAATTATTAATAGGACTCCCTTCCACTTTCAAAAGTGTCTCAGTTTGGACAATAAATTTTATAGTCATCGTACCATGCAGTGATGCAGTCCCATTGCTTACTAGGGTAAGACACGTGGATTTTTTTCTACAGAAAGATTTGTGAGGACACTCAGGCTATCTATGGTCCTTTTCCCACTCTGCTCCCTGTTCCCTGGGAAAGGACATCAGTGAAATTAAGTATTAATGAACAAAGAGAATGAAAGCACCAGAAGAAGAATTTATGACCATGACCCAGTTAAAAATGATCTGCTGAAATAGGTCACAAAAAAATATACAATTCTCCTAATAGGATTATGCCAGAGTATAACATTATATTATGAAATATAATTATTGAAATATTCAAAGCATGTTTTTCTGAATAAGCAAATCTAAATGAGCAATACAAACTAAAAAGTAGTTCATTTCAACATGATGAAAAGAATTAATATCAGTTTAATCACTTGTTTGCTTTAAAATATATGACACTAGAAAATTGAGTACATTATTGAGACTACAATCAGAATTATGAAACTTTCTGCATTGTATTTTGTCTTACTATGGTCATTCATTGCTGTTTGACAATTCAATGGTTAAATGTCAATTAATGTTTAATATTTATATTATACTCTCTTCTGTACTGTAGATACAAATGTATGAATTTGAGATGCAAGTAGCCCTTAATCTATTCTTAATACTCAGTCACAGACAAAATACAATCTACATCATACTTTCACCTGGATTTATCCCCATAGTAGGATGAGCACCTACTCTGCTTACCTACCTTAGCATCTATCTTTTCTCCTGTGCAGGTCACGCTCATGGTATCAGCTCCTAGAAAGGCCTTGTTTTATCTATTTCATTTTAATCCTCCAGGATAATGGCTCTTTTGTAATATGAATGAAATATTTTCTTTTTGTATTTTTTTTTTGTATTTGACTTGGTATTATTATATAGCCAAGATTATTGGCATCATAGTTGACAGACTTCAGATAGCTACATATTCTTTACTGGAGGCATATTGCTTGCATTGCTTTATAGGCATATTTATGTTTGTCCCAGAGTCCTTCTTTTTGTCACAGAAATGTATAGCAGGCCCATCAGATATTTAGTTTCTAGCATAGAATCAATCATTAAGTGCTGAACTTCAGTTCAATTATCGTTCTGTGTCAATAAGTGAAAAATTAAACATCAAAGAGGGGCTGAAAATAGAAAGGACAAAAATAGATTGCTGTCAGAGATATCAATAATTATTTTTAAAATATTCTAATTAAAAATGTTTGTTTATTCTATTTGGATATGTATTTATATCCAAATAAATTTATTTGTATGTGTATTAGATACACATAAAATTGAGAAAATGTAAACTATATACAAATTTATTAAAATCAAGTCATGTTTAGTATCTAGGAATTAATGTTACAAAAAACTTAAAAATTATTGGAATTCTAGTGAGGTAAAATAAACCGAAGTTCTAACAAGTGAAAAATTTAGCCCAGTTCTAAGCACCCAATGTCAACTTGTGTGTGGAAAAATAAGTAAATGCTCTATGTTTATAATCCTGTTTGAATATTTCCTAGTACTAAATGAGATGCTAATTAGAGCAATATTCTGAGTAGGAGTTCATACTTCACAACTAACTATAGTGAAAGAAGATTGGTTGACATATCATAGTATAATCAGAGTTAAATAAAATAATCATTGCATGGCATAACAGTAATTGTACAAGAAGCCATTGCTCTAATTTCAAAACTTAAATTCATAGCTATTATGTAAATAAAAGTATTTTTAATGAGTTAGGATGCATACTTCATGTGTTTTGAGTGAATACTTATGTATATAAATTTACATATCATAAGGCTGAATTATAAATCCATAAAAATGTAGCTGTAGTCTGAAGACTCATGTATATAGCAGCATTCAGAGGATTAAGGCAAACAAGTTTAAAGAAATCTATACTATTTTGAGATATGTAATCATGCTTAACCCACAGGTTTTCAAACTCATACTTTGTTTTCCCAATGACACCAACAGAAGAACATGTTTATTTGATAAATGTATGCTCAAAAATCCATAGGCAAGCTCTAGAGCTCAGGCTGATGAGCAATGATCATTCTCGAATTATGACTTCAAATTTTAAAGCTGTGAATCTTAGATGTAAGTTATTAACACTAATGTTTTTTAACTTTGATAAATTATCAAATTTATTCTTGTATTCAGATGTTCTATAATGATGATAGTTGGTTCATATTCTGACTTCAGCCAAACGCTGATTTTAAAATCCAGCCATCAAACAGTTGGGCTGTATTCAATCCTCAAGTAAAAAGAGGGAGATAGCCTATGACCATACAGTGGGGGAAGGAGGTCCCCCTCAGTCATAGACCTAGGGGAGGGGAATTGGGTGAAAGCGTGAGGGAGGGAGGAATGGGTGGATACAAGTGAGGGGAAAATAATTGAGATGTAATCTGAATAAATTAACTAAATAATACAAAAAAATTAAAAATCAGAGTAATAGGGAAAAAAAAAGAAAAAAAAAAAAAAGAGGTTCCCTCTAGGGCTGGTGAGATGACTCAGTCAGTAAGTAAGGGCTATGCTGCTTGAGTTACAGTCCCAGAACCCGCATGGAATGAGATAACCGATTTCCCCAAGTTGTCTGGATTTCAGAAGCATACTTTGCTTTGTATACTCACAAACAAATGAGTAAGTGTAATTTTAAAAATTAAGTTGAAAGGATCATCCATGCTAACACAGTCCTTGAGCTACACTAGGTCTTAGAGAAGCTTCGGTGAGGAGCTTTTTAGACTGGAAGGTGAATAGAAATCACCCAGCAAGTCTCAGATGATTTGAGGTGGAAGCAGAGCCCATGCCCTCTCAGTGATTTCTAGGTGAGACCAGTGCTGCTGCTCTAAGCCAGGGCACAGGAGCTGGTTTTTCCAAGCCAAACATTGCTATGTAAGGGTGAGCTTCGGACTCCCTACTCTAGGAGTTTTGGGAACAGAAATCTGTGTTGTTCCCTGATATTGGTAATACCTGAAAGAATCAAGTCACTATTTTCATAGTTTAACATGTAAATGTAAAACAGAAGAGTAAAAGAAGTGTGTGTTACACACACACACACACATTATATTAAAGACAAAATATGGAAAATGACTACATGACCTGAATTAGGATTATATCTTAATATGGTTTCTAGATTGTAGGATCCAAGATGGCAGTGCCAACCATGCACTATGTCTAATAAGCAGGGCTGAGCCAAGGGACTGGACTGGGAGCTACAGACCACAAGACTTGGAAGAGCCTAGCCATATGCTGGCATGTGCGCAACACTGGCACTCTTGTGTTGGGCTGAACTATGTGCTTCAGATCACCAATGTTCCATGGGTGGATCTGACCTCAGGTCACCTGGCCAAACCAGGGAGAGTTTCATAGTCCAAGTAGCAACAGGCACAGGCTCCAAAACCTAGCTAGCCACATTATGGGCAGTCAACAGCACCTGTGCCCTGTGTTTCAGATAGAACTATGGGCCACAAAGGGACATTGTTTGGGTCTAGGAGCACAGAAGGGACCCCATGGTATAGTGTACAAGTGGATCAGACTTCAGGCCACCTGGCCTATCCTCAGCTGAACCTAGGTCACCAGCCTGATCCACGGGAGGGTTACCTGATCCCCACTGGAAAGGGGGCCACAAACTATACCCAGTCACCTACGAACTGCTCTCAACTGCCCCTGAAGGACACCAGAAATCAATAAATTTAAATCAAAGAATCAAACAAACCAAGAGCTGGTTCTTTGAAAAAATGAAGAAGAAAGACAAACTCTTAGCCAAACTAACTAATAGGCAGAAAGACACCATCCAAATCCACAAAACCAGAAATGAAAAGGGAGACATAACAACAGACACTGAAGAAATCAAAAGATTCATTAGGTCTTACTTCAAAAGTCTATATGCTGCAAAATTTGCCAAAGTTGAATCAAGATTAGGTAAACAAAAATTAAATAGTCTTCTTTCTCTTACAGAAATAGAAGCAGTCATCAAAAGTCTCCCAAACCAGATGGTTTCAGCGCAGAATTCTACCAGACCTTCAAAAAAGAGCTAATACTGATAGTCTACAAACTACTCCACAAAATAGAAATTCAAGGAACACTACAAACTCATTCAATGAGGCCACAATCACCTTGGTACCTAAACTTCACAAAGAGCAAATAAAGAGAATTTCAGACCAATTTCTCCTATGAACATTGACGCAAAAATACTCAATAAAATATGCACAGACCGAATCCAAGAACACATCAAAAATATCGTCCACCATGACCAAGTAGGCAAGAAGTGGTGGTTCAATATATGGAAATTCATTAATGTTACCCACCATATAAACAAACTGAAAGAAAAAAACCCACATGATTGTCTCCTTAGAAACTGAAAAGGCATTACAAAATCCAACACCCATTCATTTTTAAAGTCTTGGAGATGTCAGGAATACAAGGCACATACATAAACATAATAAAAGCTCTATACAGGAAGCCAATATCCAACATCAAGTTAAATGGAAAGAAATTCAAAGACATTCCACTAAAATTAGGGACTAAACAAGGCTGCCCTCTCTATATATATATCTCTTCAATATATTACTTGAAGTTCTAGCTAGAACAATAAGACAGCAAATGGAGATCAAGGGGATCCATGTCATAAAGAAGGAAGTCAAATTATCTCTATTTTCAGATGATACTATAGTGTACATAAGTGCCCCCCCAAAATTCCATGACGGAACTCTCAAAGCTGATAAATACCTTCAGAAAAGGGGCTGAATACAAAATTAACTCAAAAATGTCAGTAGCCCTACTGTATATAGATGAAAATTGTCTGAGAAAGAAATTAGAGAAACTACACCCTTCGCAATAGCCACAAATTATATAAAGTACTTTGATGTAATTCTAAGCAAACAAGTGAAAGACTTGTATAAAAGAAAAAAAAAGTTAAGTATCTGAAGACAGAAATTGAAGAAGATATAAGAAGAAGGAAATATCTCCCATTTTCTAGAACAGGGAGAATCAATATAGTAAAAATGGTCACCTACCCAAAAGTTATCTTCAGATTCGATGCAATCCCTATCAAACTATTTCCACAATTTTTTTTAAGACCTAGAAAATCAATTCTCAACTTCATATGGAAAAACAAAAAACCCAGAATAGCTAAAACAATCCTGTACAATAAAATATCTTCCAGAGAAAGATGCACTATAGAGCAACAGTAATTAACACAGCATGGTACTGGTGTAGAAATGGGCTGGTTGATCAATGGAATCAAATTAGAGACCCAGAAATAAATCCTGACACGTATGGACACTTGATTTTTCACAAAGAAGCCAAATCCCTACAACGGAAAAAAAGATAGCATCTTCAATAAGCGGTGATGTTCTAACTGGATGTCTACATATAGAAAAATGCAAGTAAATCCATATTGATCACCCTGCACAAAACTCAACTCCAAGTGGATTAAAAGCCTCAACATAAAACCAGATACACTAAATCTGTTAGAAGAAAAAGTAGGAAGGAGCCTTGAACTTAATGTCACAGGAGACAACTTCCTGAAAAGAAGACCAACAATTCAGGCTCTAGGGTCAACAGTTAATAAATGGGACCTCATGAAAATGAAAAGCTTCTGTAGTGCAAAGAACACTCTCAACAGAACAAAATGACAGTCTACAGACAGGGAAAAGGTCTTCACCAACCCTACATCTGACAAATGACTAATGTCAAATACATATAAAGAACTCAAGAAATTAAACACCATCAAACCAAATAACCCAAGTAAGAAATGAGGTTCAGAGCTAAACAGAGAATTCTCAACAGAGGAATAGCAAATGGATGAAAAACACTTAAAGAAATGCTCAATGGCCTTAGTCATCAGAGAAATGCAAATCAAAATGACTCTGATATTCCATCTTTCACCCATCAGAATGGCTAGGATCAAAAACTCAAGTGACAGCACATGCTGGCAAGGATGTGGAGAAAGGGGAACATTCCTCCATTGCTGGTGGCAGTGCAAACTTGTACTACCACTTTGGAAATCAGTCTAGTAATTTCTCAAAAAATTGGAAATAGTGCTACTTCAAGACTCTGCTATTGCACTCCTTGGCATATACCCAAAAGATGCTTTGCCACACAACAAAGATATTTGTTCAACTATGTTCATAGCACCCTTATTCATAATAACCAGAATCTGGAAGCAACCTAGATGCCCCTCAGTTGAAGAATGGATAAAGAAACGGTGATACATTTACACAATGGAATACTACTCAGCCATTGAACACAAGGAAATCTTGAATGATGCAGGCAAATGGATGAAACTAGATATGATCATCCTGAGTGAGATAACCCAGACGCAGAAAGGGATGCATGGTATATGTTCATTTATACGTGGATGTTAGCCCAACATGGATGTCCTCTGAGAGGCTCCATGTAGCAAGGGAGAGGGGGAAGAGGTCTAGAGAGATGCTATGACTCACTACTGGACTCCAGGTGATAGAGGTATGGATGAATGAGGAGATAGAAGGACCAAGGGAGTCCAGAAGCCCCACAAGAAGACCACTAAGACTGGCAGATCTAAACCCAGTGGGCCTGCACAAACTACTGTACCAACCAAGGTCTTCAGATGCCATAAACTTAGACCCTCGTGTCCAGATCTAGTCAATTGCTATGGAAGTGCAAACTTCTACAACCACTTTGAAAATCAATCTGGTGTTTTCTCAGAAAACTGGGAATAGTGTTACCTCAAGACCCAGTTATTGCATTCCTTGGGATATACCCGAAAGATGCTCCACTGCACAATTGTAGAGTGAGAGGGGACTGCCTCTGACATGAACTCTGGGGTCCCCAATTTGACCACTACTCCTTGGTGGGGAAGCCTCATGGCACTCAGAAGAAGGTGAAGCAGGCTGCGCAAAGGAGACCTGATAGGCTGTGATCACATGGTAGAGGAAGAGGCCCTCTTCTGTCAGAGGTGTAGGGGAGGTGAATAGGGAAAAATAGGGAGAGGGAATTGGAAGATATATATATATGGATAACAATTGGGATGTAATCTGAATATATTATTTAAAAATAAAAAATATTATTTTGATTACAAAGTAAAAAAAGGTAGGGATTACTACAGAAAAAAAAACAGAAATGGTGAGCTAAGTAAAAATAAAGGTAAATACAAGAATGACAAGAATGCATAGCACATATAGGTGTGACTCTGGTTCAAAGAATGAGAAGGGGTAAGATAAAGGAAGACAACACAATTTTGTAAATACTCTAGACTTAAGAAAAGATAACTGGGGGAATAGGCTGAATAACCAAGAGTAACACAGAAGTTATTTAACCTTGAGATAATGGCTGATTTAAGAAGTATATCATATCAGTAAACATTGAAGAGGTTAAATCTGTAAGTACACAAAAATTTTGCTCCCAAATCTATAAAGCCAAAGAAATGTTTTCAAATTTTAAAACACCGAAATCATCTAGTGACAAGCATTGCAAGGAAGGTAACTGACGTGTCTTCCTAGGTAGAGAAAACAATAGTCGTGTTAACATGCAAGTTAATGACTTTGTCATAGTTATTATGAATACATTAACAATCTATTAGGGCTGAGCTTAAGGCAGAAATAATAGCCTTTGCATGGATTTATGGTTCAAACGGAAAGGGTATTTTGGAGATGAGAAGAATAAAAAATAAAACTCATTCAGGAAAAAAATCTTCCCGAATAATTTTCCTTACAAAATCCCAGACTATAGCACATAAGTGTAATATCATCATATGAGACTTTAGGAATGAGCACAGAAAACAAAGGCTGCGGGACATTTGAATTGAGAACCTAGTGAAGAAGTATAACTCTTGTCCCACTTAGTCCTCACCTCAGTGCTTCCTAACTCCTCAGTAGCCAAGGGTAGCATCACGTGTAGAAATAATCCATTACTCACACAGTGGAGCCAATGAAGCACTTTGGGAGAGAATCACCTTTCAGACCACAGAGGCTCCACTGCCTTAATTGCACCCTATTGTACTAAGTGGCCCTTTAATAGGAGGGAGGATTCCATGCAACTACAGGGCACTTGACACCACGGGGAATATTTTACTCGTCTAGAAGGTACTTACAGAGGCTGCACTGACAACGATTGTCTAGTGCCACTTCACACAGAGGCCTCTCCACGTTTCTATGTTGTTAATTTACTTTTAAATTTGTCACTGGAAGAATGGGTGATATTTGCACACTTCACAATTTTTCAGAAAGCAAAAGGGATTTTAACTAAAATTAAACTTTAAACTTAAAGAGCCCTTAAAACTGCTTGAAGCAACAAGTACATCTTGTGCATGCACTCAGAAGCCCAGTGTGACAAGCATAAGGGGGGAGGACAATGGGAAAAGGGGGGGGGGGGGGGGGGGGGGGGGGGGGAAGGGAGGGAGGAAGGGAGGGAGAGAGAATATGCACATTTTGAAGCAGACTGGAAATAGCAAGATATTTGTCTTTGAGGATTTATATAGAGTATAAGTAGGAGGCAGGTATGAAAAAATGCCTTGTCCTTGCCCCTAGGTCATCAAAGAACAATATTCATGTCGAAGTTCTAACCTCTTTTCGCCACAGTAAATAACTTGTGGTTCAGATGCACTCTGTCAGAGACCCTTTAGAGTCCCAGTCTGCTTAGAGGACAGGGCCCCGTTAAACATACAATGGCTTTTCTCAGTCTGGGATGACTGAAAATACTTTAGCAACACTATTAAAATGCAGCAACAAATACTCTGTGATGAAGTTATCTCACATTTGGGGTTTATTTTAAGAATCATAGTGCTTAATTAAAAGCAACACATTAAAGAATGCGTTTGAACATGTCTTCTATATTAGCAAAAACTAGTAGCAAAACTGTATTTGGTGATACTAAGGATGCATACCTGATGCTTACTCTTTTTTTCACCAGCACGTTATTTAGTAAGTTATGCAAGACACTCAATACAATCATAAAAGGAAGCTTGTATGCTACATGACTCTACTTAGCTGTAAGATAATGAATGTGTTCAGAGAATATTTAAGGCAAGATGGTGTAGGCTTTGGTATTCAGGCTATTTGGTTAATTAAATGGTTTTGAATTTTATTTCCATCTTGTGATGAATTTATCAAGATAAAAGCCAATTACAATTTGAGGCCCTTTTTTTTACAGACATAAAATAAGGAAGTGTCTATATATTAAATAGACTTCTAATCATTCCATTGAAAGAAACAAAAACTTCATAATTAAATCACTTCAACAGATGTGAATATTCTTTTCCCCACCATTTTATTATGTTTCTCATTTTAACATATAAATTTATATTATTATACAAAAATTTAAAAAATTAAATACAGCAGGAAGAACCATGAAACAATCTGGAATTATATAAATGTTACATTCATAGTGATTTGGCTATTTGTATTTGGCAATATTGAAGTTAACATCTTTCCTATCTTGTTGGGTCTAAAATTCTGAATGTAAATCAATATCTATCATATCTCATCTCTACCAACTTACAACATCTATCTTGATCTAAAAACATCTTCACCCTTAGCCAACTAAGCTTAACTATAAGACTAAACTATCTGGTCTTCAACCACATCAGAGAAGGTATAAAACCTAATTACTTGAGTAAACTGGAAATGCAGATTAGCAGCTTCCAATGTGAAAAAATGACTGAGACAGTTTACTTCTGGAACAGTCACCCAACACTCTCTATAAGATTGGAGCAGCATCTTCAGCCTTCCAGCCCAATATATCTGACAGACATATTTGCAAGGCAGGAACTATAGAGGATTTGATTATACTACTCTTATTATCAGGTGCTCATTATAAGTAATGAACTAAATTATATTTTGAGATGATATAAAATATTGGCTAAGTTTAGATGGATAAGATAAAAAACTAGTAAATATCCTAAGTAGTGTTGTTTTATAATAATATCTGTACATATATAAATTATGAAATAAATGATAAGATGGAAAGAATGAAATGTAGAATAAGTGGGTTAAAATACAATATGTCTAACAATAATATAATTCAGAGAACTTTATTTTTGTTTTTACTTTTCATATTTTGTATTCTATAAAAGAAACATATCACCTATCAAAATACCATACATCTTCACATTCGACTGTATAGTTATTTTCAGGCAGGAAACAAGTTTGGTTTTGCTACTTTTACAGTACAGGAGATCATATTAAACAAGTACTTTAGCATTGAGCTCTATTTCCTTGGAGTATTTTATTTTTTCTTGCCTTGGGGTATTTGGTTTTTGTTTGTTTGTTTGTTCATTTTTATACCTTTTTATTGAATACTTTTCTCATATAATATATTATGATCAAAGTTTCCAACCTTTCATAGATTACTCACACACCACATACAGCAATGCCATGCCCTTTTATTAGATTTTTCATAGAAAGCAATAAGCAGGCAAACATAAATGCAAAGAAAAAACAAATCAGAACTTAAAAAAATACACAAGAAACACAAACACACACAAATAAAACCCATAAAACACAAAATAGGAAACTATAACATACAAACAGAAGCTAAGTAAGACAAAAATTTCCCAAAGAATATGAAACAAAAAGTCTACCAAAAACACCATTGAATTTGTTTTGTGTGGATCAATTACTGTTGGCATGAAGTCTAGCCTTAAGTGTGTTTAATTACCCACTAGGTCTCCATCGGAGAAAACTATTTTTTTTTTCAAGTAATGTCAATTGGAAATATCTGCTTTCTTAAGGTAGTCCCAGAGCTGAGAGGCAGAAAGAAAAGTTTGTTTTTAAGGCACTTTCCCACTATGATTCTATGTGCTGAAATAGCTCCTCATGGTTTTATATACTGAGCCACTCCCAAGCCTTTGGGTACAGCACAATTTAAGAATCAAATGGCAGGTAAAGTTTATCATGGGGGTGTACCCCTTGGCCTAGTGTCTCGATATAAGTGAGTATATACCATTTGACTCTTTTTGCTTCTGGGTGAACTCACTCATTATGATAATTTCTAGATCGATCCATTTGTCCACAAATTTTGGAAATTCCTTGTTTTTAATAGCTGAGTAGTATTCCATAGTGTAAATATACCACAGTTTCTTTATCCATTCTTCTACTGATGGACACGTAGGTTGTTTCCATGTTCTGGCTATTATGAATAAGGCAGCTATGAACATGGTTGAGCATATGTCCCTGTTGTGTGGTAGTGCATCTTCTGGGTATATACCAAGAAAGTGGGTCAGAGGGGAGAAAATCCTATTGAGACTTTAGGGGTGAGAAGCCGGGAAGAATGAGGAAATAGAGGGATCCAGTGGGTCCTGGAAAAATACAGGCGGGTCTGGGCCCTCTAGTCCTCCTCAAACTATGGCACCAGCCAAGGAAAATATAGCAGTAAACTTCGAACCCCTACCCAGTCTAGCCGATGGACAGGACATTCTCCACCGTTAAGTGGAGAAGGGGATCTGACTTTCACACAAACTCTGGTGCCCCATATCGGACCATGTCCCTTGGATGGGGAGGCCTGGTGGCACTCAGAGGAAAGATAATAAGTCACCAAGAAGAGACTTGATACCCTAGGAGCATATACAGGGGGAGGAGGTCCCCCTCAGTCACAGACATAGGGGAAGGGAGTAGAGGGGGAAACGGGAGGGAGGAAGGAAGGGGAGGATACAAGGGATGGGCTAACAATTGAGATGTAATATGAATAAATTAATAAATAAATTAATTAATTAAAAAAAATAAATAAAAATAAAAATAAAAATAAAAATAAATAAATAAAAAAAGAATCAAATAGCCAGTGTTTTATTCACTATTTTTATGGTGTTTTATGGTATTTTGTGTGTTTCTTAAGGTACTTCCAAGAATCTTCAGTAAATTTCAAGCTGATCGCAAACATTGTATGTGAATGTGGTATGTGAGGTGGAACACCTTCAGATATGATGGGTTTTTTAGATGTGTGGTACTCAGGGTGAGCTTGAACATCCAGAGGATGAGCCTAAATGGGGAACAGACCGCATCTTAGGCTGGAAAATTATAAATACTTTTTAAAAGGGCTCTATTCCTTCACAGAACATGACAATCAGATATAATTAAAACAAAACCAAGTTTACTGTTGGCTATTGACTGCTACCCATGAGGGTCCTAAGATACAGGATTAGTCTCTTTAATTCTTTGAAAAATTTATGTCATCACAATGCATTTTGATCACAATCCACCCTAAGTCCTCACTTCCACTTTCTACTACAGCCCTCAATTTTTCTCCTGACTTCATGTCCTCTTTTAGTTTTTTTATTAGACACTCTACTGAGTCCAATTAGTGTTGCCTGTATGCATGTGGGTACATGGCTGACCTCTGGAACTCAGCAGCCTCCTGTGGAGCACATCCGTGAAGAAAACTCTCTCTCCCCAGAAACCACTAATTGACTATAGTTCGTCAACTGCACTGGCCTTGATAGCCTATACTCCATCTGTGCTGTAATGTTTTCTGCTTTAATTTTGTGCAGATCTTGTGAAGACAACTAAAGTTGTTTGGAACTTGTGGGAGCAACATCTCCATTATATCCAGAAAATTTTTTTCTTTATCACAGTACTCCAGGTCCTTGAATCTTAGATTCTTTCTATCTCCTCTTATGCAGTGTTCCCCAAGTCTTAGAAGGAGGCAGTGTGACATAGACGTCCCATTTCATGATGAAGAGCCCCTTATCTCTGTACTTTGACTAAGAGGATAACTGACTTAAGATGGGTTTCAGCTTGGTTTTGGACTTATTCAGCAACAATTCTTTTTGCCTACTTCCATTCTCAGAATTGAAATATCTGTACCTTGCTTTCCAGAGAGACGTATCCTATGACTATTGCTCTTTCTCAGAGGGGAGGCCTGCCCTACCTGTCTGTGCTCCACGTGTTTTACAAACAGAGAGCTTGTCGTGTTGTACAGGTTATGAGCAGAAAAGAATTCTACTGTCTACTGCACATAGTCTCTCATATCTCATCCGTGTTTGGCTTAGGTGATAAGACTTTGGACTTTAACCTTCACTCTGGAGAAAACTAAGATTTTAAAGTCTAATGGAATTGAATGAATGCTCTCAGAAAGCATGAAGGGCATGAATTTGGGGGAAGCCTAAGCACAAAATTCTATGAAGTCAATAGCATCAAGTTTGAACCCCAAGATTCACATTGGCCCAGTACATTGTAATGTAGTGATATTTAGAGGCAGAAAAGAATGTAATTGATTGATATGAGGATTTGAAGACAGGATCCCTAAAATGGGAATCAGAAAACTTGTTATTTCTGTATCACCCTCCTTCTCTCTCATCTCTTTCTCTCACACACACACCTAAAGATGAGTACCAGACAGTTATCTACAGGCTACAAAAAATCAGTTTCCAAAGAGTCAAGACAGCCAGCACCTTGATCTTAGACTTTGTAGTACCCAGAATTGGGGGGATCTATTTTGAAGTATTTAGTAAATGGTATTTTGTTAGTAGTCTGATCAGACTAAAATGGCATGAAGAAGCTAGAATCAAATTACATCGACATCTGGATTGTAAAATTAATCTCATCAATGCCACTTGCTCTTTGAGAGACAGTTAGCAGTTACTACTGATCTCATATGTACTACCATTGATACATATTTAATTTCTGCACATCCTGCTGACTTGTTATTTCAACCTGACATTCCATATTTTCTTGAGTAACTGTAGTTATATTTCTGTTTCTGTGCTCAACTCCCTTTATAAACAGCCACATGCTCCAACCTTTATGCTTTATGCTTCTTTTAAAGGTTAGTCCTCAGCACCTGCACATACACAGGAGTAAGAGCCTGACTTCTTGCTCTGATTTTTCACACTCACATCTACAAACTCAATCCTGCTACCTGCTTATATTACTATGAAAACAAACACTCTTATTTCATTCAACTGGGAATTATGGCCCTGTTGCACCTGGACCAAGAGTTATGGTGCTTCACATACTTAAAATTAACAATATTATGAAAGATTAAGGAGATTTCTGTAATTTCCAACTGGTAGAGATGTATAGGAGCAGACGCAGGTGTAGAGGAAAGATAATTCAGAACATGGCTGTTCCTGTAAGAGAGCACATCCAAAGACCTTCTAGGTATATGTGATCTTCCTGGAAAGAGATCACATTCAAAGATCTTCTAGGTCTGTGTGATCTGGGTAGAATACAAACATGTCTTTAATTCAGGAGCAGAGGTAAACAGTTCTGAGTTCAAGGATAGGCTGGTATAGAGCAAATATCAGGTAAACAAATGCATAAATCCAGACCTGGTGGGTGATACTTCCCTTTAATCCCAAGCAAAGGTAAAGTTAGTTTGTGGTAGAAAAAAAACCCATCTTTGAAAGTGATGTCTAATTGGGTGGGAGGAAAGGTGAAAAATCAGATAAAATTTGACAGAATAGGATATGCCTAACTCTCACAAAAAGTGAGTGGAAAGGAAAACCACTGAAGAGGCAGTTTTTCAGAGATAGGAGACAGCTTTTACCAGTAATAGAGAAACAGGTTGCAGAGAGAGAGAGAGAGAGAGAACTCAGATGAAGATGGAATGAGCCAGAGAATGAGATGAAGCCAGAAGATTAGAGCAGATTGCTGAGTTAGTTTAAGGCCAAGCAGAGCAATTCCAGACCGAGAGGGAAGCCAGTTTAAATAAGTCCCCTGGGAGAGGAGTTTGAGCCAGAACAGCTGAGTTGAACCAGCCATCCCAGAGCTCAGAAAGAACAAGTAAGTGTGATCTTATTAATTAGAAGGTCTCAGAGACTGAATACATTCTAAGCCTAGGTTAGATTGTACAGACTCTAGAATCTTCCAGGACTAGGCCTAGGTTAGAAGAAGGAGGTAGTAAGCCTTCCATACAATGACTGAGCAAGGAGAATAAAAGTTACTTTTACATGCAGGGAATTGGACTGTTGGCAATTGACAAAGAGAACACATGGAAATGGCTTATAACAGTGCAAACAGTACAAAAAGAAAGCCTAAGTCTAGTGTAAAAAGATGGACTCCATGGCTGACTGTACTTATTCCACTGTGAAATCACACAACTTGCACAACAGGCTAGTATATATATAATTTATTCAGATTACATCTCAATTGTTATCCCATCCCTTGTATCCCCCAATTCCTCCCTGCCTCCCACTTCCCCCCTACTCCTCTCCCCTATGACTGTGACTAAGGGGGACCTCCTCTCCCTGTATATGATCATAGGGTATCAAGTTTCTTCTTGGTAGCCTGCTATCCTTCCTCTGAGTGCCACCAGGCCTCCTCATCCAGGGGACATGGTCAAATATGGGGCACCAGAGTTTGTATGAAAGTCAAACCCAAATTTCCCACAGTCTCTGTTCCTACAAAGATCCTTCATGATTCTTACTTTTCCCTTTGCTTCTCTTATGTGAGAGAAGCTTGTGTAATTCATATAGTCAACCACACACACTTGAGAATTAAGGAAAGATTCTTCCTCCAAGCTTAATATACCTGCCTTTTGGAGACATGGAGACTCCTTTCTTTCTATCTACCATCAGCTGCCACTTAGGGCCTCAAATGATAGGATCAAAAGAAGAGGCTTCCCAGATTTTTTAAAGAGTTCCTCAATCTTTCAAACTGTATAAATAAAACATTGACATACACCTTCAAATGTACCATACTCAAGTTCTTTCTCCTTTTTTATTGATTTTTATTCAATTTACAGCCTAATAAAAGCTCCTTTTCTCTCAGTCCCACCCTCATACCCCTCCCCCATTCCCCTATCCCCTTTTCTGAGAAGAGGAGTGCCCTAAATGGGTAACAACCCACCCAGACACATCAAGTCTCAGCAGGACTAATCATATCCTCTTTCACTGAGGCCAACAAGGAGGCCTAGCTAGCGGAAAGATATGCAAAGGCAGGCAACAGAGTCAGAGACGGGCGCCACTCCGTTTGTTAGGGTACTCACATGAAGAACAAGCTGTACGTCTGCTATATACGTGTATTGGGCCTAAATCCAGCCGATGAATGCTCTTTGGTGTTTCAGTCTCTCTAAGCCCCCACGGGCCCAGGTTACTCTGTAGGTCTTCTTGTGGTGTCCTTTGCACATCTGTTTCCCTCTATCCTTTCTCCCACTCATGCATAGAACTCTGAAGCGCAGCATATATTTGGCTGTGGGTCTCTGCACCTGTTTCCATCAGCTGCTGGATGAAGCCGCTCAGAAGACAGTTATGCTAGGCTCCTGTCTGCAAGCATAGCAGAGTGTCATTAATAGTGTCAGGGGTTGGTTCTCTCCCATGAGGTCTCAAGTTGGGGCAAATCATTCATTGGCTATTCCTTCAATCTCTTCTCTATCTTGATCCTCACACTTCTTGTAGGCAGAGAAATACTGGGTCAAAGGTTTTTGTGAATGGGTTGGTGTCCCCATCCCTCCAATGGAAGTCCTGGCTGGCTACAGGGGTTGATCTCTCTTGTCTCCATATACACCCTGGTAGAATCTCAGCTAGGGTCACCCTCCAAAGACTTCCAGAATCCTCCTCCCCCAGGCCATAAATGCCCCCTCTCTGATTTCTGTTCTCTTTCTCTCAACCTTCCCCCCTCCCCACTCCTGACTGCCATCCCTGTTTTCCTCCCTATACGGCTCCCACCCAGCTCTCACCCTCCATCTAAGTCAGTTGTATATTTTATTTCTCCTTTTGAGTGAGATTTAAGAATCCTCCCTTGGGCTTTCCTTGTTACCTGGAATCTTTGGGTTTGTGAATTGTAGACTGGTTATCCTATACTTTATGGCTAATATCTACTTATAAGTGAATACATGTCATGTGTGTCTTTCTGGGACTAGGTTACATCAGGATGGTATTTTCTAATTCTACCTAGTTGCCTCCAAATTTTATGATGTCCTTGTTTTCAATAGATGAGTAAATACTGTATCTGTTAAGGTTTTCTTCGTGACTGACTATAGGGTCAGTTTTGGAGAAGATTCCATAATGTTCTGAGAAGAAGGTACAATCTTTTGTGTTTGGGTGAAATGTTCTGTAGATATCTGTTTGGTCCTTTTGATTCATAATGTTTATAGTTTCATTATTTATCTGTTTAATTTCTATCTTGATGTTCTCTCCATTGGGAAGATTGGAGTGTTGAAGTAACTCTCTATCAATGTGTGGGGTTTGATGTGAAATTTAAGCTTACATAATGTTTCTTTTACCATTGTGGGCACCCTTGCATGTTGGGCATAGATGCTCAGAATTGAGATGTCCTCTTTGTGGATTTTTTTTTTTTTTTTGTCAGTGTGAAGTGTCCATCCCCATGTCTTTTGATAAATTTTGGTTTAAAGTCTATTTTATCAGATATTAGAATGGCTACTCCAACCTGCTTCTCAAGTCTGTTTGCTGGGAAAATTTTCCAGCCTTTTACTCTAAAGTAATGTCTATCTTTGTTGCTGAGGTATGCTTTTTGCATGCAGCAGAATGATGGATCTTATTTTCACATCCTTTCTGTTAGCCAGTGTCTTTTTATCATAGAATTAAGTCCACTGATGTTTAGAGATATTAATGACCAATGATTGTTAATTCTTGTTATTTTGATGTTTGTGGTGTGTGTGTGTGTGTATGCGCGTGCGCGCGTGCGTGTGCATCTGTGCTTTCCTTTTTTATTTTTGCTGGTGTGCAATTATTTATTTCATGTATTTTCTCAAGTGGTTTACTCCCTAGGTTAGAATTATCTTTCTAGTATTTTCTGTAGGGCTGGATTTATGGCTAGACATTGGTTAAATTTGATTTTGTGAGAGTTTCTCTGGGTGTAGTAGACTAGGTTGGCATCTGTGGTCTTTTAGAGGTTGCAAGACATCTGTCCAGGCCCTTTTAGATTTTAGAGTCTGTTGCGAAGTCATGTATAATTCTGATAGGTCTGCCTTTGTACATTACTTGCCCTTTTTCTCTTGCAGGTTTTAAAAGTCTTGCTTTGTTCTGTGGATTTTGTGTTTTGAATATTATCTGGTGGGAGGATTTCCTTTTCTGGTCCAATCTAATTGGTGTTCTTTATGCTCTTGTATGCTTAAAGGCATCTCTTTCATTAAGTTAGGTAAATGTTTTTCTATAATTATGTAGAAATATTTTCTGGTCTTTGAAGCTCAGACTCTTTACCTTCTTCTAGTTCCATTATTCTTAGGTTAGGTCTTTTCATAGTATTCCAGTTTTCCTGGATGTTTTGTGCCAAGAATTTTTCGTAATTAACATTTTTTGACTGATGTGTCAATTTCTTCTACCCTGTCTTCTACGATCCTCTCTTCCATCTCTTATATTCTGTTGGTGAGACTTGTATGTGCTGTTCCTGGTCTCTTCCTTGGGTTTTCCATCTCCAGGATTCCCTTAGTTTGTGTTTTCTATATGGCTTCTACTTCAATTTTCAGGTCTTGAACAGTTTTACTTACTTCCTCCACCTACTTAATTCTGTTTTCCTGTATTTATTTAAGTGATGTATTTCTTCTTTAATGGCCTCTACATGTTTCATTGTATTTTCCCGTATTTCTCTAAGTGATTTATTCACATCCTCCTTAAAGGCCTCTATTACCTTTATAAGTTTGGATTTAAGGTCATTTTGTGTGTGTGTGTGTGTGTGTGTGTGTGTGTGTGTGTGTGTGTGCGCTTCAGTTGTGTTAAAATATCCAGGGCTTGCTATAGTAGGATTACTGGGCTCTGAATGTGCCATATTGCCATGGATTTTATTGACTTGGTTCTTAAATAGCCTTTTGGCATCTGGTTGTCTCTGGATGTTCCTATTGTAGATGGTATCAGGAAGGAAGGCTTAAGCTGGATGTTCCTGGTTCAGCAGGCCTGGTGAAGGCAAGTAGAGTGGTGGCCAAACAATTGAACTGTGGATGGGAAGGGGTATGAGAGCACAAAACTCAGGGCAGCTGGGCATGCCCCGGGAGACACGGGAAGAAGAGATGGAGGCGCATTTCTAACCTTGGTGTTTCTGGAGCAGCAAGCCTGGTGAGGGCCAGTGGGGATTTGTCCAGACAATGCAGCTGGGGGCAGGGGGGGGGTGGGGACAGCATGAAGCTCTGGGCACCAGGGCAGTGCCTCAGGGGCCTTGGAGGACCACGCAATGGAAGAGGGCATGTAACCTGGATGCTGCTAGTACAACAGCCTGGTGAGGGCTGATGGAGTGGTGGCTGGGCAAAGAAGCTTGGTGGGACTGCCACTTTAAAGTTTGTTTTATATTATTATTTTACTGATTGGACTCTTGTAAATTTACCTTTATGGGAAATGGAGAAATTAAGGATTGAATCAAAAGATAGTTTGCTTTGCTTTTGACTCTGCTACTCATTAAATGTAATTTTATCATTTTAACATGCTAATGCAAAATGAACATGTTACAGATAAATTATGTAGATGGATCGATAGACAACTAATCCCACTTATTCCATACCATGTTACTTAAGTAACTTGATATGAATATAAACACAGCTGTAACTACAATACTGGTAGAAATTTTGCATAACTGATCCCTCTTTGCTTGAAATCTGTAAGGATCCACAAAGAGACTGATTAGTTCAGATCTCCGTTGCAACGTCCATCAGCTCACTCCACTTCCACCCTGTTTATCCAATTGATTTGAGATTCAGATATTTTTCATCTTAAAAAAATAAGAGTGCTTATTAAAATGCAGCCCTTTGCATAATTATACCCTGAAATACAGATGTGTAACAGCAAAATAACTTTGAAAGATGTGTAACACCTGAAACTTGGATAAAAATGTCTTTCTCTCATGAGTTTGTCATGGAGCTCCTTTTTTAGAATTCAACCATTCCCAGCATCATGCATTACCTTGCAGCCCTGATTGCCTTGATTCACAAGAAGCTGTGAACCTTCAGGGCTCCTGTATTCCATGTGTTTTCACATACTTGGCTTGCCAATAAATAGAGGAAACTTCTATAAGATTTTTTTTCCTTTGTTCAGGACTCATAAGGGAAGGTAAAGTACTGTTTGGAAACACAACATGAAGAAGAAAAATGATTTAATATAAATTTTCACAAAAATTTTAAATATGACTGTAAGGTAAGAGGAAACACTGAGAAATATGCCCTCAATAAGTGATGGGACATGCCCAGGTGGCAAGAGATAGCTACAGAGCTCCTCATGGGTATGGCAGGTTCACATGCATGAAAATCATCAGCATGTCTCCCTTAAGCATATTTCTTCAGCATCTCTAATTCTTATGAGAATGTTGAATACTTATTTAATAAGATTGATATGACCTCTGAAGGTACAGCATTGTCTCAGTACAGACTTCCTCAATATTCTGCAGAAAACCATGCAATCCAAATAGAACCACTGGTGGCCAGAGAACCCAAAGCAGCTAACTACCTGGAGCACTTGCCTCTGACTAGCTCTTTTTAACCTGTGGGGCATCTCTCATTATAGGATAAAAAACTTTGATCCAAGCTCTAAATTAGGCCCACTAAGGCACAAAGAAATAGCTTTCTTGAAAATGATAGGTTCTTATTAACAATTAAAAGATAAGGTTGTTATGGTGACGCATACATGCTAGTGATCTGAACAATGAGAGTTGGAGGCTAGTGGAACCATGGGGATGGCACACCAGGTAGCCTGGGCTACACAAGAAAAAAAGATAGAAAGAGAGGAAGAAAGAAAGAAAGAAAGAAAGAAAGAAAGAAAGAAAGAAAGAAAGAAAGAGAAAATAAGTTTGAGTAAAAATTGGCACCACTAGAAAGCATGCTAGAGAGACTCATTCATTCACCAAATTTGCAAGTTCCCACAATGTGTTCATCTCCATACTTAATATCTGTAGTTTCTATGCCTTCTACTAACCAGAATTGTGTTACACACACACACACACACACACACACACACACAATGAATGTATTATATGTTTGAATTGAGCCATTGTGTTGAATTATGATTTCTACATAGTGTGTATCCTCCAATCCCTTTTTCAATGACTAATTTATTTACCCATGATACCCACTTTTTAAAGATTTATTTTATGTGTGTGTCCATGAGGATATATCTAAATTTTATAGCACATGTGCAGAAGCCTGTGAAGGCCAGAAGAAAATGTTGGATAATATTGAGATTCTGTTATAGGAACTTGAGCCATCTGACATGGGTGCTAGGAAACAAACTTGGATCCTTTGAAAAAGTGGCAAGTTCTTTCAACTGCTGAACCATCCCTCCAGTCAGTCTACCTCTTAATAACTTGATGTTATGCTTATGTTGTTTCCAGAACATATCCAGAATATATCATATGGTTTTTAAATAAATATACGATGAATTAAGTTTTTCTTCTAATCCATAATTATTCAGAAAAACCCAGAATGCATTGAGAAAATGTTATTTTTTTTCCTCAGTCTAAACTTATCTTTATATTTCATTTCTACTAAACAGACCTTGTGGGCAAAAAGTAGGCATTCAATTAATGTTTGTATATATTTTTCTTGCCAAAGAAAATCCACTTCTAATGTTTTTATCAAGAAACATGTTTAATTCCAAGTCCAGCTGACATAAATGTGTTTGTGTTAACAAAGGTTCAGTTAGTGACACTAATTTACTAATGTGATATTTTTTAAAGCCAGTGTAATTAGAAGTTACATAGCTAAGATCCTCAGAAATTCACCCTTCTTATTAGAAATAAAAGATAAGTCTATATAGATTTTATTCAGTTAGAACCATCAAATAAGCCAAAAGTGAATGATTATTTTGATGGATGCTACCATTACAATGAATAGAAAAACCCACAGTCTTCTTATTAATGAATCAGCTAGGAAATCAGATACTATATGTAAAAGGTCATCATCTATTGGATATTCAGTTAATTTACTCAAATATCAAGTATCAGGTATAATGCTATGTTTCTCCTGAAGCAAATCATAATAATCATCAAAGTTTTATAAATAAGTAGTACAACAGAGACATGTGAAACCACTATGCCAAAAACTGTAAGTATCAAATACAAGTATCCACACAATATTCACTGAAAGCATCTTTTCATTCATCTGCAGAGGACATGGAGAAATGCGTCAGGGAAAGCTCGCTGGAGAAGGGAGTTCTTCAGTAGAGATTGGTCATTCTGGAAGGGAAGACACA
The DNA here is from genome assembly GCA_907169655.1 of Acomys percivali. Lineage (NCBI taxonomy): Eukaryota > Metazoa > Chordata > Mammalia > Rodentia > Muridae > Acomys > Acomys percivali. The sequence continues at coordinate 87,349,864 of OU015743.1, read as the reverse complement.
AGCAAAAGCATAGGGAGGAGCTGAGCAGGAATATAAAAAAGCTGGGATTAGAAGTCAGCCTGCTTTTTGATCACTTCCACCTGATGAGACTGCCTTGCCAGGCCACAGAGAAAGAGGAAGAACTCAATCCTGATATGACTTGATGAGCTGGGGGTGGCTGGGTAGGGGTACTCCCCTCTTCTGAGGAGGGGGGTGGGGGAAAAGAGGGTGGGACTGGGAGGAGAGGAGTAAGGGACCATTACCAGGATGTAAAGTGAATAAATAATTAATTAATAATAAAAGAAAAATGTTGATATGGTGATACATACATACTAGTGGTCTCAAGCAATGGGAGGATAGGAGTTGGAGGCTAATGGAACTCTGAAGATGGCATGCCACCTATTCTGGCCTATAGAAGAAAGAAAGAAAGAAAGAAAGAAAGAAAGAAAGAAAGAAAGAAAG
>OU015743.1:87253944-87349413 GCA_907169655.1 Acomys percivali | reverse complement strand
AGAGAGAGAGAGAGAGAGAGAGAGAGAGAGAGAGAGAGAGAGAGAGATTTAAGAGTCAAGACTGACACCACTAGGAAGCATCCTAGAAAGAAAGACTCATTCATTCACCACATTCACCAGGTTCCCACAATGTTTCCATCTCTATACTAAATATGCTTAGAAAAACTTGTCCTAACTGGTTTGTGGTTTAAGTGCAGTGTAGTCGTGCTATTAAATTACAATACTTTTAAGTGACTTCATTGCACAGTATAAAAAGACAGGGTGTACCATTGCAGTGCCTCCAAAGAAAAACTTCTTGGAGATGTAATGAAAAACAAAAACAAAGCCTTCTATGTATGCCATACAAAGGAAAAGACATGTGTAAGCAGGATAGAGGAGAGGAAAATGCCTCCAGTAGGGAGAGAAATGGATAGTTCTTGACCTTTCAGGGCATGAGAACACAGGCAGCAAGTGATAAGAAGACAGGAGAAGTGGGAAGGAGACGGTAGCTGTCCAATAAAAGATGTGGTTTGTTCTTTACCATGACGGGGGTGGGGGCATGGGGAAGAGGGGCTCTGGGATAGTTCTGACTCACTGACAGCTTTGCTCAATAACTGTGTACAATTTTGTAATTTCTTTATTGACAATTGCAGTTGGTTTAGACATCATGACTGTGACTGAAATTCTCAAATGCAAAATCTTTATTATGTTTTCCAAACTCACTAGTAATGGAGGAATGCAACAACAAGAAGTGTATCTATCTCATGGAAGAAGTGATAGAGTAGGTAATGGGGCAGGAAAGGAGGAGGAGGAGGATATAATATATCTGAAGACCCTAGAGTTCCTTTTAAGGACAGAAAAGGCTGTTGGGCATGCTAAGCAAAACAAAGAAACTGGCCAATAACAGAGTGATCAGTGACTCATAAGAGCTTTACAACATTGCCCGGAAAGAAAGAGCAAGTTTGAGCAAAGCTTGGAGTTTCTCAAGTAGAGACATAGCAAACTGAGTATGGATGGATGGATGATCCACTACATTTGCTTTTGATAATACTGAGGTGATAAATGTTTCTTTTTCTCACTTTGAGAAACATTTATAGAATATTTTGAATTTTTCTTGTCATTAGTGATATGTAATTAAGTGACACACTGATGTAAAATTAGTCTTTCTATACAATTTTCTAGGGGTAATTACATGTAATTGAAGAGAAATGAGTTGCTCCCATTTTAAGGTAGTGATCATATCATACCATGACTTATGATTCATGTAACAACCATACCCACAGTAAAATAAGATCAAAATAGGTGTATCTTAGCAGGAACGCTGAGTAATGGACATTAAATTCTAAGCAATTAAAATTGAAAATGCTCCCAGCAAAATGCCTAATAAAGACAAACTCTTAGATCCATGTTGGGAGACAGTTTTCCAGGACTTTCTCACATTCCTATGTGACATAGAAAATTCACTGTTAATTCTTCCAAGATATGGTTTGCCTTTTTTGCATAATTTTTTAAAAGATTGTTTCCTAAATGAGCAGCCTCAGAAAACGGAACAATTCCCTTCTAAGCAATATAAGTTTTAGAAAGAGAGAGAAAACAAGCCTGGTGTGGTGATGCACACCTGTAATCCCAGATCTAGGGGAGGAGAGGCAAACAGATCTCTGTGAGTTTGAGGCAAGCCTGGTCTACAAAGTGCGTCTAGGAGAGCAAAGTTACACAGAGAAACCCTGTCTTGAGAAACAAAGAAGCAAACAAACAAGCAAGCAAACAAACAAAACAAAACAAAAAACAAAAAAAAAAAAAAGGGAAGAAAGAGAGTAATAATTCTGTCTGTAATATGACTTTTTAAGAAGGGTTATTAATAATATTATTCAGAATCTTACTTCCCTAAATCTCTCTGAATCTCTTCACTTTTCTCCAAGGGAGTACGGAAGGAAGATGTGCTGGCTAGTTTTCAGCACTTTGACACACACTAGAATCCTCAGGAAAGAAAGAGCCTCGGTTGAGAAAATGCCTCCATCAGAGTGCCCTGTAGATAAGCCGATGAGATATGCTCCTTATTTATGATTGATATGGGAAGGCCCAGCACACTGTGGGAGATGCCACACTTGGGCAGGTAGTTCAGATTAATAAGAAAATAGGTTCGGCAAGCTATCAAAAAAGTCAGTAAGCGTCATTCCTCGATCGTCTCTGACTCAGTGCATCACTTTAGATCCCTGACCTACTTGAGTCCCTGCCTTTAATTCCCTTTGTAATCAACTGGCAGTTAGAAGCATTAAGTGAAACAACTCTTTATTTTTATTTATGCCTTTTCACCACAACAGAAGAGCAATAGACTTCCTCGTATTCTGTGTCTTACACACTTTGCTCCCTTCTCTCCCAATCTTTGCTGAGCCATAGGTACAGGAGATGTAACATAGAGGCATGCATTGAAACTAGCTCCATAATCTGAGGATCTCTGAATTGTGTCCAGTTGTGCTTTTCTGTGGTGGTCTCCATTTGTTGTAAAGAGAAGTATCTTTGATAAAGCATTGTCTGTGGGTATAAAAATAAGATTTAAATGTTGTAAGGAATTGTGTTGTCATAGCAAAATGGCAGTAATAAATTCTTCTTTAAGGCACATTATTGTTTGGGTCCCAGGAAGCTAGCTAGGTTTCAGGTTCCTTGAATGATTTCCCTCCTGAGTAGGCCTTATGTTCAATACATAGTGATTGGTGGCCACTAACCTATGAGTGCCACTGGTTGGACATTATGCATATCATGTCATGCTGGTAAATGCCAGGGTTCATAGATGTTGCAACTGGGAAAGACTGTCTAATTGTTTCCCTCCCTTGGTAGCTGGGAACCATGGAAGCCTGGTCACAAGATTGAGGCTTTCAGGCCAGATCCCTCTCAAGTTGTGTAAGTCTTGTGACAAAAGTATATAATGTTTTCACCAACAAGGGATCACCCTCAACCTCTAATAGGCAACCAGGAACTAAATATAGAATCTATATAATTTTGGGAATCACTTGGATCATAGTGATCAGCCATTTGAAAAAAAAGTTTCCTATTGCCTGGTATTAGTCTATGGTCTTGTTGGGAATACTGTTAGCACAAGTGAAGTAAACTTCTTGAAAGATAGATAGATAGATAGAGAGATAGATAGATAGATATAGATATAGATAGATTCATATAGATACACACATATATAGCATATTTATTTACTGATATATACTTATATGTGTTGAGTATAATTTTAGGTAAATATAAAATAATATGGTCCCCTAAGGTTTTATCAAATGACTTTATTGTTTGTCTATCATCCTTCTGTATTTACTTCCTTTACTCTACCCAGTTGAAAACCCATCTTCTATATTCTGTTTCCAACTTCAAATTACCTATATCTTGCTATTTTCTCCCAAGCACCCCATATATTGTCTCTCTATTCTTTCTGGTTTCTGTGGTTACTCTGTGTTGTATAAACACATCTCAGGATTTTGAGAAAGAAACCACAGATAACAGAGAATATATGGTGTTTGTCTTTATAAGTCTGGGTCACCTCTCACACCATAAAGTCTACATGTAAAAAGTAAAATTAATTCTCTCAAAATCATTTTAAAAAAATAATTGTGCTAAGCTGTCTTTAATTTCAAGATTGAATGAGTCACCCTCATTCTTGAGCCCAGTCATTTGTTCTATCTGAAGAAGCATTGTCATAATTTACTTTTTCTCTTCATCAAAAATAGTCATTACTTAGTAAAATCTTGACGACAACTACATAATAAATGATATTAAATTAGAACTTCAGATAATTCATTTAGACTCATAAAATATAATGTAATTATATAATATAAATTTTCAATTTCCTTTTAGTTTCTAGTAGAACATGGTTTGCTCATCTGGTGTTATTGTATACAATTTAAATACAGTATCTAGTAATTTCAAATATGAGAGCGAATAATAATCCAGATCAATAAAATAACCTAATTAACATGCTATTTGAAAAGAAAAAAAAGACATCAGATATATGTAAAATAGGCATGAAATAGTAATCAACCAAAATATTAGACAGTTAGCACCAATGTACCAGAAGGCAAAGCATATATCTTGTGTGTAACTCTGTATGACACAAATATGGATACACAGGGGAGAGGAGTCAAATCCCTTTATGGAATCAAGGACAGTACCTTTAATTTCTTTCTTTTTATGATGGGATTGTTTTTCTCACGAGGTTTTGGCAGGCCCTAGAAATTGATGTCATTTTTGATTAATTCTTTTTGTATTCTGATGACAGCTAATGGAATGATTTGAAAGCTATTTGCTTTGAAAAAAAAGATCCAATATAGCTGCCTTTTATGCCCATTCTTAAAGCTTTTACCTCTTTCTCTTGAAATAATTAGTAAAAGAGGAGAAAGATTGCTGTAATTACTAAGCATTATAAACTATATCTGGATTCCTGACATTAACAGCAGCTGTCATTAAAATTAGATCACTTGTCTCATCTTAAGAAAATGTTACTTTTTACTATTTTAATGATATCATCTGAAAAATATCTTGACAGGATACTAATTCTGAGAATAGACCTTTAGATACATACATATCTTTGCCCTGTACAAAAAGGTGATTAAAGTTCTGTCATTGAGTGCTTAGATTGGCATTAAGGAAATGGGTCATCAACTATTTCATAAAACTCACCAGGATTTAGTATTTTATTTTAAATTACTTTTAAGAACAAATCCAAAAAGTGGATTATTCTTTCATTCATAGTCAAGTAATCAAATAACATGCTTAGGGGCTAGACTTTGGGTAAAAGGATTTTAACATACAGAATATTTCATATGTTTACTATTGTAAATGTTGTTATTATTTCCTCAGATGAGGGGATGAGATGGGAGCCATACCCAAACTTTACTAACACAGGGCTTGGACTGAGTCCAGAGCATTTCTATTTAAATAGTGCTAGGCCTATGCCTGGAAGCTTCTAGCCTCTGTACAATATAATCTGTAAACCCCAATCCTGAAGGCTTTACTTTCCAGCTTCCATCTGCTAACTAGGCCTAGAATGTTTTCAACCTCCAAGACTTACTGTTGAATAAACTTACCCTTTCTAGTTCTTTCGGAACTCCGGCTTGTTGGTTTAATTCAGTTCTTCTGGCTCAAAACTTCTCTCCAAGCTGACTGATCCACACTGTCTTTTCTCAGCTTCTCACTGAATCGATCTGCTTGGGAAAACTGCTTCTGAACTCCAAGAACTGAACAGTACAAACTCACTCAGCTGAATGGCAAAAAACTGTACCGTACTCCTGAACTCTACTACTGTACAAGACACACAAGCTCTCTTGCTCTATCTCTTGCTTCACTGCTCTTAAGTAGCTTCTCTTTCTTGTCTGTCTGAAAGTTGGGCATATCGTATGTCTAACTTATTCTCTGAAAGTTTTCTCTGACTCCCCACTTTTTCTGCCACTCAACTAGATTGTTTTGGATTAAAGATTCGTACTACACTCCAGCCAGAGAGGTATATTGTATCTATATTCCAGCCAGAGGGATTAAAGGTGAATACTAAAGGTGTGTCTGTATTCCAGCCTGATCATGGAGACATAGCTCTTTGGATATGATCCCTTCCCAGAGGAGATATGTTGCTGGACTAAAATTCCTCTACCTATTATTATCTTTCTTACATTTGTGTCTCCAACATTTTCTTCCTCTATACTTTGTGGTAATTATGATACCTCTGTAACGTAGAAAATGTTCATTGTGACACTGTAACTTTTTGTATTAATATGTGTCAAGATAAAGTATGAATCAGTAAAAGGTATTATTAGAATGCTGGGTATGATGAAACACATATTTGTAACACCAGCACATGGGAGCTGAAGGCTGGAATATCAAAAGTTCAAGGTCAGTCTTGTCTAACACAGTGAGTTCAAGGCCAAGATTGGATACATGAAGGTCTACCTCAAAAAATACAAACAAATAAACAAAGGTATAAAAAAGACATTGTGATATGCAAACATAAAGCAATATTATGAGCTGAAATCCAAAGCACTTCTCCAAACATGAAAATGTTAACTGTTATGTAATAGCTTAAAAGAGTCACAATAGCTTCAAATTATCTTAATTAAGCATTCTTACTGTGGTATCAAAACATATAATCCATACAAGTGTAAATATTTTAAATTTGTTAAATATTTAAATAGTCTTTGACAGTTAAATTTTATGTTTTGTATTTAAAAATTTTATGTTACATGGTATAATAAATTGTACTAAATATGAAAGCCAGCAACAAAAATATTTAGAAATAGTAGTACCCAAAATTAATGACTTCCCTAACCCTGAAAAAAAAACCAGTTGATTCTATTAAATGTGATAAATGGAATGTAAATTAAAATTTTAATAAGGTGCTTGTTAATCCATTTGTTCACAGCTAACTTGAACTTGAGTTAAATTAGCTCCTAATTATCAACACTAGAGATAGGATTTTTTTTCTAAATCCCAAGGGCAAATAAGTGTTAGAGGATGGCTTATCCCAAGACAGCTCCATAAAGTGTTATTAAAAGTATTCACCAGTCACTTCTCTGTGATGCATTTCATTTAGAAATTAAATTCTGCATTGTTAAAGATAGCAATAGTCCTCTAGAAGAAATCTCTGAAGTAGATTCAAAGTCACAAATGTTTTCATGTACAATCTCTTATGGAGTACTGATCATAGCCATATCCATTTATCTTAAAGACTTATAGAAAATCATTCTCTATAGTTATAAAATATCATGACCATAAACTCTAGGGTTTCTCTTGTATAGAAAATTTTGTATATTTAAAGTATTTGCTTCAATCTGCATGACAATGTTTCTTGATTCTGACTCTTAGGGGTTATCAAGTTAATACAATATATCAACATGTCAATACAATTACCAAATTTTGATAAACTTTCAAAAATAATTAATTATTAACATAAATAATTTAAGCATAATAACTGAGATGGCCTATGCCCATATATAGGTTTTATAAACTAAAAAAAAAAAAAAACATACCATGTAAAAGTGTTCAGCATGTCAATAATAGACATGTATAGAAATAATATGAATTTTCAGTTACTGGTGAGCAGATAAAATATGTTATACTATGTGTGAAAAATCTTGCTCAGAAGCATGATGGACTGATGCATGCTATAATATGCATGAACATTTAAAGTATATTCTAATGAAATATGCTATTTTAGAATGAGCATATTTGTATGATTTATTGACATGTGTTGTCTAACCAATAGAAGTAGTATTGTACTAACAGTTTCCCAGAGACTTCAAGGAGAAAAATATGCTGCAAATATTTCTACTAAGAATAAAGCTTCCTGCTTGGGAGACAGAATACTTGCAAAGTAATTATTAGTGATGTTCATACTTATGTCAATAGCCTAATGACCTAAAACTAAGTGAATTATATTAACAGCTTAAAGTCCATGTTTCATTAGAACTTTAGAAAGAAAGAAAAATAACACAGATACTGTTTGTTTTTATTGTTATCTTTTTTGTAGATGCCCATTTGTATTCTACTGAGAGAGAGAAAGAGTACGGATTTGAATGGAAAAGTGGCAAGAATATTGGAGGCATTGGTTGAGGGGAGACTGTCATTAGAATATATTATGTGAAAAATATCTATTCTCAATTTTTAAAAAAGATATATTCAGTTCAGAGGGAAGAAATCTAAGAAAATATAGTAACACTCAAAAGAATGTTCCAAGACTAAAAGTAATTACTAAACAGTGTTAAGGAGAATGATATTTCAGTGTATTGAGACTTAGAATATAAAAATCAAATCTAATGATTTTGCTAAAACTATGAAACTAGGAGAATATTTTGCTAAGTATACATAAGAACTATGGCCCAAAAACAATGGGGTCTTATTCAGACTGAACTTTTTTCAAAAGCACCAGCACTCAGAAGTTAGTTGATGATAAAAATAGCCTCCAGATAATAACAAAGAATGAGGCAATTATAGAGAACTAACAGAAACGTGAAATGAATGGAGATATAGAAAGTCTAAGGATAAAAAAGAAAAAAAGAAAAAACAAAGTCTAAGGACTCATCTGAAAGAATAAGGACTTAGGTACAATATTTATAATATGTGATGACAACATATACCAAGATTTTAAATAACCTGTTATACTGTTTTATAAACAGAGGGTAATTGATATCCCTAATACATTTCTCTAATGCAGAGACATAAATAAATGAGAAGATAGAGACAATGATATGTTCTAGAAAGTTAATACTAATAAAAATAAAACAAACCAACACAAAAATAGAAAAGCATAGTAGAATAACATTTGTTATTAGTGTTTTTAATAGCATTGTTATTAGCATTTTGAATGTTCATTCACTGTTTTAGTAATAGCCACATGCTGGAAGGATTATAAAAGAGATCAAAAACATCCCTGAGAATAGTGCTGTTTGCTGTGGCCAATAAGCATATAAGAGAGACTCATCCCTTACTTCATTATAAAGCTACTGAGAAACGATGGCAAAATACAGCTATGGAAGACTTCATCGCATTCATTAGCTGGAATAACAATCTGTGTGTGTGCACATATGTAAAGAGCTGATGAGATCCTGGGTGAGTATATATTGGTGACATGAGTGAGGCCATGTAAAGGACCAAATGCCTCAGATCCATGGGAATGACACAGTTCAGAAGGATGAGAAAACCTTCCTCTGGTCCATGTGAGAATGTTGGCAGTGTGTGTAAAATTTAGTAAGCTCAGCTTTCTCCTTGAGATTTGCCCCTGAGACTACTCCCCTACAGAGACCTCTTATCAAAACTAGCTAGCCCTCCTCCACCATACTATACATAACATATGCACTGAGGTTTCATTTCCTTGCTTCCCCAGGCAGGTTTCTCTAACTGCGCCTTGTAAGTCAATGCATATCAGGCTTCACGTAATACATTTCAAATACTTACACCTGTCTAGAAAAAAAAAGTTACAGACACACAAAAACATGCACACATGCATTGCATACATGCACATATACTCTCACCCTTAAAATAACATATAAATATCACAAAGAATCCATATTTGAGTACTTAGAAGAAGGTTCTCCCATAACATACCAGTGAACACCTTTATTGTTTAACAGATCAATACCTTCTTCGACCCTACAGCTAGAATCTCATCTTATTTTCATGATGAGTTATGAAGTCATGAACAGTGACAAAGCTAACCAGTGACTTCATTAGAGAGAGAACTAAGCTTTTATACCTCACTTCCCTTTTCAGACAGAATATAAAGAGATGCATTCTAGAATGCACAATGCTTTCAGTCACTAAGGAATATGGGATCTTGAAGAATATAGACAAATCCTGATGCAATAAAGAGAAGTGAGATGCTCTGCAACTGTTTAAGGGTTCCTGATGGGGCATCAAGGCCACTGGCTGAATCTTGCACTAACACCAAATGGAGATGCAGAAAATGCTAAGTTGACTTAGGTGTTGTGCACAGAAGCCAAAAAGCAGGAAAATATCATAAATTTTCCTGAAAGCAACCACCCCAGGAAGGACTTTACCTTCCAGTATCTCTAGACTGGACTACCTCTGGTGCTGATTTTATCCTCTGTGCCCCATTTGGCAGAGCAAGAGGCAGTGTCTCCATCATCCCTGAAAGTAAGGCAAACCCTGAGAGGGGCTTTTATCATCTAATCCATGGGGAAATTGGTTCTTCTGGGAAATGCTTCCCATTTAAATACTCACTTTATTCCAAACAATCTGCTGAGCTGAAGCCACAGCATATTTCTTACTGATCTTCAAGCACATCCAACCAGCAGGTATGCCCAAGGCCACAGTAGCTTGGCCAGTCTTGGCATTCTCACCAAATGTGTCAGCAATGACAAATCAACAGGCAACGTACTCTTCATACCACATTTCTCAGGTTTGGACATGAGATCTTTGAGAAACTTAACCCCTTCTTCATCATACAAAGAAATGCCAATTGCCATGTTGCTGAGCTCCTTAATAAGGAACATAAAAGACACTCCACCACCAATGATCATCTCATTGACTTTGTCTAGTATATTAGTGATCAGCTAGATCTTGTCTGCAACTCTAGCTCTGTCCACAATTGCTAGGAAGGATTGCTCTGAACTCTCTAAAGTGTTGATAAAGTAACCCAGCTTCTTCTTCATAAAAAAAAATCATCCACCAGCCTTCTATGGTCTCTTTCCTTACCTAACAGCTGTGGGCTAACTTTGCAGAGACAGCCCCTAGTTAGGACAATGAAACCTGGAAAGCATCAATTTTGGCTGGCTTGGCTTTAACCTTGTTCCCAGAAGCATCTTTTCCCTTCTCTTCTTCCTCTACACGAAAGCGGAGGTTATCCATAGAATGACAGACCGAGCTGCTGGGTTGGCTTGGGCACTCTCTACTTCTGGGCCCACACAAGCCTTCAAGACAGATATTCTTGCTCATCAGAGATCTGAGTTTTGCAGCACCTGGCTGTAGTGGTACTGCTTGGGGACGCCATCAGGCTCACCAAGGTAGCCCATAGAAACAATTGACTTGACTCCACTGTTGAACTAGAATGAAAGCCTAGGACATGTTATCTGGTTGTTCTTCATAGGAACACTGAAGTCCTCTCTCCTTCTGACAGGCTTCCCCTTCGTGTCCAGCCTGTCCAGAGTCAACTTGTTAGAAAATGACATTTTGGCAGCACCATAATGCTGAGTGGCCTGGAGCAATGGCAAGGATAAAAGGGATTTTGGTTTTTGTTTGTTTTTTGTTTTGTTTTGTTTTGTTTTGTTCTATCTGAAGTTATGAAATAGGAATACATTAAATAAAACCCCTCAGAAATAATCCATGAGTGAAATGTCTCTTGAGAAATAGATGCACACAGTACCCATGTCGAGACTAGAACTTTAGTTCTTTCTGTTCAGACCACTGGGATGTGCTGTTGTAATATATTCACTGCTGAGAGATACATTACTGAACAAATGATGGAATCTATCATATACAGAAAAATTGACTTCCCATCAACTGCATAATATGAAAAGAAAAATTGTAATGAGAAGCACTGTCAAAATGGGAAATGGTATAAAATGTATTCAGCATTCACACATAAAAAGAAAGAGAAGCACCTGGTGCAAATCCTTACAGGGAAATGAACAGTGGGTGGGAGGGCAGGAGGGTATGAACAGTGGGTGGGAGGGCAGGAGAGTGGGAGGGTGGGAGGGTGGGAGGGCAGGAGGGTGGGAGGATGGGAGGGCGGGAGGGCGGGAGGGTGGGAGGGTGGGAGGGCGAGAGGCTCCAGCAGCATGACAACATTCGAGTTTACCTTGTGCTAACTTTATTGAATTTTTTTAAATCTTAATAAGACTAGGAAAATGGGTTCAGTGAAAGTGTAAGGTATAGACATGTCTTTGTCAGAAGAGAATAATTACAGTACAGCCTCCGTCAGAAGGCACAGGCTGTTGGGGTTCCAATCCTGGATAAATATTGTATTATACTTCTGAAAATAACACTTAAGAATTCATAAATACTTATGTGTTTTATAGAGTTTGGACCATCACTTCTTTTGACTTATTTGAAACAAAAAGATAAACATTGCTGTAATGATTTTATAGAAGTAAAGGTAAAATTTCACTCTTCATTATTTCTCTTTCACATATAAACATGCTACCAATTGAGTGACCATCCAAATATCAATAATTTAATGGTAAGTGAAAACAGTAAAGACTTCAAATGAACTTAGTGAAAGGATACCTTTATAGTAAAATTTTAAAGTAGTTATTTGGGAAAAATGCTACTGTACCTAATTTACATTATGTCCATTTAGTTTAACAACTATAAACATAAAAAATTAAACATTCATGATTTTCAAAACAGTATATATCTCAACAGCTTGAAATCTTTATTCCAGGCAGAATCCACACCTTTGTGCTGACTGTGCTACATTAAGTTTAGTTCAGATCCAGAAAATGTCTTATTGTCTTTAAATGCATACAAACATATTTCCACTGCTTTCTATATTTGTTCATATATTTTTGAGGCAGTATCTGGCTATAATGCCTAGGTTAGTTTTGTATAATGTTAACTTTTATTTACTTTTAGTGACTTTGTTAAAAAGGGTTATATACAGTTACAATTTATTATTAATCAAAACTTTGCTCAAAGTTTTGCATGATAATTTCTAAATTAAATGTACTAGAAAGGCAAAGGCTATTTTTATTTACATTTTTACTTCTCAGGTGCATATCTACTTTATAGAGCCTAATATTTAGAGATATGTAAGAGAAAGGACAACTTAAAGAAATTAACTAGGGTGATATTACCTGAATTCCTAAAACGGCACTATTTAACTCTCCATTCTAATTAAGATTTGACTGGACTAACAACTGTAACTTGTTTCATAGTCACTAAGACACTGCTCTCTATTCAGTTTATAAAACTCTGTAGCTTAAGTTTCAATATCTGTTAGTAGCTAATAATGCAAAGAAGTTAAGTAAATTAATCAATCACTTACAAGAGATTGAATTCAACGTTGAAACTTTTAGGTCTACTCGACTCCCAAGCACCTACTTAGGCCAGAAGTTAATTAATCATTCTTTTATAATTTTCAATATTTTTAAACCATGAAAAAGGATGTTACATTTTTTTAATGTTTGCTTCTTTAAAATTCTACATTTTCTTTAAAGTACATCCAAATTGCACGTCCTCTAAATTAGCACTACATTTGAAAAGAACAAGAGAGAACTTGTTCTTTTAATGCAGCCTATGAATGGACTTTTATGAGTTTCCAAATACTACATAGCTGTTACCGAATGTGCTTTCTACAGAGACGCTACAAGGACACACATTGGGGAAGCTCTCCAGTGAAAATCATAGTGGAAATAGTGCTAACGGAGTTCATGACAATTTGTATTCCTTTGAGGAGAAAATCTCCAGTGGGTACATTTACATCCACAAAAAACGATAATTTGAATGATCTGAAATACCTCATTACTTATTTTCTGGAGAGCAATGGATCCTCTGTTGATAAGTATGCTCACCAAAATGTATGTTGCTGTGACTCAGTGATAAAAATATTTCCTCATTAGAGTCTGAAGTGCAAAAATAATCTATATTTCTTAAAATTCTTAATTCTGTGGCTTCTTTAAAGATCATATGTTATCATTACTTTTCTGGGTTTTTTCTCTTTGTCCTGAGTAAAGAAAAATTCTCTCCACATCTTTGATAATTCAGAAGATATTATAAATGATTAAAATGAGTTAAATTGTTTAATATTTAAAAATAACAGTACTAATAATGTATGCAAATTTTTAAATTTTCATGTAGTACTGTTGGAAACTAGACTCTTTGTAGACATTCTACAGCATCCTAGGCTATGTGTTACCCAAATCCAGGGATTCCTACGTGTAAAGTATGCACTACCACCCAGCTACACTCCCAGTCCTATTAAGTATAACAATCTCTTGATCTGAAAACAATGCTTCTGATAACTGTCTTAAGTGATATCACACACAGCTATCTAAAATTTAGAACACCCATCCTAGTTTATTTTAAAATGGAAATGTGTTTTAAACAATTAATGAGTGATAACCAAATAAATGATAGTACACAGAATATCAACACCATTAAAATGATGGTATAAAACCATTTTGTTCACAGAAAAATATGATTAAAACATATATGTAAATACCCAACTCAACTTTTGTGGTTAATGTATATGACATGGAGACACCCAGAGATTCACTTAAACTTGCAGACAAATATGGGTCCCAATATTCCTATTTTTACAAACTATTTAATTTCATAAAAAAATAAGACTTATTTTAGTGAGTAATTATTGAAGAATACTTATAATTGAAAAAAGATATGGTGGATAACTTAGGGAAAGAGGAACAAAGTCAAAGGAATTAAGAAAGGGGTTTTTATTGGAAGAGTACAAACAAACCAAAGTCAGTGCAAAAATCTATAGTACTTTTATATATTAGCAGGGGAATAATTCTAACAGAAGTGACATTAAGAATAACTAGATGTCCACAAATTTCGGGACTTCCTTGTTTTTAATAGCTGAGTAGTATTCCATAGTGTAAACGTACCACAGTTTCTTTACCTATTCTTCTACTGAGGGACACTTAGGCTGTTTCCATGTTCTGGCTATTATGAATAAGGCCTCTACAAACATGGTTGAGAATATGTCCCTGTTGTGTGCTGGAGTATCTTCTGGGTATATTCCAAGGAGTGGAATAGCTGGGTCTTGAGGAAGCACTATACCCAGTTTTCTGAGATAGCACCAGATAGATTTCCAAAGTAGTTGTACCAGTTTGCATTCCCACCAACAATGAAGGAGTGTTCCTCTTTCTCCACATCCTCGCCAGCATGTGGTGACACTTGACTTTTTGATCTTAGCCATTCTGATGGGTGTAAGAAGGAATCTCAGTGTCATTTTGTTTTGCATTTCTCTGATGACTAAGGACGTTGAACATTTCTTTAAGTGTTTCTCAGCCATTTGATATTCACCTATTGAGAATTCTGTTTGGTTCTGAGCCCTATTTCTTAATTGGGTTATTTGGTTTGGTGGTGTTTAATTTCTTGAGTTCCTTATATATTTTGAATATTAGACCTTTGTTAGATGTAGGGTTGGTGAAGATCTTTTCCCAGTCTGTAGGCAGTCGTTTTGTTCTGTTGACAGTGTCTCCTTCCTTACAGAAGCTTCTCAGCCTCATGAGGTCCCATTTGCTAATTGTTGAAATGATCATAATGAGTGAGTTCACCCAGAAGCAGAAAGAATCAAATGGTATATACTCACTTACATCTGGACATGTAAGGGGCATGTCCCATGAGAGGGGAGGACATCCTACTGGGACTTTAGATGAGAGAAGCATGGGAGAATGGGGAAATAGAAGGATCCAGAGGGTCCTAGAAAGCTATAAGAAGAACATTATGATAGGCAGATCTGGGCCCAGGGGTCCTGCCAAACTATGGCACCAGCCAAGGACAACATATGCAGTAAATTTTGAACCCCTACCCATATCTAGCCAATGGACAGGACATTCTCCACAGTTGAGTGGAGAGTGGGGACTGACTTTCACACGAACTCTGGTGCCCCAAATCTGACCATGTCACCTGGATGGGGAGGCCTGGTGGCACTCAGAGGAAGGATAGCAGGCTACCAAGAAGAGACTTGATATCCTGTGAGCATATACAGGGGGAGGAGGTCCCCCTCAGTCACAGACATGGGGCAGGGGAGTAGTGGGAAAGTGGGAGGGAGGGAGGAATGTGAAGATACAGGGATGGGATAACCATTGAGATGTAATATGAATAAATTAATAAAATATTTAAATATAAATGGATAAATCCTTCTCCAAGAAAAAAAAGAATAACTAGATGGATGAATATGATCAAAATCCAATGTATAAAATTATGAAAAATAAAAATATAAAAGTATGCTTATGAACATATATAACATATTAGATATACAGTAAGAAGCTACAGTGTAACACACTCCATTCTATCCCCAGAAACACAAGGCAGAAAATTAGCCCTGGAACTCCATGAAGTTTGAATGCGGGCTCTATTTCTTATATACTCCAGTTAATGTTTCAGTGAATATTCATTTGTATGTACTTTCTTAGGATCTTGTTCAATTAGATGACTTCTAAAATATATGTATTACAGAATGCCCAAGCTTTAATCTGTGAACAGCATTGCTAAGTTTACATTGAAAGAATTGTATTTTGAAAAGGCACTAAAATATTAAACAATAAAAAATCTAATCACATATTTTACTTGAATCTAATATTTTATGTATTTAAAAGTGTGAAGAAATATTAATTCCAAAATATCTCATATCTCTCTAATTTAGAAGTTTTTGTAACTTAAAATTGTCATTCAAATAAGCTAGTCTGAGAAGTGTCAAAAAATCTTCCTTACGGGAGGAATTGGGGCCATACCCAGCACTCTCTTGGTGGCCATGACATAAACTAACAATTACGTGGCATAGAGGTAGAAGAGAAAGTGTGGCAGCTTGTATGCTGTGAAGAAAGGTAACAATAGTAAGGAGCAGCCTGATATGAGAGGTCTGAGCTGTCACCTGAGGCCATGATGAAATCCAGGTATATGCTGCCATTGAAGGCCATGCCTGCATCCATGGTCCTACTGGAGCAAAGAGGCTGTGTGGATGTACATGGCCTGTGATAGAAGCAAAGGCTATGAGGATGTCCATTGTGGTCTGTACGGCAGCCTAAAGTCATGTTAAGAACCAAGGGCCTCACTGAGCTGGCTCTGATCCTTATAGGCCATTGATTGCATGGTGGTGCCAGCAGTAACTTGGATGCAAGAGTGCTGCTTCCACTTCTTTTGTTTTTCCCCACCACGTCTTGCCTGGCCAACAGGAAAACTGTGCTTGTGGCATAGCTGTGGGATAGCTGGCCCTGCCCCTCACCTGGTGAAAGCTGGCCCTGGCCCTCACTTGGGCAATGCAGGAGAGCTAACAGGATGACCAACTTGACTACCACGTAGTGCCAGATCCAGGGGTTTGAGCTGGATCACTGCAACATACTCCACATCTATGAGCTGTGGGAGCATGGGAAGAGTCTGAATTTGCATATCCACAGTGGCAGGATCCCCACAGCTCAGTGCAATAGCAGGATATCTGAGAGTCTCAATGAAGGTTCACTCTTGATGGTGAGGCAGAAGCCAGTGGCCTCAATCCAGCCCAATGACTCATTGCAATGAACATTTGCAAGCAAAGCTGTCCAGAAAAAAAAAGGATATATTGTGTGATAAACTACAAGTGTCAATGCTACTACTACAAGCAAATTTGTGATGGAAAGGCCAAGAAGATAGAGGAATAGAATGGTACATGCACAGAAGGCTGCAGCTGATAGAAAGGCATGTCACTGCTCAGAGAAGCTTTCTGGTTTTTTAATTTATTTTGTTTTGTTTGTTTTTTCTTTCTTCTCTTTTCTGAATTTTGTTTTCAAGGGGAGGCTCCCAGGGTCGAGGGAAGATAAGGGAATACTGAGAGATGAGTGAGATTAGGGTACATGATGTGACATGCCCAAATGTTCAATAAAATATATATTTTTTAATAAAACCTACATTTGGTACTGTGTAAGTGGAATCATTTCTCTCCAAAAATTAGTCATATTTAAAACTAAATAAATATTTTAAGCAGAGAAATTTTAAGAAGAGAAATTGCCCTCCTTTACTTAAAAGCTGCAAAAACTGCAAAGCTAATGAGGTATGCTACCTCATTAGAATGCCAGAATATAAAGTATATATGGTAGGTAAATAAGAAATAAAATATCATGTCAATCTTGAGGTTAGCTGATTTGTAAGTGACACAGTTTAAAAGTAGAGGATTATCACCTTCCTTGGAGGTGAGAGGCCAGTCCCTAGAAATAAAACCTCCCTGTTAAGAAAGAGGCAATTTTCCAATGTGAGAAGCGCACTCATAATCAAGTGTGCTTCAGAATTTGTGAGAAAAAAATCAAAGGCCACCACAGAAGAAAATGTAAACAGTTATTCAAACATTGAGTGTATAACATATAATATTCCTTAAGCCCCTGAAGATTTGCTTAATATACTTTTCTATGTCAAAACTTGTAAATATAGAGGAAATTGATGTGTTTTTATATCCTGTGGAATTATTCTCAATTGCTATATAGTAGGTTTTCTTGTATGATCTAGAAACTCTCCTAAAAATACATGTATCCCAAAATTATTATTCTTGAAATAATGCTTATGCAAATTATTAAAATACAAAAATATTGAGAACTCACTAAAAATTAGCTGTCATTATTAGAATGTCAAAAGAAAACAAAAAGTCCATAGCACTGACAAAAGCATTAAAAATAACAAAGTATTGAAATAACCTAAAATCCCTACCATTTTGTTAGGAAAAGTGATGCAACATGTAAGAGGCATGCTGCCCTGGTCAGTGTCTTCATTCTATTTGAAATTCTGCCTTCTCCTCCACTGTGATATAAATCTCCTAACACTCCAAACATGTGAAGTATGTGAAGGCTGAGCGCTAGGTGCTGGGGAACTGTGATTTCTATTAACAGAAGAGAGATTTCTTTCCAGAACTTCACATAAACAAAATCAGAATATACATATATTTTTTGAAAACAGCTGTTTTTCTGGACATAGAATTTTTATTCTTTTCCTATGTTATCTGTGTCAGCTGTTTGTTTCTGTCAGTGACTGCACAGTTTCCCAGCACAAAAGCTCAACTTGTCATTACCTGGAAACTGCGGAAATGGAGGTTTGGGGAAAGAAATGTTTACTATCTTGACTCTGGCATATGTTACACAGGCTGTATGCTATCCCTGCATTCCTTAAAATGCATTAAGCACTATGCTTACACTGGCTTCATTTTTGCTGTATGGTTTAAGTGTTAATAAAGTAGAATTTAAAAGTTCATCAAAGAAAAACAAATAGGGAAAGAACGGGAATATTTCCTCAGGGGTACGAAAAACTGCCACATTTCTACATACTGCTTATTTGTCACACGGTGTGGAAACTAAAAAGGCCACCAAAATGTCTCGCATTTTGTAGATTAAAATATGGACATTGAGGAACCACAGAGTTGGTTCAATGTAAACACTTTTGGTAAATGACAGGCTGATCAGACTTTAAGTAATTCCTAATATAGTCACAGTTCCATGTATGTTACCTCTGCAATTCTAATCCAGGTGCAGGAAACTGTACCATGAAGCTACACTAGCACCCATACTGACATTCTGTTTCAATGTAAATGTACTGCAGGGATGGGGAAATGCCTCAGCTGCTCAGTAGCTCTCACCCTGACAAATTGAGCTTGTATCTCCAGAGAACATGTAACAAGTGTCTTATCACTATAATGTGAGCTTTCCTCTTGAAATGTGGGAAATAGAGACATAAGAATTGCCTGAAACCTCACAGGCCAGGTCACCCAGAGGTCATGTGAGACAGAAACAATAAGAGAGTCAAAGTACATCAAAGACTTCAACCTACAACTAGATACACTGAACCTGATAGAAGAGTAAGTGAGGACTAGCCTTGACAGTATTGGCATAGCAGAGTAGGGGGAAAACGGGAGGGAGGGAGGAATAGGAGGATACAAGGGTTGGGATAACAGTTGATATGTAATATGAATAAATTAATAAAATATATTTACAAAGATAACTTCCTGAAGAGAACAACAATAGCACAGGCACTATGATTTACAAGTAATAAATGGGACCTCAGGAAACTAAAAAGCTTCTACAAGGAAAAGGATGCCTTAAAGAAGACAAAAAAAAGTCATTCTGGGTGAGGTAACCCAGGACCAGAAAGAGAAACATGTTATGTGCTCACTTTTAAGTGGATATTAGCTATAAAATAAAGACTAAATATGCTAGGCTAAGTAATAAAAGGTTCTCAGGTTGGGGGCGGGGGGGAGAATGGACCTCCCTAGGAAGGAGAAATAAAATGGAACTAGTGGACGGACTGGGGCTTTTGGGGATGGGAACAGGAGGGGTCATGTAGAGGGACTGGAGGGAGAGAATACTAGGAGAGATGACTGGAATTGTGGGGCATTCCAGGGATGGGCAAGGTAGAAACTAAGTGCAATGAAAACTTTCAGGAATCTATGAGGCTGACATTAGCAAAGAGCCCTAGTAATGGGGAATATGGAGCCTGAACTGGCCATCTTCTGTGCGCAGGCGAGGCTCCCAGCACCATGACTGGGCCATCAACTCACTACAAAACCTTTAATCTACTATTTGTTCTGTGTGCAAGATGTGCTGGGGTAATAGAGTACAGACATTGGCCAATGAATGGCTGGTCCACCATGAGACCCATGCCACAAAACAGAGCCCATACCTGACATATGTATGTATAATATCCCAAAGATCTAGGATAGAACCAAGCATGACCTGCAAAAAAGAGAAGGAACAGGAAGGAAGCCTATCATAGAGGTCCCTTGAAAGGCTCCACCCAGCAGGGGATCCAAGCAGGTGCTGAGACACACAGCCAAACTTAAGGGTGGAGCACAGGGAGTCTTATGGAAGAGTTGTGGAATATAGGGACGTGGAGGGGTCAGGAGCTCCACAAGGAGATCAATGGAGCCAACACATCCAGACAGAGGTGGGGATGCTGCAGAGACTGATGTGTCAACCAAGGACCATGCATGGTGAGGACTTAGACTCTCTGCTCAGATGTAGTTCATAGATAGCACAGTCTCCTTGTGGGTAGTATAATATGACACTTGTAGACAAGAACCTAGTGTAACATCTATCAGAAAGGCATCATCCAGCAACTTTGAGAAGAGATGTGGCAATCTTGTGGAGGGTGGGTTGGGAGATGAGTGATCATAGGATCCAGAGGAGTCAGAGACACCACAAGAAAATATACAGAACCAAATACCCAAGGCTCACAGGGCTCAAAGACACAATCAGAGAGCCTGTGTGGGTCTGATCTAGGCCCACTGCAGGATTTTAATAAAAACAGAAACAACAGAAAACCTACAAACTCAAGGACACTGAACAACTCTTTACTGCATGACTACTGGGTCAAAGTAGAAATTTTAAAAAAAAAAATTAAAGAATTCCTAGATGTTACATTATGGTTCTACAGCTTGGCTATCTTATGACACTGCTCTAACAGGGAGATCAGGGCCTGTATCTGACTTTTTTGCCTGCTTTTGGGACACTTTTCCTCCTACTGGGTTGTCTCATTCAGCCTTAATATAAGAGTTTGTGCCTAGTCTTATTACAGGTTGATATGCCACATTGGGTTGATATCCCTGGGAGGCCTGCCTTTTTCTGAAAGGAAAGGGAGGGGGAGCTGATCTGGGGAGAGAGGGAATTGTGGGGAAAGGACTGCTAGGAGAGGAGAGAGGGGAAACTGTCATTGGGATGTAATATGTGAGAGAAAAATAAATAAAAAAGAAAAAATATTTTTGAAAAGAAACTTTGCTTTTCAAATTACTTTATATTCTCTACTCTAACAGTGCACATACCCAGGATTATCGGTTTCATGAGAAGCTCCCTAATAAAAGGAGAGATGTTACACTGTCAAATACAGAGTAAGCCACACCTAATGGTTCCCTTCAAAGAGCTAAACTGTACCCTGGAAATATGAGAGATAAAATCTTTGTTTGTTTTAAATATTCATGAAATAAAGTTTTGAATATCTTTATATAATCTTTAACAAGTATTAAACTTTCATTTTTAGAATTATTGTTACCAATCTAAAAATTGAGGAATATACTTGTATGTTTTCTTAAAAATTGAAAATAATCAACATTTATTCAAAATACTAGGATATGCTAAATAAAACAATTATCCTGGAACAAATTTGATGTTATTACATTTGGGCCTGCCTGTAACTATCAGAATTTTATGGGTGAATATATTCTGACTTCCAAAGCAGGTAATTCCTATGCAATTTAAATTGTGCCAGGCATAGGAAATAGACTCATTTCAATTATTTTAAAAAGATATGACATTGAAACCAAAATCTGACGCAAAGACTCCACAAGAAAGGAAAAGACAAGCCATCTTATATATAAATATTAATGCAGCATAGTAAATAAAATCCAGAAAATAAACCTAGCACTTCATTCAAAGAATAATATTCCATGACCAAGTGGCTTTTATTTCAAGATTGCAGGTATGTTTAACAATATGAGATCTCCTAAGACAATTGAGTGCAGGTCAAATAATAAAATCCTTTGTAATATAAAAAGGAAGAAAAAAAAAAGACACATCTTTAAGTCAAATTATACATGTATATCAAACCATTTGCAAACATCACTATTGATAATGAAACATTCATGACTGTCCAATGTAGTCATATATAAACCATGTATTCTGAGTTCCCTATTATATTTTCTTGGAAATATTATAGAAAAAGAAATTAGCAACTGGATACAATAATGATTATAGAGTTTGGAAAAGAGAGATAAATGCTACCATTATTTACACATTATACAACTATAGATTAGAAAACTCCAGAATATAACAAAATACTATGATTAAATGATCTAATTATATAGTCATAAAATAAATAAGATGGGCTTGGGAAAATCATAAGAAAAAGTCAACAGCAAAACATTTATACTTGCAGAAAGTACAATAAAATATAACCTCTAAGTATCTCAGATTAAGCCTATCCAGAAATATAGTTAATAAAGAAGCATGTGGTGTGAATAATTGCATACACACCCTTGATACTGGATAACAATATATGGTATTAATATTAGACTTTTATTTGATATTATTATAATTTTATTTAAAGTCCCAACTTAATAATTTTAAATTCTGCCTACAATTAAATATATGGAGAATATGTGACAGGTTTATTGTATTTTGAAGATCTATTTGTAATTATGTATATGTATGTATGTGTTTACGGGAGGTGTGAATGTAAGTACAGGTACCTAGGAAACCCAGAGGCATCAGATCCACCTGGAGCTTGCATTACAGGTGGTTGTGTAGCTTGCCAAATGGGTATTGGAACTGAACATCGTTCCCTGGCAAAAGTTACAGATGCTCTTAACTGCTTAGCCATCTCTCAAGACCCCTGGTAATACATTCGAAGATTATTTGATTTCTTCCATGAATATTATGATAGAAGATGTTAGCCAAGTCTTTTAGTTATTTTCTGTTGCTGTGATAAAGCAAACAAACAAACAAAATTAAATAAAACATCACGACCAAGGAAACTTATAGAAGGAAGGGTTTATTGGGTGTATAGTTACAGAACAATTGAACCCATCATGTCACGGAATCCTAACAGTAGGTAACAAGAACACCTGAGATTCACATAGCAAACAAAAAGCAGGAAGCAGAGTGAGCACTGGGAATGGCAAAAGATTGGAAACCTCAATGGTGGCCCCCAGTTAACAAATTTCCTTCAGCAATACAGCATATCCTAAACCTACCCAAGCAGTTCCACTAGCAGAGAGCCAAGCATTCAAACATCTGAGCCAATGGTAGGGCCATACTGCTTCAAACCACAACACCAAGTCATATCCTGTTAACTGAGTTCATATAAGGTATATAGTGTGTATCTCATATCTCATTCAAGTCGCAGGCAAAATGAAGCAACCCCAGTTGAATGCAGCTCCATGACCAATCAGGAATCTAGGCTCTTGGGAGTCATCTTTCTGTAAGCTCTCTGGGGTTTACCTTGTTAGAGTTTTTTTTTTGTTTTGTTTTGTTTTGTTTTTTAATCTTGTCTGTCATTCATTGTCTTAAGACTAGATCTGATACAGTCTCATGTACCTATCAAGCTAGGAAATTAAAACGGTTATGTGCACTAGAAGAAAGCATAATAGATTTGTAAAAACAAAACAATCTGACAAATTTGTATGATCAGGAATTTAAGTCATAGTATCTGGCAAAAAAATTAAAATTAACAATATGACTAATGAAACTGGAGCTGTGTTTTAAAAATATAAATAGATTTCCTCTAATAGACTGGATATTATTGTTTTGCAAAGAAAAAATTGTTTTGAGCTTAATGATGCATAGAAGCTTGTGTTAGCATTTGTGCACAGCTGGGCTAATTGGAGACACTAAATGGGTAGATTTTCTAGTTTTCTCAGGGCCTTGTGCTATTTAATGAATCAAAATGCCATTGAAAGTTTATGGGGTTTTGGTGTTTGTCCTACATCTGGGGCATAGAATAAACAAGGCAGATAGAACTTAACATGGCAAGTGTATGGTACTGAATACATCCCTAGTACAAGGACGTGTTTTTAATGATAATCATAGCCTGTGAAACTAGGATGTTTCGTGTGTGCATGTAATACTTGGCATTGAATCCAGGATCTCATTTGTGTTTAGCAAACAGCACACTGAACTACAATCTCAGCCTCTAGGCATATTTTCTGAATGTAGTCATTTCATAGAATTTTTCTGAAAATAACTGCAATGATACATTCAAAATTACTACTTACTATGTAATATGAAAAAATAAATATTTATTCTTTCTTCATTGTAAGCCAATCACCTACATCAACCAGACACTTTCTAATGCCCTGCAGATGTGGCACCGAGGACACACTTTCTGCTTTCAGAGAGATTACCTTCTGGTTGCAGGCCGATAATGGGTAGGGGGCAGAAATGAACATATAAAGAAGGGAGTAAGGTAATTTGAGACAGTGATACAGGCCAGCATGACATATGATGGGGTAATGAGCTAGAAAGAGGTTGGAAGAAGCAGTTTCTGACTAAATTATCTGAACAGTCATGGTCTGAAAGAAAACCGCATAAGCTGATCACTGTGAGCTGAGAAGTGTGAGTAATACAGATGGTATTCAGTATTGTTTGCTAAATGGATGCATTTCTTACATTTATTTGTTTCATCTTTAAATTCATTTTATTTGATAAAGTTAAAATTAAAATCATTTTAATAGCCCATATAACTCAAAGTCCAAAGACAAAGGATTTCATGTCTTAAACTCACATTGTTTCAATGATAGGCAGAACAATATTTTAATTTGCCACTGCTTCAAGAGATTCAGGCTTTTTAAAAGACGTGCATCCTTTCTTTCTGATAAAAGTATTTTTCATATATTTTGATCATGTTTTCCCCTCCCTCAACTATCCCCAGATCCTCTCCTCTTCCATACCCACACAACATTGTTTCCCTGACTCAAAAGAACTCCATAAATACACTAAAGCAAAAATCAGCACAAACAAAAGAACAAGTGAGACAGAAAATGTCTAAACAAAATGAAATAATACATCCATAAATACACCATGGAATTAATTTGTTTTTTTTTCCTTTTTGAGATTATAATAATTCTCCCTTGTCTTTCCACCCACCAAGCCCTCCCATATACATTTCCCTATTCTCTTTAGAATTCATGACCTCTTTTCTCATAAATTGTTGTTATAAATAAATATATGTATATACATATATACATACATATATATTCCTAAATAGATAAATACAGCCCATTCAGTCTTCATACTCTTTTTTTATTTTTGGTTTTTTCAAGACAGGGTTTCTCTGTGTAGACTTAGCTTTCTGGACTCACTCTGTAGACTAGGATGGCCTCAAACTCCAGAGATTCACCTGACTCTACCTCCTGAGTGCTGGGATTACAGGTGTGTGCCACCATGCCTGACTTTATTCTAACCACTTAGTACTGAATAACCAATTGGTGAGCTCTTCCCTAGAAGAAGACTCTTTCTTCCTCTGTCAGCATTCCTTAGTCATCTGTAGTTCTTTGTATAGTGCTGAGGCATCTTGGCCTTTCTCTTATCAACTTTAGCAAGTCTATTACTATTATCATTGCTCTTTGCATGTTGGTGACACTGTATGGGTGTCGCGTCTGATATTGCTGGAATAAACAAGTTCCCTACAAATTCTCTGATGCTCTGTCTCCAACAATCTTCCTTTGATGTTCCTTGATATTCCCTGATGTTCTTTTCCCTCGATGTTCCCTGAGCCTTAGATGTAGGGTATGTTTCAAAGATGGGACTGGGCTCCACATTTCTACATTTTGACTTGTTGTGGTGTTAAGTAATGTCTCAGTCTGTTGCAAAGAGAAGCTTCCTTGCTGAGGCATGAGAACTTCACTTACCAGTGGGTATAAGGACAAACATTTAGCAGGTACTTAGAGATTATGTAAAGTAGTGACTGTAGGTTTCCCTTCTAGGCTATGGTCACTAGTTCTAGGTATCCAGGAAATCATTCCTCCTGTACCACAAGTGACTTCCCTCTTGGTGAGCAGTTTCATATTGGAAAATTACTCCTGGCACGGGGTCTAGCCTGGAATGTTGTTGATACACCCAGTAATGATCCTTAGGAGAAAACTGGTTTTTGCCTTGCCAGCAGCTATCAATTGCAAATCACTTCCTTGGTAGGGGTGTGGTCCTGTGTCTACATCCCCTTCTCAGTGCTGGTACACTATCAGGCATGAACCTGGTTAGGTTTTGTGTGTGCTATTACAGTCTGGGTGAGGTCATACATGTATTAGTCCTGTTACATGTGGAAGGCACTCTTTCTTTGGAGCCATTCTTCACCTCTGGCAGTTACAATCATCCTGCCTCCTCTTCCACATAAATCCCTGAATTCTGAGAGGAGAGGTTTGATGGAAATGTCACATTTAGTGCTTAGTGCTTCAAAGTCTCTCACTATCTGCACATTGTTCAGCTCTGTGTCTCTGTCTTAGTTCCTATCTATTACAAGGAAAAAAATTAAACACAGACCTGTATGTTGTGCCTTGCACCTTCGGACTACTCTCCCAGATACTAAATGAGGTGTGGTCACGCTGTTCTTTTCTTCACCATTGCTAAGTTGGCCATTGTAAGTGGACTCCACCCATGCTCCTCACCCACCAATAATTCTTTATCATAGGTTGGAATGAATACTATTTCCTGTCACTAAGAAACTGAGAGAAAAATCACTTCTCATGATTCCTGTGGAAAATATGCTATTATGAAGCAACATTTATTAAGATGATTTTTTTCTACCTTTTGAAACCAATTTGGTATATAGGTGCAATATTTTGAAATAAATATAATGTTGACACTCTTTTCTATTTTCTTCATGGGAGAAATTTTCACTCTATATTAAATACATAAATGTTAAAGAGCATCTCTTTAAAATAGAGTTTGCGAGAGGGCATTTATGGGAACAGTCCAAATGGCTGCCCTTCCTGTGGCTCAAAGCACTCAGCATGCTGTGTCCATCATAAGAATGCATTAGAAGACATGAGAGATTTTCATCCATTTGTGTGAACATAGGTCTTAAGGTTGGAAATAATAGCAGAACAAAGTGAAAAACAAAATTCTCTTTGACATAAATAAAGCCCATCGAAATGCACTGAAATGTTGTCCCAAAGTCTTTGTGATTTCATTTTTTTAGAGAGTAGGAGAAGTTGGATGATCAGAATCTTGCTTCCAACGACAAGCCCCTAAGGTCATGTTGATCAGTGATTTGGCGAGGTAACTTGAAACTAGTTTGGGTCTAGCGATAATGCTGATAAGGGAGAGAAAGGCTATGTTCTTAGGCAAAACCAGCCAATCCTCACTTCCTCTCTGTTTCCCGGTAGAGTAGAACTTCCGTTACTTCTATTTTCTATTGAAAGCTATTCTAAAAGGCACTGGAGGGAGATTCTACTAGAGCAGACCCTGACTCAAAGAGCCATCTGCCAGACTTAAAGGTAGAGTTACTTTTTAAGTAGATTTCTTACATCTTAGGAAGTGAGGCTCTTCTTATTTCCATTCTTTTCAAGTAAGCTTAAATTTGGATCTGTAAACCTAAACTCAGGCCAATTTCTTGATGTACTGTCGCTAAAGTCCCTAAAATGTGTCAACAGCCCTCTAGAATAGTGGTTCAGTTTCTCCAGAAGAAGCATTCATTTCAGGGTGAAAATTTATGCTGATGATTTCAAATTATTAGACTTCTCAGGCAACTTTCCAGCTGGCCACCCATCTATGCTGATGACTCAAGATGAAGTGCCAAGTTCGGGCTTTTGGCAGTCACTGGTGTGACCTGGTCAACTTCAAGAGACAGCTAAGGGGGAGATTTCAGCATCCACATCTTAACACAATTACGCGCTTATGTCTGGATGAAATCCAGCACTATATTTTTAATATGTGAGGCTCAATATCTCTTTGGAATCACTTTCACTGTATGTTCTTCTTCTTAGAAACTAAAGAGGTTTTATGTTAGGAGAAATCAAGAACAAAATGTTCTTCGCTATACAAATACTCAAAACCAAAATCTTGCATTGTCTGACATTCTTTCTTACCATCGAAGGTGCAAATACCCTTTATTTGGGTTAGATTATATATGTTTCTAATGTTAGTATTCAATGTTTAGAACACAGCAGATGGGATTGTTCTCAATGCTTATAGAATATTGGGAGTAAATATTAAATATTTGATAAATTAAAACGGCATCTCATTTATTATGCTTGTTTCTAGTAAGTAATCAGTTCTATTTTTTAGTGAAATAATTTCTGGACTCAAGAAGTGATTATTGTGATCATGGTTAAACACTTGGCCTGCCTGTAAACTCTATTATACAGGAAGGAAACTATATGTTCCTAAAATAAAATCACTGTGCTTATTTAATATTTTAGTGTTTGGGGGCAGCACAATGCTTTGTTTTTAAGAACACACACATCAAATTAATACCTACAAAAGTTTCAAATTTCATATTAAAATTTAAGGAATAGCAAGTACTTACAATAACGAAGGCAGAATGGAAGCTTTAAAATTTCAGAATGGTTAAGGGATAGCTTATTAGTGCTGAAGAATTGGGACATGTGTCTTGTGAAAGTGAGCAAGGCTCTAGATAATCTAAACTTTTGCTCTGTTCCACAAAATAAGCATAGTAGTAACATCTAAGCCACATGGTTATTATTGCAGAAGGTAAGCAGTGCCTACTACACAATAAAGGTCAATTTTAAATTTCTAGGGAAATTGTCCTGGGTTTGAATTCTGACTCTAGTATTTTCTAGTAGTTTGTCTGTTGGGTAGATTAATGAATTGGGCTTTATTTTCACTCAATGTTGATAGATAACCAGAAGAAGCAAAGTACATAAAGTATTTCGTCCAGATGTTTAAATGTTGCTATTATGATTAATAAAACGTGGCTACTTTGGGGATTCCGAAATGTTAGCATTGAGTGGCAGCAGCTGGCTCAGTGAGTTTCAATTTGCCTCCTATGGTGCTTGATTGTAGTGCAGACATTTCAGCTTTGTTTGTTTATGGGCATATAAAATATATTATTTTTCCACATGAATTTTCACTTGAAGAAAGAAGTTCATGTTGCTAAGTAAAGTTTAAAAAACATTCACTTGTTCCAAGCTCATTAAAGATGCTGCAATTGCAACTCAGGAAAGTTAATAATGAAGCAACTAGGACTGGAATTCAGGTCAGCAGAGTTCTGACTTCCAAGCGATCTGATATTTCCACTGTCTCATTGCCAGTTGCACTTCAAGTTTCATTTTAATTAAATGATTTCAGGAAATGAGATAGCATCTGCACAGTCTTCTCCTAAGCATCAACAAATGACAGATTTCCCCCAAATTTCTATTAAAGGATTATGAAAAATGTTGAAGAATTGCTAAAACTATAAAAAATAACAAATGAAATAAATCAGTATTACTAAGTAACATATTCCATCACTAGTTCCAAGGAGCCATTTTCAGACATATTTGCTCATTACGATAAATACACATTTCCTCATATGCAGAAAACTTTCACTTTTCACATTTTAAAATTAATGTCTGCCAGTGTATAGTAAGGTCTTTCCCTTAAATATAAGAATCAGGCATTGTTTCTGATTTTATTTTTATTTTACCACAAATAATTCTTAAAATAACTTGTCTATCAATTTACACAGGGGTTGGTGACTATTAAATTACATTTAGAATTGTCCTGGTATAATAATTAGTTCATGGTACTTAATCATAGTCCACATTCTAATTTTAAATACATTTCACTAAAGTTATAATTATGCCTGTTTATCATTACTTCTTGGGGCCACTTCTTAGATGCTTATTGAGAGGCTATACTTACATAAGTCCAACAAAGAATCTTCTAACTATATTCAAACACAGTGAAATAAAGAGATAAAATAATTCAAAATGATACATCTTAGAGCCAACAAGGAAATAACATTATACCAGTTGTATCAAAAGAGACAATGGCAAGAGTTGTGTGTGTGTGTGTGTGTGTGAGTGTGTGTTTGTGTGTGTCTGTGTGTGTGTGTGTGTGTGTGTGTGTGTGTGTGTCCATCCATAGATAGCAAAACTGAGGTGGGAATTAATCAGGTCACCCAACTATGCTCTTCAAAATTGTAACCTCATTATATTGTCCCTTGGTAGCGACAAAAGGAGAAAGCAATATTTTCTTTACTGTATTCTACAATATGTGACACTTTATGTAATTATAAAAGCAGTTAGGAAACATGTCACTTCAATTTTATGTTAATTTTGATAGCATATATCCATTCTGTAGTTGATAAGTTCTGACACATAATTAAGACATATATTGATTTTTTTTAAAAAATTGAATGTGTTTTAGCATTTTTCTTCTTCCTACATTTTTAGTAACTGTCTAAATATTGAAATTTTTACTCAATTAACATTCTATAGAAGTTATGCATATCTTCTATTTGAGCATATTATTAAAAATTTCCTCATCACTAAATTAAAATTTGGGTTTTTTGTGTGTGTGTCTCAAAGTGGAATGAGGTATATAGAAGCTTTGTGAATATCATAAATGCCATGGTGGTAGAAATACTAAGTCAGTTGACAGAACAAATGACATAATTTGGAGTCTTTATAATGATTTTGTTCAAAGGGCCATCAGTATATGCTTCCATTCTCCATTTCTCTGAGTCTTTAACATTGTTATAGCCGCTTTCTTTATTGAACGCTCTGGACTTTACAACCTAACACTGCCATCTGGCAGTATTGAAAGTCTACTATAAACTCTCATGTGGAATACACACAAGCAAGTCTAGTGACCATCTCATGCATCTCACGGTCAGACCAGCAGAGTTTCTTTATCCATATGGTAGTGGATTCACAGG
Organism: Acomys percivali; assembly: GCA_907169655.1. Classification (NCBI taxonomy): domain Eukaryota; kingdom Metazoa; phylum Chordata; class Mammalia; order Rodentia; family Muridae; genus Acomys; species Acomys percivali. Next base: position 87,318,930 of record OU015743.1, on the reverse strand, counting down.
TTGGTCTGGCAAACTTTGTATGAACTTTCCCAGACGTGTGCTTTTCTAGCAGGCTCAGCTCTTCTCTGGTTATGTGCTTGTTTGTAGGGATCTAGGAAAATGTCTTTTCCTGGATTAGCTTAGTTTGTGTCTCTGCTCTCCCCACTCTCTCTTCCTGTTTTCAAAGTCCGGCTTGTGCATTTATTATTGTTTTCCCACAATCATTATAACACTGTGGCTCATAACTTCAGCTGTTTCCTTTCAGCCTGAGACACATTAGCTTCTGTTTTCCTAAGCTTTGGCCCTAAACAATCTGCCCGACTTATATCAGTCTTTCCTCAAATTAACCAGTTTTATTCAATTTCTATTTTGTATCATTGCCAAAGGTAACCATATTATCTTTGTCCTTTTAAATGTTTTCTTTTTGGCTCCACATTCAGGCTATTACCAGATTGCTATTTTTATAGTTTTCCCAGGGAAAACATATCTTAAGATCCATTGCTGATTGCATGTCATTTAATGGCAGTTACTCCTAATTCACCAACCAGTTTACCCATCTGTTCCAAGTATTCCAGTTTCCAGGAGGATTAGGACTCCTACATATGCCATTATGTAAATTTCATCTGGATGGAAACCACCAGTGATGATCACTGTCCAGTGCCTATGAGTTCAAAGCGAGCACTCATCACATAAAACAACAGAGACTGCTCTCATCTGTCCTCAGTGGTTTTCCCAGCCCTATTCTTGGTTGCCCTTGGCTCACAGTAGTCAGTGTCTGAAATGATAGCCTTCATCTCTTCTATTGATACGAGTTTCACACTTTACGAAATATATGCTGTTTTTTTAAAATAAAGTTTTTCTGGTAGTCAGTCTTCTTTATTAAATACCTAAGACTCCATTCATTTGTTAACATAGTCAATGTAAAGTGCTAGGATAAAGTGTACTTTACATTTTTTCTAAAAAGTAATGCTTTCTGATTTTATATGATTAATCTCACTTTGTAGCCCTAGTTGGCCTTCTACTCAGGAACAGCATCAACTATCCTTCTGTGTATGCTGGGCTTCTGTCAGGTTCCCTGAGATTGCAGGCCTGCGCTACCACATGTAGCAATAATGGATGGTTCTTGTAGGACTTTCATTATTTTTGTATTCCCATTGTCTATACTAGCTTACAAGACAGATGCAATTAATAGTTTGCCTTAATATAATGGTTAAATGTTATTTTCAACTTGGTTTCAACTTCATGTCATTTCTCTTCCAGGTTGTATTCTATATGCCAATCATTAATTTTTTTTTTATCTTTTCCTGGACATTGCACAATATTGTGATATTTGGTGTTGCATCGAATACACCACATTTGGTGATTTCTCCAATTCTACTGTTTTACAAGTATCTTACTGTTACAGTTTATAACTCATGTTTCCCAATTTGAAAGCCCATATCAACGCATTTTACTTAACTAAAAACTCAAAAAGGCAACTGGATGCCTGTTAATAAAAGGGGATAGTATGATTTTTATTGATTTTATAGAAGCAAAGTATTTAGGTTAATTCTGTGAGGTAGATGATTCTCCAGGCAAAGAAGCATTTGCTTTAAGGACTTTTTATGAAGCGCTGAACACGATGGGTTAAGAATTGGACACTTAGTAGGTTGAAGGAATCAAAACAGTCATTAGAAATGTGGAACCTTGCCCATGATTCTAACAGGAACAAGGTTTCTTTAGTTTTCAATGCAGTAGTAGAAGCAATGAGAGTTTTTTTCTTAAATGTAATTTTATTCAAATATTAAAATCATTGTCTCTCTACTGCATCTACAAAAATATACTACACCAAAGCGTCTGAAATATAGGATGAACTGTTACACAGTGTGTACTTCTAGGCTGTTGAAGTATTTAGAAAGAACAGTTAGATTTTTAACTCTATTTAATCGGCTGTTGCGGTTATTTTATCAGTATGGCCTAACAATGTTTATTATTAGGCCTATAATTATTATTATGGCAGTATTTCCTAAACTTGCTAGCAATCAACCAAGACACAGGAACCTGTTATATTTTAAAATACCCTTAGTTTACCTGGGGCAGAGCAGGTAAACTGCCTTTATTCTTTGTTGTTGTTGTTTTAATTAATTTATATAATTTATAATTAATTTATAATTAATTAATTTATTCATATTACACTTCAATTTTTATCCCATCGCTTGTATCCTCTCATTCCTCCCTCCCTCCCATTTTCCCCCTACTCCCCTCCTCTATGACTGTGAGTGAGGGGGACCTCCTCCCCCTGTATATGATCCTAGGGAATCAAGTCTTCTTGGTAGCCTGATATCCTTCCTTTGAGTGCCACCAGGCCTCCCCATCAAGAGGACATGGTCAAATATAGGGCACCAGAGTTTGTGTGAAAGTCAGTCCCCACTCTCCACTCAACTGTGGAGAATGTCCTGTCCATTGGCTAGATCTGGGTAGAGGTTTAAAGTTTGCTGTACATATTTTCCTTGGCTGGTGCCATAGTTTGAGCAGGATCCATGGGCCCAGATCCACCTGTCATAATGTTCTTCTTGTAGTTTTATTGGACCCTTTGGATCCTTCTATTTTCCCATTCTCCCATGCTTCTCTCACCTAGAGTCCCAATAGGATGTCCTCCCTTCTGTTCCACTTTCCTTTTAACTGAAGACTTTCATGGGACATGCCCTTTGGGCTAGTGTCCAGATATAAGTGAGTATATACCATTTGATTCTAATTTCTCTCAAGCTACCTCTTATCCATAGTCCCAAATATTTGCTAGTGAGCTTCATCTGGGCCAAATCCTTCCATCCACAGCGGTCATGTGCTTCTTCTCCACCAACCCATGACAGCCCCTCCTTCTTTTTCTCCTCCCCTCCAGGCCCTCTTCCTCCCCAAGATTCTCTCTGTCTCCTCAAGCCCTGGAAGCTTAGTCACACCTATCCCATTTGCCCTGCCCAGGTGTTACGGTCTTTTATTGGTCAAACAGGTTAGGCTCTTAGGCAAGATACAGGTGGGTCACAGTGGCAGCAAGCAGGAATTAGCATCAAAATATACCAGACCAACTTCCAACAATCTGCTTAGTTTTTTCTTCCTTTATGAGATTTATCATTAAATATCTTGCTTAATATTACAACTAAATAATAAAAGTGTGCGTACATTTGTGTGTGTGTACATTTGTGTGTGTGAGAGAGAGAGAGGGGGAGTGAGAGAGAGAGAGAGAGAGAGAGAGAGAGAGAGAGAGAAAGAGAGAGAGAGAGTTGCCTTGTAGTAATTTCATTGTCATTTCTAGCCAAGGCTCCAGATTTAAAGAGGTATACAAACCTTTTCCTTCCTATTTACATCTATTATAGGTAAGTGAATAACTTGGGAAAGAGTTCTATTGGAATTAATAATCAACCAAGTGTAGGCTATTAGGTAGACCTGGAAAGTCTGACAGAACAACTTTAGGAAGAATTACCCCTCATTAAGGGAAGAGGATTGGATACCTACCTTGTCCTGCAGTCAGTGGAAATAAGCTCAAAATTGACTTACTCCTCTGAAGTTTAAGGAATTTGCATCTGGCCCATTGCAGTATTCTGAAGACAAGACCACCCATGTGACATCTATTTCACTACAAAGACAATGGCAGAGAAGTCTGATGTGCAAGCAAACAGCCTTCCCAAGTGAAGCAAATATGAGAGTCCGGTACAGCCATAGAAGAGACAGGTTCAGAAATCCTTGTGATGGATTTCATCCACAAACACCAGCTAGAAAGGAAGTCACGAAGAAGATGAGACCAGCAGAGACTAGGAGGAGATTAGTTGGCATCATGCAAATTGATGGGTTTCTAAAAAAATCAATTCACTCAATTCTCCAATGTGTAGAATAACTGTGACTAAATGTAATTCCAAGCACATACATGCTGTGTGATTATAGTTTGTATTAGCCAGACTAGCCCATGAATCATTAATTATTTCTGTTCTTTGGTCTCATCTTGGGGAGGCTGGTACTGTAATTTTAAAAGTACGGATTATGGATCAGTTTTAGTATCTCTCTCTGTAAATTTTCTACAATGAGGTTGTACCAGCAAAAATGAGGGGGGGATGTCAATTATCCACACTTGAATTTTGATGATGACACTAGATAGTCAATTTAATAAGGAGAATAACACTGTCACAATGAACAAAGTAATACGTTATTAATTAATATTTCAAGATCAAACACCATAGGAATTGTTTGTATCACACCAGCAGTGAGAACAAAGAAACCACAAAATTGTTTATTTATAAGTAACCCTGCAACACATGGGTGGATGAGGGCTCCATGAACCCTTTGGGACATGAAAGGACACAATTTTATAATTTAGATCCCCCTGCTGAGCTTCCAATCTCTTCTATTACTCTCTGCCACAAATGGATGTTTGATGTAGAAAAGGACATAGGGCAGTACCCTTAGGCTGCAGGTCTCACACTGGCTGGCTTTTATTGTTTATATTCTTTAAACTGTTAAGTCTATGGTAGGGTAGTATCTGTGAATTGTTAGAGTTGAGTATCACAATTAGTTTGTATGGGTTATTACAAAATTTATATAATGATTAGATGAAATTAACTTTTATTTAACTGAACTCAGTTAAAACAACTATAAAACAGACCAGAATTCCAACCAAAATAGGCCAGGGAAGCTGTTGATGTACATGGTATGCCTGTTAATTTTTACTGCCAACTTGATATAAACTAGAGTCACCTGGTAACAGGGAACTTCAGTTGAAGAACTGTCTCCATTAAATTGGCCTATGGCATGTCTGTAGGAAAATATTTGATTGATAATTATTATGGGAGGGCACAGTCCACTGTGGGCAACACTATCCCTAGGCAGGTGTGCTGGCATTCTATAAGCAAGCTAGATGTAAAGATAGGGAACAAGCCAGTCACCAGGCTTCCTTCATAAGTCCTGCCTCCATGTTCCTGTCTTCAATTCTTTTATTTTATTTTATTTTATTAATTTATTCATATTACATCTCAATTGTTAGCCCATCCCTTGTATCTGCCTTCCCTCTTCCCCCCTACTCCCTTCCCCTATGTCTGTGACTGAGGGAGACCTTCTCCCCCTGTATATGCTCATAGGGTATCAAGTCTCTTCTTGGTGACCTGTTATCCTTCCTCTGAGTGCCACCAGGCTTCCGCATCAAGAGGACGTGGTCAGAAATGGGGCATCCGAGTTTGTATGAAAGTCAGACCTCAGTCTCCACTCAATGGTAGAGAATGTCCTGTCCATCAGCTAGGTCTGGGTTGGGGTTCGAAGTTTACTGCCTATATTTTCCTTGGTTGGTGCCATAGTTTGAGCAGGAAGGACCTCAGGACCCAGATCCGCCCATCATAAAGTTCTTCTTGCAGGTTTCCCGGACGCTCTGGATCCTTCTATTTCCCCATTATCTCATGCTTCTGTCACCTAGAGTCCCAATAGGATGTCCTCCCCTCTGACCCACTTTCCTGGTAAGTAATGTCTTTCATGGGACATACCCCTTGGGCTAGTCTCTCGATATAAATGAGTATATACCATTTGTCTCTTTTTGCTTCTGGGTGAACTCACTCATTATGATAATTTCTAGTTCAATCCACTGTCTTCAATTCTTATCCCAACTTTTCTCATAGATGAACATTAACCTGAAAGTGTAAGATGAAATAAACCCTTTCCTCCTCATTTTTTGGAGGGAAGGTACTAATCAAAGCAACACAGTATAAACTAAAGTACATGGAGAGGAATGTCTATCCATCCACTCATCTATCCATCCATCCATCATCCATCTATGTACTTTTTCATTTTGTTTATTCTTGTCTCATACAATATGTCCCAACTTCAGCCTCCCCTCTCTCCACTCCTCAAATTTTCTCCACCCACCTCCAATCTCCTCCAGATGCATTACTCCTCCGTTTGCCTTTAGAAAAGAGCAGGCTTCACAGTGTTATCAACTAAACATGGCATAACAAGACACAATAAAACTAGGAACAAACCTCATATGGAGGGTGCACAAGGCAAGCCAGTAGGAGAAAAAGGGTCTCAAGAGCAGGCAAATGAGTCAGAGACACTCCCTCTGTTAGAAATCTCAGAAGAACACCAAGCTACATAATCATAACATACATAAAGAAGACCTAATATAGACCCATGCAGGCTCCATGTTTGTCAATTCAGTCTCTAAGAGCCCCTGTGAGCTCTGATTAGTTGATTCTGTGGGTTTTCTTGCAGTGTCCTTGACCCCTCTGGCTCCTACAGTCCTTACTCCTCCTCTTCTTCAGGATTCCTTGAGATCTGCCTCATGCTTGGCTGTGATCTCTGATCTGCACCCATCATCTGCTAGAAGAAGCCTCTCTGATCTCCTTAGGCCAAGGCACCTATCTGTGGGTGTAGCAGAATAGCATTAGAAATCATTTAATTGACTTCTTTTTGGCCAGTAATCTTTGGTTCAACCCTAGGTCTCTGGGCCATCTAGTTTCTGGACCCAAGCTATTCAGGCAGTGTCAGGCATGGGCTCACATCCTGGCTCAGACCTCAGGTAAAACCAGTATTTGCTTGGCCACCCCCACAAGTTCTGATCCGCAATTGCCCAGCAATTAATGAAAATCTTGGAATTTTGCTTTCTTTAAAAAACACAAGAATATTATCTGTTTTCCTTTTAATGCCAGGTGTAGGGATACAGGGCTGCTTTGCTGCAACTGACTATGATTTGCCTCATGCTCTACCAGAGGCTTGTTTTTGCCAGCTGCAGATAGTTTCTCTGTTTCCATTATATTTGGAGTGCTAGGGACTTTTCAGTGAGTATATGAATATTAGAGTCCTGATAGATGGGTTTTTGGTTGATTGTTGATTGTTTTGGTTAAGTAGTTGTGTACTGGAAAAAAAAGAAAGGAAAAGAAATTACATGTCCTGATGGTAAAGATCAAACTTGACCCAAAAAACTTGTTGCCCCCACTCAGCAGGAAATAATTTAACAATAATGGCACCCCATTTCCAATTCCTGGAAATTTCTCAGGGATCTCTTTCTTTTCCTCTCTATCCTTCTTTCTCTTAGATCTAGTGTTAGGGGGTGGAGAGGGTGGGAAAAAGGGATGGAGAATAGTGGAAGGGAAAAGAAACCACACAGTACTAAAATAGCAATTATAACAAACAATTAATAATATGTACTCCCACCAGGCAGTGGTGGTGTATGCCTTTAATCCCAGCACTCGGGAGGCAAAAAAGGCAGAACTCCGTGCGTTTGAGGCCAGCCTAGTCTACAAAGAGAGTTCTAGGACAGCTAGGACTACACCAAGAAATGCTGTGTTGAAAAACCAAATGTGTGTGTGTGTGTGTGTGTGTGTGTGTGTGTGTGTGTGTGTGTGTTTATTTCCATGCATGCTTTTTATTTGCTTTGGGACTATAAACTTATTGGTTGCCAGAGCTTTTTTGTTGTTGCTTCAAATTTCTAGTACATAGTAAAAATCGTATGTGGAAAGTTTTAAATATTTTGCATGGGGATTAGTCATTTCAGTCTAACTTCTATATATTTATCTATCTATTTATTTTTAAGAGATAAAGAAAAAGTTTTATTTTGGTTTACTAACTTTTAAAAACATTTTTACAATTTATTTTTTCTCATATAGTAAATCAAGACTGCAATTTTGCTTCCCTCCTTTCTTCCCAGACTCTTTTCCCCACCTCCCCTCTCCCCCCTGTGTTTCTGCTTTCCCTTCAGAAAAGAGAATGCCTCCCAGGAATATCAACAAAGCATTGTATATCAAGTTACAATAAGACTAGGCACAAACCCTCATATTAAGACTGTTCAAAGCAACCCAGAAGAAGGTTCTAAAAGGAGGCAAAAGAGTAAAAGGCAGTCCCCACCCACACTGTTAAGAGCACCACAAGAAAACCTACAGAGTCAACTGACCAGGGCTTAGAAGGACTCACAGAGACTGAACTGAAACTGATAATAGGGAGCCTGCATGGGTCTGAGCAAGGCCCATTGCATGTATGTTATTGCTCTAGAGCTTGGTTTTCTTGTGGTACTCTTAACAGTGTGGGTGGGGACTGCCTTTTACTCTTTTGCCTCCTTTTAGAACCTTCTTCTGGGTTGCTTTGAACAGTATTCCCAGAGGTCCACCTAATGTTTGGCTGCGTGTCTCTGCATCTGTTCCCACCGCTTGCTGGATGAAGCTTCCCTGATGATAATTTTGCTAGGCTCTGGTCTATGAGTACATCAGAGTATCATTAGGAATCATTTTATTAAGTTATTTTTCCCTTGCCAGTTGTGTTTGGTTCTGTCCTAGGTATAACTGAATCATTAGTTAGATTATTTCGAGCAATTCCCAATATTCTGTAAAATCACCACATTGCTTTCCAAAGTGGCTGTACAAGTTTGCACTCCCACAAGGAATGGAAGACTATTCCCCTTTTTCCACACCCTCACAAGCATGTGCTGTCACACAGCATGTGGTTTAGATCTTAGCATTCTGACAGGTGTAAGATAGACTCTTAGAGTAGTTTTGATTTGCATTTCCCTGATGGCTAAGCATGGTGAATATTTCTTTAACTGTTTCTAGTCCATTTGAAGAGTCCTGTGTTAAGAATTCTCTGTTTAGGAACATCATAGTTAGGCTCTAAGATCAACAATTAATAAATGGGAACTCATGAAACTGAAAAGCTTCTGTAAGGTAAAGGATACTGTCAACAGAACAAAATGACAGCCTACAGATTAGGAAAAGATCTTCATCAACCCTACATCTGACAAAGGACTAGTATCTAAAATGTATAAAGAAGTCAAGAAGTTAAACATGACCAAACCAAATAATCCAATTAACAATGGAGTACAGAGCTAAACAGATTTTCTCAATAGAGGAATATCGGTGGCCAAGAAACAGTTAAAGAAATGCTCAATATCCTTAGTCATCAGGAAAATGCAAATCAAAATGACTGTGAGATTCCATCTTATACCTATGAGAATGGCTAAGATCAAAAACTCAAGAGACAGCATATACGGGAGAGGATGTGGAGAAAGGGAAACACTCTTCCATTGCTGGTGGAAGTGCAAACTTATACAACCATTTTGGAATTCAGAAAATCTGGAATAGTGCTACCCCAAGACCTAAGTTATACAACTCTTGGGCATATACCTCAAAGATGTTCCACTATATAACAAGGATATTTGCTCAACTATGTTCATAGCAGCTTTATTTGTAATAGCCAGAATCTAGAAAGAATTTGGAAATAGCCTCGTTGTCCCTCAAATGAAGAATGGATAAAGAAACTGTAGTACCCCATCAGAATGGCTAAGATCAAAAACCCAAGAGACACCACATGCTGGCAAGGATGTGGAGAAAGGGGAAAACTCCTTCATTGCTGGTGGGAATGCAAACTGTACAACAACTTTGGAAACCTATCTGGTGCTTTCTCAGAAAATTGGGAATAGGGCTTCCTCAAGATGCAACTATTCCACTCCTTGGAATATACACAGAAGATCCTCCCCACACAAGAAGGATGTATGCTCAACCATGTTCATAGCGGCCGTATTCATAACCCAGAACCTGGAAGCAGCCTAAGTGTCCTCAGTCAAAGAATGGATAAAGAAACTGTGGTACATTTACAGTACAGAATCCTACTCAGCCATTAAAAAAAAAAATCCCAAAATTTGTGGACAAATGGACGGAACTAGAAATGATCATACTGAGTGAGTTAACCCAGAAGCAGAAAGACTCACATGGTATATCTCACTTATATTTGGATAGTAGGCCAAGAAGCATGTCCCATGAAAGTCTTCACTTACAGGAGATTGGGATAGATGTAAGGACATCCTATTGGGACTCTAGGTGAGAGAAGTAGGGGAGAATGAGGAAATAGAAGGAACTAGAGAGTCCTAGAAACCTACAATAAGAACATCACGACAGGCAGATCTGGGCCCAGGTGTTCTGTTCAAACTATGCCACCAACCAAGGACAATACTTGCAGTAAATGTCGAACCTTTATTCAGAGCTAGTCAATGAATAGGACATTCTCCACAGTTGAGTGGAGAGTGGGGACTGACTCTGACATGAACTCTGGTGCCCATATTTGACCATTTCCCCTTGGTAGGGAGGCCTGGTGGCACTCAGAGAAAGGATAAGCAGGCTACCAAGATGAGACTTGATAGGCTGTGACCATATAATGGGGGAGGAGGTCCCCTTAGGTCACAGATATAGGAGAGGGGAATAGGGTAGAAGCAGGAGGGAGGGAGGAACAGGAAGATACAAAGGATAGGATAACAATTGAGATGTAATCTGAAAAATTAATTAAATTTTTAAAAAGAAACTATGGTACATTTACACAGCTATTAAAAATAAGGATATCTTGAAATTTTTAGGCAAATGCATGGAACTAGAAATGATCATTGTAAGTGAGGAAACAGAGATGGTACGTACTCACTTATAAGTGGATATTAGGCCAACACAGGTGTCCTCTGAGAGACTCCAACCAAAGGGGGATCAGTACAGGTTCTGGGATTCTAGTCTGCACTCTGAACAGACCACTAAGAGTTGTATGGAAGATGGGGGCATGAAAGAAAGGACTGAGAGGAGCCAGAAGCTCCAGAGGGAGATAATCAAGGCTGGCAGATCTGGACAGGGGTGGGGGTGGGGGTGGGGACATGCTGTACAAACTGCTGCACCAACCAAAGACAATGCATGCAGAGAACCTAGAGCCCCTGTTCAAATTAGCCAATGGAAAACTATTTTCCACTTGGGGGGGTGGGTAGGCGGAAGAGCTTCCGCTGAATCTCTTACATGCACTCCGATATCCATAATGTGATCACTGCCCCATGGCAGGATGGCATTGTGGGCACACAGCGGAAGGGAATGCAGCCTATCCTGATGAGAGTTGACAGGCTGTGGCTAGACAGTGTGGAAGGAGGCCCACCCGTTAGAGGTCTAGGGGAGGGGAATAGCACAGAAGAAGGAGGGAGGGTGGGAATGGGAAGGTAAGAGTAAGGAGATAACAGTTAAGAAGTAATGTGAGTAAATTATAATAAAAATAATAAAATAAATTATATTTAGATTTGCAACCCATTTTAATTGAGTTATTTTGTTTATTGATGTATAGTTTTTTGAGTTCTTTATATATTTTGGATATTAGACCTCTGTAAGGGCCGAAGTTGAAAAGTTTTTCCCATTCCATGGGCTGCTGTTTTGTACTGTTGATGGAGTCTTTTTCCTCACAAAAGCTTTTCAGTTTCATGAGGTTCCATTTATTAATTGTCAATCTTAGATCCTGCACAATTGGTGTTATATTAGGAAGTTGTTCCCTGTGCCAATGCATTTAAGACTACTCCCCCCTCTATCTTCTATCAGATTCAGTGTATCGGATTTTATGTTGAAGTCTTCGATACACTTGGACTTGAGTTTATGCAGGGTGAAAGATATGGATGTATTTTCATTCTTGTACGAGTCAACATCCAGTTAGACCAGCACCATTTGTTGAAAGATGCTTTCTTTTTCCCATTGGATATATGCTGCTCTGGTACAGGCCACACCAGTCAGAACTCTATGATAAGAAGCCCTCCTGTCCTAGAATCCCAAAGACTGAAGTCTCTTACGCCTCTTCCCACCACCTCCAGCCCTGACTTGCCATGCCTCCACCACTAGAATGGGAGCTATCTGTTGCTCAGGCACAGGCCAGGAGGAAGAACAAAAAATCTCCAATGAACTAAAAGCCATGCTAGTTTCCAGACGTCTAGCCCCCAACTCTGACAGAGTTTCCTTGTTGTACATGAGCTCATGCCAGCTGCCAAAATACAGACCACAAAGACAAGAAGACTAAAGAAGAAACAGAAATCTAGGAAAAAAACATGCTTCCAAGAAAGACAAATAGGCAGCTAGACCTATTCATCCCAAACTGAGATGCCAAGATACCAGGGTAAGCTGTAAGCACACAGTCAACAACAGAGAGAACAAAATGTCAACACCATAGCTCAGCTTTCCTACTACAGCAACACTGAATTTTCTAACACAGCGGATTCATAAGAAAATGACCTCAAAACCAACTTTATGAAGAGGTCTTTATAGAAAATGAAGAAATCCCTTAAAGAAATCCACAAAATCAGAAACAATTGAAGGAAATGAATAAACTCCTTAAAAGAAACCCAAGAAGCCAAGGGAATAACAAAACAAACAAACAAACAAAAATCAAAGAAACAAGTGAAGGAAATGAATAAAATTGTTTAAGACAGATAAACAGAAATAATATCAACACACACACACACACACACACACACACACACACACACACACTTTTGAGGAACTCCTGCACATGGAAAATCTAGATAAGTTAACAGAAACTATAGATACAAGCACCACAAACAGAATACAAAAGACGTAAGAAAGAATCTCAGGCATTGAAGAGATGGTAAAAGAAGTGGTATTATCAGCCAAAATAAAAAATGTTTCTAAAGTATTCCTGACAGAAAGTGAGGAAGTCTGGGACACTATGAAAAGATCAAACATAAAAATAATAGAAGTAGAAGAAGAGGAAGAATGCCAATTCAAAGGCCAAGAAAAATGGCTTAAACAGAATTATTGAAGAAAATTTCCTAACTTTAAGAATGGCATGCCTATAAAAGTAAAAGAAGCTTACAGAGTACCAATAAGATTGAGCCAGAAAAGAAAGTACCCTTGCCACATAATAAGCAGAACATTAGACACACAGAACGAAGACAGAATATTAAAAGTTACAAGGGCAAAAAGACCAAGTAACATATAAAGACAGACCTTTTAGAATTAGAGCAGACTTGGCAATGGTGACTGTAAAACCCAGAAAGGCCTGGACAGATGTCCTGCAGATTCTATTCATATGTACAAAAAAAAAGCCAGGATAGCTAAAACAATCATGTACAATAAAATAACTTCTAGAGGAATCACTATCTCTGATTTCAAAGACTACTACAGAGCTACAGTAATAAAAATCACATGGTATTGGGATGAAAAACAAACAGGTTGAACAATGGAATAGAACTGAAGACCCAGATACACACCTACCAAAAAAAAAAAAAAAAAAAAAAATTCTGAAGGACCATCTATAAAAGGACTGAAGTTTAAGGTTCACAAAGTCAGATGGCTTTGTTTGAATCAAGCACTTTTTGCTTATAATTATGCTTGGATAGTACTGAAAAATCCCCAGCCCTTAGATACTTCTTAAAAGAGACATATTGGTGGAAATTTTTTTATTTTTTATTAATTTATTCTTGTTACATCTCAATGGTTATCCCATCCCTTGTATCCTCCCATTATTCCCTCCCTCCCATTTTTCCCTTATTCCCCCCCCCCCGAGGGGGACCTCCTCCCCCTGTATATGCTCATAGAGTATCAAGTCTCTTCTTGGTAACCTGCTATCCTTCCTCTGAGTGCCATCAGGTCTCCTCCTCCAGGGGACATGGTCAAATATGAGGCTAAGATAAAAAATTCTAGCAACACCACGTGATGGCGAGGATGTGGAGAGAGAGGAACACTCCTTCATTGCTGGTGGGAATGTAAACTAGTACAGCCACTTTAGTACAGCCACTTTGGAAATCTATCTGGTGCTATCTCAGAAAACTGGGAATAGGGCTTCCTCAAGACCCAGCTATTCCACTCCTTGGAATATACCCAAAAGATGATCCAGCACACAACAAGAAAATTTGCTCAACCATGTTCATAGCAGCCTTATTCATAATAGCCAGATCATGGAAACAGCCTAAATGTCCCTCAGTAGAAGCATGGATAAAGAAACTGTGGTACATACACACGATGGAATACTACTCAGCTATTAAAAACAAGGAATTCCCAAAATTTGTGGTGGAAATTTTAAAACCAAGAAACATCGAATTTTAGCCGAAGTAGTTATGGGTCTTGTCCAACTTTGTCTTATAGTTCTTAAAGTATTACTTAATAATCAGATAGTGTTTTAAGTTTCACTTTAATTAAGTCAAAATTACTGTTGTTTATATTATTATACTCTCTCTAACATACACACAATGGAATTCCATCTTGTATGTTTACTGTGTTTTTGTGTGATAGTTTCACAGATTTACATAATGAACCCTAATCTTCACCCCCAACAGCTCCCCACACTAGAACTCTTCTTCTCAGCTAGTCCCCTCCTACACTCATGTCTCCTTTTTATGTGACATTATTAGTCTAATTTCTTGCCTAAGCACTGGCGGAGATTGGTGAATGGAGCAAAGGCCTGTTTCACCCTTTATCTAACCAAATCTCTGTGAAAACCCTTCAGAAATTTTCATAAACATACCTATAAGGTATCAGGAAAGATTTCAATTATCCAGATAAAGAGTATGCCAATAGCACCCTCATGCTGCCAAGAGATGGGCAGACAAACAGAAGGAGCTCAGAGGTCAGTGATTTCCTCATTTCTACATCCTTCCAATGTACCCATGTTCAAGGTCTGTTCTGGAGCAACTGCAGGACCAGATGAAGCCTCTTCTGAAAAGTTGTATACATGTCTGGTAATTGTTAACACCTGCAGTCTTAAAGCAAAGTAAACAAACTGACACACTGTCTTCTGCAGATGCCTGATGAAATTCAGAGAGAATGAAAAGATACCCTACAAGGTAATCTGACTTTTACTTGATGATTTATTTTACCACTTTATTTAAATGAATCATAATTAAACAGCAAATATTGCCAAACACCATCAGGAAAAAATCTGGCAATAGGCTGGCTGCTAGACTTGACCTGCAGAATTTGCAGGAGCCAACTAAATGCTTCCCTGTTCCAGTCCATGTTCAACTACTTCACATTAGTTGGTTGAAACTGTCTGATATGGAGACTATTTACACAATAAACTGACAAATGACGTAAATCAGTATCTTCTCCTCAGAGATCTGGGAATTAAACATTTATCCATATTCTACTGCTATCCAGCCAAACATACCAGTAATATTAATTTCAATAATCAATGAGGCTGTGTTTATAGTAGATCTGAATTAAATAATCAACCATATATTAATGTTTTTTAATTTTTAAAAAACTTAAATAGACTGTATATAAGATGTATTTTAACATACTCAATTTCCCATTACAATTCATGTCTTAATTACAAATGGTTTTAAAATAGACTTATTTATTATTACATATAAAAATTTGAGACATAGTCCAGTATTTGATCCAATTAGCCATCTCTAATAGGAAAATGAAATGTCAAATTTGGGGCTTATATTAATAACAGTTTGGCATGTGCTTTCTGTATGCTGCAGATATTTTGCTACAATACAATAATCTTGTCTATGTCAATAATTTCCCTAAAACCTGAAAAAATATAGATCATTTGCTTTGTAGTCTAGTATCTAGCAAGATATCTTACAACAATTATTTTGAGTATTTGAATAAACCTTTGTAAAAGTGATCAAAAATGATTATGTGAAGAAAATAATTTAATGCTTACAAAATTAAATTTCTTTAATATGAAATTGCAATCTTATCCATTTAGTCTATCGTATATTAGAAAGCTTTAATAATATTATGCATCTACAGTTCACAAAAGATTATTTTGTAAATAATGCCTGTGAAGTTGTTCATGCATCCTCCTCCTTATGTGCAAATACAGACTGTTGTATGATTTTCCTGGGAAAATGTGAACAAACTCTTTTTCATTCTAAATAGGATATCAAGGAGAAAACAAAAGCATTATTTCACCCAATTCTAGGTTGGTGTCAGGGGTTGTTTTCTAGTCCTGTGATAAACACCATGACCAAAAGGGACTTTGGGGAGGAAAGGGTTTATTCAGATTACAGTTGTAGTCTACCACTGAGAAACAGGAACATCAAGGCAGGAACATGAAGGATAGAGCTGAAGGAGAGACTATGAAGGATTATTCCATAATGTCTTGTTTCTTGTGGTTTGCTCAATTTGCTTTCTTTCTTTTCTTTTCTTTTTGTCACTTTAAAATTTTTTATTTAAATAATTTATTCCGATTACATCTCAAGTGTTATCCCCTCACTTATTTTTTCCCATTCCCTCTACCTCCCTCTTTCATCCTATTCCCCTCCTCTAGGCCGGTGACAGAAGGGGAACTCCTCCCCCACCATATGATCACAGCCTATCAGGTCTCATCCGGATAGCCTGCTTACCTTTCCTCTGAGTGCCACTATGCCTCCCCAACCAAGGGGAAGTGATCAAATAGGGTCCATCAGAGTTTATGTCAGAGTCAGTCTCCACTCCCCACATAACTGTGGCGAATGCACTGTCCATTGGCTAAATCAGAATAGAGAGTCTAGGTTTATTGCATACATTGTCCTTGGTTGGTACAGTAGTTTCAGCAGACTCCCCTGGGTCTAGATCTGGCAGACTTGTTTGTCTTCTTGTAGTGTCCCTGTACCCTTTTTCCCCCTGTACCCTTTGGGTCCTATTATTTCAACCATTCTTCTTTACTTCTCTTATCTGGACTCACAATAGGAAGTCCCAGTATCTGTCCCAATTGCCCGCTGAATGAAGACTCTCAGACAACATTCCTGTTGGGCTAGTATACAATTATAAGTGAGTATAAACCATGTGCATCTTTCTGGGTGTGGGTTAACTTACTCAGGATGATCATTTCTAGTTCCATCTATTTGCCTGCAACTTTCAATATTTCCTTGTTTTTAAGATGAGTAGTATTACATAGTATAAATGTGCCACAGTTTCTTTATCTACTCTTCGATTGAGGGACATCTAGGTTGTTTCTAGATTCTGGCTATTGTGAATAAGGCTGCTATGAACATAGTTGAGCAAATGTCCTTCTTGTATGGTAGAGCATCTTTTGGTTATATTAAAAACTGATAAATAAATCCACACACCTATGGACACTTGATTTTTGACAAAGAAGCCACATCTATACACTGGAAAAAGGATAGCATCTTAAACAAATGGTACTGGTATAATTGGCTGTCTACATGTAGAAAAATGCAAGTAGATCCCTATTTATCACCATGCACAAAACTCATGTCCAAGTGGATTAAAGACCTCAGCATAAAACCAGAAACACTAAATCTGTTAGAAGAAAAAGTAGAGAAGAGTATGGAACACATTGGCACAGGAGACAACTTCCTGAACAAAACACCAACAGCCCAGACTCTAAGGTCAACAGTTAATAAATCGGACCTCATGAGGCTGAGAAGCTTCTCTAAGGCTGAAGACACTGTCAACAGAACAAAGCAACAACCTACAGACTGGAAAAAGATCTTCACCAGTCCTACATCTGACAAAGTGCTAATATCCAAAATATATAAAGAGCTCAAGAAATTAAACACCCTCAAACCAAATAACCCAATTAAGAAATAGGGTTCAGAGCCAAACAGAATTCTCAAAAGAGAAATAATGAATGGCTGAGAAACACTTAAAGAAATCCTCAGGGCCCTTAGTCATCAGAGAAATTCAAATCAAAATGACTCTGAGATTCCATCTTTTTTATAAATTTTATTTTATTAATTTATTCATATTACATCTCAATGGTTATCCCATCCCTTGTATCCTCCAATTCCTCCCTCCCTCCCATTTTCCCCTTACTCCCCTCCCCTATGATTGTGACTGAGGGGGACCCCCTCCTCCTGTACATGCTCATAGGGTATCAAGTCTCTTCTTGGTATCAGAATGGCTAAGATCAAAAACTCAAGTGACAGCACATGCTGGCAAGGATGTGGAGAAAGGGGAACACTCCTTCATTGCCTGTGGGAGTGCAAACTTGTACAACCACTGTGGAAATGAATCTGGTGCTTTCTCAGAAAACTGGGAATAGGGCTTCCTCAAGATGCAGCTATTCAGTTTGCTTTCTTATACAATCCATGACCAGACTCCCCACAGTTGGCATTGCCCACAGTGTGCTGGGAGCACTCATATCAATCATTGATCAAGAAAGCTCCCCATGGACTTGCTTACAGGCCAATCTGATGGAGGCAATAACCCAAAGCGGGTTCTATTCTAAAATGTGTCCTAGTTTTATTAAGTTTATAAAAGCTAACCAGAAAGTTAGTAAACCAGTAACTATATTAGTGTTTCTTACAGAAGACTGTGTGAAAATATTTATTACATGATTGATTTCAATGCAGGTATATCACATAAAGTCCATCCTAAAATGGGTAATAGCTTTATAAATATTCATTCCTGAAAGGTAAGTGTCTCCTTTCCTAAGTAATTGTTATTACCGGTATAATCTTTGAGAGAGGCTTTGTAAACCTTGAAAATTCTATGAGTTTCTTGAGATTTTTAAATTTCCTTAGTTTTTTGAGTCTCATCAGCTTTCCACCTCCCTTCAAGAGGGAGACTTTCAATTTGGAGAAAATAGCTACCTAACACAGGCAAATACAATTTGTTTATTCTGTTAAACCACATACTTATAAAGTATATGTAAAAATTCAGCTAAATGGAAATAGAGAATTCACTATGCCAACAATGTGGGTTAACATATCTATAACTTTTATTATGACACCACACGCTATCCTATATATTATCCAGAGGGGTTAAAAAGGACAAACATTAATATCTTATTACTGAAAACAATTAAATTACTTTCTCCAGAGATACAGTACTTCCCACTGATTCATTTATTCAATAAACTTACCCAGTCTGTACTAGTAAGTGAATACTATATGTTAGGCACGGCAATGAAGCAGCCATTGAAAGGAGAGATAAAAATGTAAATGGATAAGGAAATAGCAAGTATTGGCAGTGATGAGTACAGGACACTTTGAGGTACAAGTGAATGGATTATATGTCTAATCTAAGACCATGATCAGAAAAGTTCTCATAGAAAAAGTTCCCTGAAAGGCTTTAAAATGAAATATACCCTTGTATGACAGATATTTCAAGCTCAGGGTGGCACAAGAAGAGGAACAAAAGCACAGAAAAAGAGGTCACATTCAGGAAACTTCTAGTGCTTTCAGCTCTGTTGCAGCATGGAGTCTGGGGAGATGGAATGAAACTTAACAGCGCACAGTGGGTAACAGATAACATAAGGAGAGAACCATGGATCTTGACAAGCTCTGTTGCAGGACAATTACACCTAAATGATAGGTAGTAAAGAAAAGAGACAGCAGAGAGGAACTTCCTAATTGTGAGTGAGGAAGCTGAGACTGCTCTTTTCAAGGAAAGGATGCAGATTATATTCCAGGAGCAAATGAAATCAAAGTTCTTCTAGAGTCAAAGACTCTCACTGCAGTATGATGGCCTTGATGAGATGCAGATGAAATTGACTGAAAAATGAGGAGCTCGGGAATGGGAATGGAAGCTGAAAGTGAATCTTAGACTCCTATTCATAAGAACTGTTTAAAATTGAAATGGGAGCTGGACTGAGTAGATCTTTGCACTGTTTGCTTGTGGACATGTCGTGAACGGTATTTAATTATTACTTTTCTTCAGAAGCTTCTGAATGAAAATGAGAGTGGGAGCTCACTTGCTTTACTTTACCTTTTTTTTTTTTAACCTAAGAAACTGCAACACACATGTGTGTTCGTGTGTGTGCGCGCGCACATGTTTGAGACTCTTATAGAGTAGAGAATATGCTCCATATTAAGTCATACAAAAATATGAAGAAAGCTGTTTGAGATTTGCAGCCAGAGGGGCTTCCTTGCTATTTACTAGACCCATAATTAGACTCTATTAGTATCACTATGTTTCCAAGGGAAAACATGAGATTTCATGGGTTAAATAAGAGGTAGAACAGAAGCCAATACTACCTAACAAAGCCTCTGTTATTGATATCGTGCTGATAACTTGCTATTTATATAGGAATAAAAGTACAAAAAGATCATTTCTAGCTCAATCCATTTGTCCACAAATTTGGGGAATTCCTTGTTTTTAATAGCTGAGTAGTATTCCATCATGTGTATGTACCACAGTTTCTTTGTCCATTCTTCTACTGAGGGAAACTTAGGCTGTTTCCATGTTCTGGCTATTATGAATAAGGCTGCTATGAACATGGATGGGCAAAGTTTCTTGTTGTGTGCTGGAGCATCTTCTGAGTATATTCCAAGGAGTGGAATAGCTGGGTCTTGAGGGAGTCCTATTCCCAGTTTTCTGAGATAGCGCCAGATAGATTTCCAAAGTAGTTTGCATTCCTACCAGCAATGAAGGCGTGTTCCTCTCTCTCCACATCCTTGCCAGCATGTGGCGTCACTTGAATTTTTGATCTTAGCCATTCTGATGGGTGTAAGATGGAATCTCAGAGTTGTTTTGATTTGCATTTCCCTGATGACTAAGGAAGTTGAGCATTTCTTTAAGTGTTTCTCAGCCATTTACTATTCCTCTGCTGAGAATTCTCTGTTTAGTTCCAATCCCCATTTCTCAATTGGGTTATTTGGTTTGGTGGCATTTAATTTCTTGAGTTCTTTATATATTTTGGATATTAGACCTTTGTCAGATGTAGGGTTGGTGAAGATCTTTTCCCAGTCTGTAGGCTGTCGCTTTGTTCTCTTGACAGTGTCTCCTGCCTTACAGAAGCTTCTCAGCCTCATGAGGTCCCATTTGCTAACTGTTGAAATGATCATGAGTGAGTTCACCCAGAAGCAGAAAGAATCAAATGGTATATACTCACTTATATCTGGACACTAGCCCAAGAGGCATGTCCCATGAAAGTCTTCACTTACCAGGAAACTGGGACAGAGGGGAGGACATCCTATTGGGACTCTAGATGAGAGAAGCATGGGAGAATAGCAAAGTAGAAGGATCCAGAGGGTCCTAGAAACCTACAAGAAGAACATTATGATAGGCAGATTTGGGGCCAGGGGTCCCGCTCAAACTATGACACCAGCCAAGGACAATACAGGCTGTAAACTTCAAACCCCTACCCAGATCTAGCCAATGGACAGGACAGTCTCCACACAAATGCGGAGTGGGGTATGACTTTCACACATACTCTGGTGCCTCATATTTGACCATGTGCCCTGGAGGGGGAGACCTGGTGGCACTCAGAGGAAGGATAGCAGCCTACCAAGAAGAGACTTGATACCCTATGAGCATATAAAGGGGAAGGAAGTCCCCCTCAGGCACAGTCACAAGGGAGGGGAGTAGGGGGAAAATGGGAGGGAGGGAAGAATGGGAGGATACAAGGGATGGGATAACCATTGAGATGTAACAAGAATAAATTAATTGAAAAAAATACAAAAAGACAGAAATAAAGATTAGTAGTGTTCTGACTAGTTTTATGTCAACTCAACACAGCCTAGAGTCATCTGAAGGAAGGAGACTTCAATTGAGAAAGTGCATCCATAAGATCTAGCTGTAGGGCATTTTCTTAGTAAGTGTTCACTGAAGAGAGCCCAGCCCATTGTGAGTAGTGGTATCTATGGTCTGGTGGTCCCAGATTCTATAAGAAATCACAATGAGTATGGTACAATGAGCAAGCGAGTATTCACCACTCCTCCATTGCCTCTGAGTCTGCTCCTGCCAAGAGGTTCCTGCCCTGTTTGTCCTGACTTATCAGTAATGGACTATTACCTAGAAAGTGTAAGCTGAAATAAATCTTCCCCTCGTTTTTGGTCTTGGACTTCTATCACATCAATACTCCCCCAAACTAAGACAAATAGTAAGGTTGCATAATGTTAATTTTGCTTTAGTATTGTGTTTTGGCTTACAAGTGTATGCATGTATGTTTATATGTATACATCTACCACATAACTTATTCTAGAGAATGTTGCAAGAATTGGTTAGTATTAATTACATTAGACTTCAGTGCTTGAATTGACTATGTAAAGACACAAAAGTGATTATATTCAAAAGTATAAACTTTCAAAAACCTTTAAACATATCACTATATATGTAGCAATACTCAAAAAACCTACTTAATTAACTGAGTAATGTGCATAATGTATTAAGCATTAAAATAAGGGATCAAACAAATATGTGTCCTTGAACATGTTTTATAGTTAACAATAAGATGAATGGAGGCAGAGAGTAAAAGTAAAAGTTAGTTTTGCCAATATTTAGTGAATATATTTGGGGCACACGGAGAGTCTTGTGGAAAATAATCTATTAGCCTAATTAATATCTCCTTATTGCAACATTTCAGAAGGTTTCAAATGTCTATTTTATTGGTGGGTTTTGTTTTTGTTTGGGTTTTTGTTTGTTTGGGTTGTTTTTTGAGTTTTTTAGCTTTTCTCTACTGTAGTGAGTGAGATATACGTGCATTTTTTGTCTATGAAAAATGATTTTTTACCTTTTGGAGGGGGTTTCTAGTGAGAAGATAGAATAAACATGTTATTCATAACAGCCGATAATGATTTCCTATACTTTGGGCTTGGCAAAGGTCACAAGTCACAACAGTGAGCATCTGGTCCAAAGAGGGATCTTCACACAAATTACACATGTACAAATAATTAGGAAAAGTTTTGTTCAGTTTTTACATTGAGCCTGTAAGCTGAAGATACAACACTCCATCACCCATTATCACTATTTTAATCAGCAGCATGGGAAAAGCCTGTTCCTACTAGCAGGGAATGAAAATATGAGAGAAAAGCTACTTCTAGATATAGAATAAAGAAAACAATTGAATGAAAGCAAAACCATGTGCATCCTTAGAACAAACCATCACATTTCAATGATATGACCAATTATTTTCCAAAAGCTAGCTAGATTTGAGGTTTTCTTTCTCCCCACTCAAAGGAGCATGGCCACTACTTCAGATTTTAGCCACAGCTAGTTACTAATTCTAGCTAGTCACATAAGCTCATGGAAATCATATCTTCTTAGTTCTAATCCTTTAGAATTTTTATTTTTGAGATTATATTTCTCCCTGCCCTTTCCTCCCTTCAAGCCTTCCCACCTATATTGTTTTTTAAAATTACCTGTATTACCTGTAGGCCCAGCTAGCAATCAATTAAGACACAGACACTTGTTATATTTTAAAATAGCCTTAGTTAACCTGGGGCAGGGAAGATTTCAATCCTCTAAATTACCTCCCATAATGGGACAGGCATGAGATCCCTGTCTCAATCCCACGCCATCTGTTTCTAATAACTTTTATCAAGCTACCTCTCATCCATAATCCAAATACTTGTTAATGTTCTTCATCTGGGCTGGATTTTCCATCCATGCCCCCGGCCATGTGCTTTTCCTCCAGCTATCCGATGGCGGCCTTCCTCTCTTCATTTTAGGTCTCTCTCCTTCTCCTCATGGAGGTCCTTCTCCACCCCCACCCTGCAAATTCCTCTCTCCTAGCCCCACCTATCTCCTCTGTCCTGCCCAGGTTGGATGGCTTTTTATTAAGCAAAAAGTGGGTCAGAGACAGTAAGCAGTAATTAGCATCAAAATACATCAGACCATCCCCCAACACACCTACCCCTCCCCACTCTCCTTCAAATTCATTGCCTATTTCACTGTCTGTTATAGTATATATATATACATTTATATCCATAAATATAGCCTTCTTAGTTCATATGTTACTTCTATGTGTGTTTTCTGTGACAAGCATTTGTCACTGATTAGCAAACAGTACATTCTTCCTTGGGGAGGACTACCTGGGGAGGACTACCTGGGGAGGATTACCTGGGGAGTACTGCCTCTCCTTCTTAACCTATAAGGTGATTAAGATGACACTGATCCTCAGATCATTGTTTTCCCTAACATTACAGCATTTATGATCTAACAGATGACCTACTGAATTTAAATGAATGTTTCACACTGTAAATGTTACTCAACATTACTTGGCTAACCATTTCTCTGACTATAAAACCCTTCAAAGCTCTGCAGTGGATGAACAGAAAATAAAGAATACAAGGGGGGTGCATAGGTAGTAGTTTTTGCAGGATTTAATTATTGACCTGTCACTGATTTTTAGACTAGAAGCTGTAGATAAGTTGCTCTCTCCCACAAAAGAAGTTACCCATTCTCTATGGAAATAATCCAACAATATTGCATTATGTCTATTACTAAATATTTTATGTTAGAATTATTATCTGAACTTGAAAGCATAATAAATTCTTTGCCAATTAGATTTGATTCAGAAAAGTTTATTAAACACTTACTCTGATGAAAGAATAATTTACATATCACCCAAACTGGGTCTCTTTAGGTCTTATGCTTAGCGCTTTGCTATGCACATTAAACACTCAATAAATGTTTGTTAAATTAAATTAAATTAAAGGAGTTGCTTTTACTGCAGCTCCCATGCCCTTCCATGATTAATGAATCATCACTAAGTGAGAAATTAATGAGTGTGCTTTTCGTATCAGGAGAAAAAATGTATTCTGTTTTGGAGAGGGACAAAATTTCACAGCAGGGAGGAAGAGAGACAACTCAAGGAATTACCAGGAAAGAAGCTTGCAATTACAGCTACTGACATGTGGATAAATTCAAAATAGCTGCCAAAATCTCTACCTGGGAGCTGACATACACAGTGGTTTTAAGTTAATCAAGGATTCCAAGCTGCTTTGCTGTACAGTTAGGAATGAATACGAAATGAAAAAATCTATCCATGACAGCTCCAAGCAGCTAAAACTGAAGTTCAGACTTCCTGTTGCTGCCATGTTGGCTGTCACTTTGTCTGCATGGTTCTCCCTCATTCTTGTAATCAAAAAAAACTCTGTGCACACAGTGAGGATCCCACACAAAAACTGGGCTGCCATGAATCTGAACGGTGGAAGTGCCAGAGAAGGATCCCAAAGGGAGTATTTCTTAAAGTACATGTGACAGGTTAAAGACTTACAGCAAATAGGGAAATTTAAGCAATCAGGCAATCAAGGGAGGAAGAGCCCAGCATGGAGCAGGTGCTCATGAAGGTGGAATGTAATTATCAGTGGAAAGCAGAAATGGCCACAAGAAGTCTGCAGGAGCAAGCAGACAGGGGAAAAAAGATGCAAAACCATCCTGCAATCTGGTATTAGGTAAATCTAGATGCAAATCAGAATAAAACTGGGATAAAAGTTAAGGAGAATACAAAATCATGAGCACTAGATGAGAAAAAGTTAATAAAATACATAGCCAAGGAGGTCATATATATATATATATATATATATATATGAATGATATATATTTGAACATAAAAGAATGGTAGGTAATTTGGACTAACACCATCACTTATTGTACTTGGATGCCAAAGAATGGAAAACCATTCATTCATAAGGATGGTCAGTGGAGGTGAGGGTCTTGGGTTTTGATTAAGAATAACCTGTCACTGTGCACATGTAGAGACAGAGGAGGATGTTACAACTAGTGTAAGTATCTCCATCATCATCTTCCCACAACAAAGCTCCCTTTTTGCTCATCTTTTCCTGTCCTTCGCTTTTAGGTCTGGAAATAGGACGCTCAAGTATAACTTTGTGTTCCTGACCAGAAAACAGAAGTGGTCACAATTTTGGTTCAGAGTACATAGAGAGATGGAAACAGAGTTTTCAGATTTGAGAAACTAACAGTGACATTAGAATATACTCACAGTTTGTTTGAATTCTTTAAAGCAGAAACAATAATGATCCCTTGAAAGAGATTTTTTTCTGACACTGCCAATTAATTATAGAGTAACAAGTTTTCCATTACTTACAAAGTTATATCCACCCACAACAACCTTCACATAGTCACTGACATTTTAGCATTTCAAAAATATCTGTGTGAACCAGTTTCTTCAATTATACTGTACTTATTTATACATTGTATACAGATCAATATAAGAACATTTTAAATGTGATTATCTTAGTTCTTTCTTGATTAAGACATGATAATGTCAGCTGATTTGGACTTGATTAAAATTATTATAAAACATTCATTTCACAATCTTATTTCTACAAATGATGTATAAATTTAAATCCACACTAAAAGTAATGACTAAATTTGGGATTTAAAAAATGCCAAAATAAAAAAACAAAATTAAAAAAATGCCAAAATTTATATAGAAAAAAACTATCCCAAGCAACAGTATTTCCTACTAACCCATGCTTCTCTCTTCAGTTATGATTTTATGTTTTATAGTGCATTCATCAGTAGTTAATATGAGCACAAAATAAACTAAAATGTTTACCAGCCTTTAAGTGTGTGCTGCTACATTCCTCACTAGTTCAGAGCAACCAGGAAGTATGTTAGTTAGCTAATTCTGAGTTTACTGGAATCAGGCCATGTGCTTTTTGAGTAAACATGTGTTGTGTATAACATCAATAGGGCCTAATAATTGTTTATTATCAGCCTTATTATTATTTCTTCAGTATGTCCAGCTAGCAATCAATCAAGACACAGACACCTGTTATATTTTTAAATGGCCTTAGTTAACCTGGGGCAGGGAAGATACCAATCCTCTAAGCTATTTCTCATAGTGGGGCAAGTATCCCATACCTCCCATCCATAATCCCAAATACTTGCTAATGTTCTTAATCTGGGCCAAATCTCCATCCACTCCGGCCATGTGCTTCTCTTCCATCTCTTCCATCTAACCCATGGTGGCCTTCCTCTCTTCCCTTCTCCAATCTCTTTTCCTTCTTCTGCCTTCCTCTCTGGGGTCTCTCTTTCCTCCTTCTTCCTCTTTCTTCTTCCTTCTCAGGACCCTCTTCTTACCAGGATTCCTCTGTCTCTCTAAACCCAGGAACCTTAGCCATACCTAGCTCATCTTCACTGCCCAGGTGGGATGGCTTTTTATTAATTAGTATCAAAATACATCAGACCAACCTCCAACAAGCGTGTCACTTAGCTAAGGACATGCTTTTATTAACTGACTTTTGTAAAGACATATGTGAATTCTTGGTTCTTTTATCCTGAAACGCTTTTGATACAACCAAATTTCAAGTTTTCTTCTCCCTTCCTTCAGTTCCTTGGAGAAAGTACAGTCAGTCAGAGGAGCTGTTTTAGGGTCACCAGACTAAGTCTTCTTTTTAGTCTGTTCCTTTAAAATATATATTTTGAAAGAGAAAAGAAATGAAGTGATTTACTGTGCTTACCCTATGTACATTTTCATATTTGTGTTTCCTTTTTGTCAGTTTTTATATTGGAAATTTATAGAAACTAATAAAATGTCTCCTACTGCTCTAGTAATTTGATCATTTAAAAAAAACAGTTATAGTTTATCAGATCATACAAACCACTAGAGTTCCAAAATAAAATTAGAGCTTGAGGGACCAAACGAGCAATGGATAGATGCTTCAAATGCAGTCAGTAAACCCCAACACAGAATGGGAAGTAAATGGTTTTATCAGCAGTAAACACTACCTTAATTCATACTCATATATGCTAAGAAAGTTAAAACACTTTACTTGGATTGCTACAGTTAATGCTTCCTCCAATCTAAAAGGCAAATTTAGAACTCCACTACATTTTGCAGTCAAGGTGCTTAACCTCAGGAATAAGTCACTGTCCAAGGTTCCCCCCAAGTAGTTCTTCACATATCAATGGATAAAATGTTGGCCCCTTGGCTGGATAGTTTTCAACCCTGGATGATTCTTCTTTTCCTCAGCTTTAAAGCGTGAAAAGTGACCTGTATTTTAACTTTCATTTTAAAATCTCTAATGTATAAATTATCTACTGCTTCAGACATCTGGTAAATACTGTGTGTGTCTGTGTGTGTGTGTGTGTGTGTGTGTGTGTGTGTGTGTGTGTGTAGTGTGTTTACATATATACATACATAAATGTAAAGGGTTGATATTTGGTAAGGCAGGCTTTTGTAGAACCTGGAAGCACAGAGACTCTAGGATGTCAAAGATAATACTTTACATGTTATTTGCCACAAAGAACATGCACTGAATCACCCAGTTACCTCAGAATGAAACAAACACCCAAGAGCCCTACTAAATATATTCTTAAAGCTATCTTTAAAAAAGACAAAAAGAAGCCATTTTCATTGTAAGAAGTTTACTGATATTACTATAAGGAAAGGCATACTGTTTCTATCCTTGTTCATGTTTCTTAGAACACCATATTATATTCTATGCTGAGAACAATTCTGAGACACACAGCATAGCCTGTTTGGCATGGCACGTCCTTTTAATTACTAATGCATAAACATAACACACTCACCTAGTTCTTACATTAAGTCTCTGAACTCCCACACACAACAGTCATGAACATCATGAGCCCTGAGTGGCACTGGAAACAGGAGAGACTGGCATGCATTTTGATTGTTTGGTGTCCATGTTCCATTTTTTTTTACTAGATTCCATTAATCTTTCCAAATAGAAAAATAGTGAAAATTCAAGATGGTTGTAACAATATTTTTGAATATAGGATTGAATTCCTATGTTCTGTGCCTTTGAGTGAGATGCTCCTTGAGATCATTAGATGATTCAGAAGGTAGGCTACACTGAAACTATCTCTTTGGTCAACTTCAAACATTATTCCAAAGTAGCAAGGATTAGCCATGGGGATTTAGAATTAGTTGGTGGTGATCAAGATATGTCCAGGATGTCTCAACTATTCACAGAGATGGGCCAGAAACATAGAACTGCATGGTCAATTGTATGACAACTGACTTTGAAGTGGCTTTACAATCTTGGATGTGAGTTCTAGGCAAAAGCTTTGCTAAGAATTCATAGATACCATTTGGTCCCATAAGGCCATGGCCAACCCATAACTTCCACAGTATTGAAGACTTCAGAAAAACGTGGATTTCTATGGAATTTTTTGTTTCTGATTGATAAAAGTGGGGTATGATGATGGTGCTTTTTTAAACAAGAGTTGATCAAGTCATTTGGCCAGAAATTAAGCAATAACTGTACTATTTACCTCACAATGTACACATTTTTCAAGTCATATTTCACCTAGTTAATTTGAGCTCACAACTCCAAAATAGGAGGAAATACAATTATATTTTATAGATCAGAAAACTTAGGATTACCCTACTGACAGTTATCCGATGATTGAAATGCCCTGTATGTGTGCTTTCTTATCAAACATTTAAAATGTGGCTAAGTAACTAAAAAGTTGAATTTTTAATGATTAAATTGTATTTTTTTTTTTCATTTTGTGGACTGTGGGGGGGTGAGGAGCTGTGTGGTGTGGGTGTGTGTACTTTAGCATGAATTTGCAGAGAGCGGAGGAGTATGTCAAACATCTTCTATGGATCTCTTACCATATTTTCCCCAGGCCAGTGATTGACTTCTTAGGCCCTGCTCTCCCAGGTTCATACTGCCAACTAGAGCACTAAACAATTAACTGCCAATAGCTTCTCCCTCAGTCATGTTGAAATTCTTAGTGGCTTGATACTATGTGGCTTTCATGAACATAAGATGTGCTCCTTAAACTTTAGGAGCATAGCAGATGTCATGTCCAGAAGCTAGCATTGTAGAGCTCTCCTCTGCTTCTGCCATCTCTTAATCTAAATCCTTTCTACCCTCTTCAGTGACCTTCTGAGCTTTAAGTGAAGAGAACTGTTATAGATAAGTCAATTACAAGTGAGCACTCATGAATATTAACAACTGAGACCAGTTGCTAATCTCTGAGTTAATCAGTATCCACTACCAGAAGAAGCTTCTCTGACCAAAAATGAGAAAATCATGAATAGTTGGGTAAAAACATACATATACCATTCTGTTAAAGCTGAATAATTAAAAGGGATAAACAGACATGAGCTGCAGATGTAAAGTTTTACTATGTGGATCTCCCTCTCTAAAAATGGGAAAACTTGGTCCAAGCTTTTTGTTGAGAGGACACATAGCTTAGTAATGGAGAAGATGAGTATCAGATTCAGGGTACTGGAAACAAATTGTGACGCTTTTACCTTTACGATCTAGGATAATATAATTACTCAATATGTGCCTGAATTTCTTCATATGGAAATGACAATTCTGGTAATAATTCTTTTCATAGGTATGTTCCTAAGTTCAATGTAATGATACATATAGAACACCAACAATCCCTGACATATATTCAGTAGTGTAAAGTATTGTGCAATGCTATGATTTCACAAGAGACAGAAGCAATATCATTTTAATTAGCTGAGTCATTTGTACTATTCTAGTATATGTTAGTATTTATAAATTATAAAGAACAACTTTAGAAATACTTAGGTTCAACAATTACTATTTATTTATTTATTTATTTTATTTTGTATTTAATTTTTTTAATTAATTCATTCATATTACACCTCAATAGTTATCCCATCCCTTGTATCCTCCCATTCTTCTCTCCCTCCCGCTTTCCCCCTACTCCCCTCCCTTATAACTGTGACTGACGGGGACCTCCTCCCCCTCTATATGCTCACTGTCATTGAATTAAAGTAAGTTAGTTAACATTTTTCAAAAATGAAGATTTTAATATGGTAAGATTCGTAAGTAGATAAACCATAGATTTTATATTCTCTCTACCTGAATGCTTAGGGTTATTCCCACCTTAGAAGTTATGGGACTCTAAGTAGGATAAGCCTGTAACTTTACTACTTTGTGTAGAGTTAGAGTCTAAAAAACAGCATCATTTGTTGACATTTACCTTGATATCTAATCAAACCAAAGCATCTACAGTCATCTGACATCTTACTCACCAAAATCATCTAAACTTGGAATAAAAGGTTCCTAATATGTCCAGCCATGTTTCATTTTCTACTTTTTTTTGTGGTATGCATGTTCATGCCTGTTTGTCTTAGTTACTTTGGATCATAGAAACAAAACAGCATGGCTAAGGCAATGCATAAAGGAAGCATTTGATTTGTGGATTATAGTTCCAAAGGGTTCAAAGGTTACAGGCTATGACAATCATGACAAGGAGCATGGTGGTGGGTAGGCATAGAGCAGTAGCTGAGAGCTGACATCTGCTCCAGAGACACTGGGTAGAATGAGCTAAAAGGAAATGGCTGGGCTTTCAACAATCTCACAACTCACCCTCAAGGACACAAGTCCTCATAAAAGAACACACCTCGAAATCCCTCACAAACAGTTTCACCAAGTGATGACTAAACCTCTAGCAGGCCAGAACATGGCAAACACAGACCTGAGCAAGGCAAATACGATGCCAAAAGGTTTTGCCTGTTACCCTTCTCCGCCCTTGCTAAACTGTTAGAATACATTCCTAAAGAGTGCCATAAATATTTCCTTATTTAGCTACTGACTCATTCTGGAGGCAGATCACCAGTGTTCAACTATCAAAACATCAAGGCCCAGAAATCAAATGCATTATTTTGACTAAATTAATTAAAATGTCCAATCAGAATTTACTAACATGCCCTAGCTCATTCTAATCCAGACCTCCTTTTGTCCTATTAAAATTAACACCTGCAGAACCATTTGTTGTTATTTCTGCCTGATTCAGCTACCTCGTCTCTTTGCCTTCCTTAATAAAGGATGTCTTTGAATTTGGTTTGTACTTGGAACTTGGTGTTTAGGTGTGATCTGTGCCTAGTCAGGGTTCCAAAGGGGAGCACCCAAGGACCCCGAAGCATCGGAGTCCCTTCAGTGACCAAGTTTCCAAACATATGAGCCTATGGGGTACATTATCATTCAAACCACCATAATGTTCATACTTGTGAATAAATGTACATGCATGTTTATGGCGTTTAGAGGTTACCCTCAGGAGATATCCATCTTGGATCTCTCACTGGTCTGGAACTAAGTGGGCTACAATGGCTTCTCAGTAAACACTAAGAATCTGCATGTCCTTGCCTCTAGGCACTGGGATTACAGGTGTAGACAACACAGTAAACTTTCTTACATAAATTCTGGGGATTGAACTCAGGTCCTCACACATGTGTGTTGAGCATTTTACTTACTGAGATACCTTCCCAGCCCACATAATCTTCATTTTCACAGAAGATACTGAAATGCCCAAACCATCTAACATTCCTCCAAGGGCACTCCTCTTGGGTTGTAGCTTGGATAAAATTGGTCATATCCCTTACTCGATACTAGCAGTTCCTGCAAATCTACAGCAGATATGGTTTTGTGCACTGCGTATTCAGATGGTGATTTTTGTGCCCCAAGATCTGGTTGCAGTCCTGACATGATCATTAAAGAGTCTCCTGTCTCAATGTTGTATAAAAGTTGTTCTCCTTCATCCTTGATTCATTAGTAAAGAAGCTGATCAGCCTATAGATGGGCAAGAGACAACAGGAGGAAGGACTTCTGCTCCTCATCAGGGCATCTTAGATAGGGACCATGGAGAAGAAGGAGTGGAGAGGAGGTGAGAAGGAGGTATGAGATTGCCGAGAGGACACAAAAATGGAGCAGAGACAGCCAAGGAGAGACTGAGATGGCAAGTAACAAAGGGCACATGGCTCGGAGGTAGCCAGACTTGCATAAAAGGGTTAGAATGGATCAATATCTGCCCAGTTATAGTGCTTAAAGCTTGTTCAATTAATCTTATAGGTCTCTGTATCAATTATTTGGGCGTTAGAGCGAGTATTAGAAAAGGCTCTAACTAACACCATAATTCAACACACAGCATGACCTTTTTCTGTCTTTCTGGTAATATATGTTACCTACTGTGTTACTCTTCTCACTGTAACAAAACACCTCATGAGCAATTTAAGAGGAAGCTTTCTTTCTTTCTTTCTTTCTTTCTTTCTTTTCTTTCTTTTTCTTTCTCTTTCTTCCTTCCTTTCTTCATCCCTTCCTTCCTTTCTTTTTTTTCTTAAAGTTTGAGAGTAGTTTCCATTGTGACAGGTATAAAAAGCATGCAATGTGAGCATCTTAGTCTGCATCAGCAGGGTTATGTGGTATACCACATAACAGCCAGCCAGGAAACAGAAGGAGCTGGTCTATATTTGAGGCAAATAATTACAGCCCTCAATGCCACCCTTAATGCCTACTTCTGCCAGCAGGGTCCTATTACCCAAAGGTTCAACCTCCATAAACAGCAAAAACAGCTGGGGAACAATTGTTCATATCTGCAAGAACTTTCACAACAAATCCTAACATCCGAGATACTGAGAAAAATTCTTAGTCCTTACATTTTTCCAAAATGAGAAAAAGCATACATTTATTAGACAGTCAAGTGGAGGTAGTCCTTCTGGATACCTTCAGACTGCTTAAAAAATAATATGAAATTCATCTATATTTGCAGGTTTTTTTATTCTTCTCACCAGTTCTTTATTTCTTAGATAATATATTTTGGTCATGTTTCTCCCCTCCTCTGACTCCTCCTAGATCCTACCCAACTTTCTACCCACCCAACCCTGTGTGCTTTTCTTTTTTCTCTTTTATAACAAAACAATCTTGATCGGTTTTGAGGGATATAAGAATAGTGATTAAACACCAGTCCTGAAGCTCTGAAATAATGACTGAAAAGGCCTTTCTAACATAACAATATCTCATCCAGAGATTTTACTGCTTTTCAGAGGCTTCTTTTTAAAAAACATTCCATACTATTAAGAGACTCTCCTGTCTTCCAGTGTTAGAGGCTTGACGGGTGGGGATAAAAGTGAGCATGGGATATTGATGAGGAAATATTAATGGTATCAGGTGAAACTATTGCCATACGTATGTTTATATAGAGATATAGATACAGATATATATAGAGAGAGATGCACACATACATATACTCATTCTCTCTACTTCACTGACTTTTTGTTACAGGAGATATGATATGCTACACAAATAAATATGTGCAGAAAGACAAATGTTTTGTAATGATATTACTTCACACTTACTCCTCTAGAGCTGATAACAAAATCTACATGATTGAGATGTAGAGGGAGTATCTCCTTCTCAATTGACAAAACAGACAAACTTGAGCTGTGCTAGGACCCAGGACTTATTAGCTTCTCTTATGATTATAATTATGTTACTGTAGAAAACCTGCAGACAAAGAAAACATGACTTCAAATAATACATACAGACAGCCAAGAGACTCACACAGTTAACTACAGACTTAGGTTGAAACTGTAGCCATAAAAAAAAATGGCCTTTAGAATCCTAATCCATTAAAACAAAAAGGAATCTTAGAGGGCATGTCAAACCGATGAGAGATTAAGAAACTAAGGCCCCTGACAGTTAGGAGACCTTTCAAAGGTCACAGAACTGTGGAAGACAAATCACAGTCAGTCAGGCCTTTTCACTGATTTCATATCTGCAATTGCCTGCGTAGTTTGTTGTGAAGCAGAAGTGAAACATTTAAGTTTACAGAAGACCCTTAAATCTATGCAGACTAGAATTCCGAGATATGTTAAAGAGACAGCAAGAATGGATACAAGGGGAAAAAGGATGCATTTCTTTTTGTCCTTGTTCAGTGAGCTCCTCTTCTGCTGTGACTACTGCTTTTGGCTAGACATGAAGCTGTGAAAACTTCTCACTGGATTCATCTATTCCCTGGGAAGGAAGCTCAATGTAGCTTAGATGGAAAAACTTCTCTACATAATGATAAATTGCCTAGATTGAAAGTTCACAACATAAACAAATTTGAAAGTCACAGACATCTTACAAAATTAAATTTCCATCTAGTGGATTTGAAATGGTTCATTGGAAAAAAAAAAAAAAGTAAGCCTCTGTTCATGTAATCTGCATCTGTTATTCTGTGTTTAAGGCTCACTCCCAGGTGTCTGAAACATACACATAATGGTTTTTTCTTCTTTATTGTTTTACCATAGTGAAGTACATAATCTGTTGAGTGAAAGTAATGGTACTGCTCTTTCATAAAACAGAGGTGGCCACAGGCTTGAGATTTACTGCTTTATCTAGACTTTTCTGTATACTGTCTTGGTCAGGGTTATTATAGGTGATTGGTTATATGTGGTGATGAAACAACTGGGGGAGGATAGGGCTTACTTGGTTCACGTTTCCACATCTTAGTTGAACATGAATGGGCATCAGGACAAGAATTCAAAGGGTAGGAAGCTGTAGGCAGGAGCTGAGGCAGAAGATGTGGAGAAGTGCTGCTTCCTGGCTTACTCAGCCTACTTTATAAAACCAGTACCACTAGCTCAAAGGTAGCCCACTCACAATGAGCTAGCTCTGCCCTATCAATCACCAATTAAGAAAATGCTCTACAGGCTTGCCTACAGCCCCATCTTACAAAGGCATTTTCTTTTTTTCTTTTTAGTTTTAATTTATTATAATTTATTCAGATTATATCCCAATCACAAAGGCCTTTTCTTAAATGAGGTTCCCTCCTTATATGGCTGTAACTTCTATCAAGTTGACATAAAACTAGCCAGCACAGTGATCATATCTTAAACAAGTTTAGTCATGCAAAATATCATGTGTGCATTCCTATTTTTCCTTTGCACCCTAAAAAACTAAATTTTCTATTTTCAAACAATTCATATGAATGCACTCTCTGTTTCAGATTTGTCTGATTGTTATCTTTAAGGTGTCAACTGTACCATTTAAACTAAGATGCAAATGATTCAAATAGCAGTCTAAAATCTCAAGAATTTGAGGTCAAATTTTTTAAATAAAATATATTTATAATTGAAAATACTTTTTTTTTTCACAAAAGTATAAGCAGGCCCACACTCTCTTCTGTCTTCTACTTTTCTTCATCCTGTCTCTATGTACACTCTGCACTGTTGTACCATGTCTTATGCTCCCAATCCCCACCTAGGTTCTTCTATTTTATACACACATACACACACATACACACATACACTCACACACACACACACACACACACACACATGCACTTTGCTGCTTTGTTTTGTTTTGTTGGGTTTTGGGGGTTTTGTTTTTTTGTTTTTGTTTTTGTTTTTGTTTTTTGGGACAAGTTTCTCAGTGTTGCCTTGGCTATGCTGGACTCACTTTATAGATCAGGGTGGGCTCGAACTCTCAGAGGGAGATATCCATTTTCCACACCCTCCTGAGTGCTAGGATCAAAGGCCCACACACATATTTTGTAACACATATGCTAGGTGAGAGCAATACTACAAAACTGCATCTCCAGCCCCTCTGTTTTTCTAGTAAGTACATCAAATACTACCACATTGCAGAGCTAGACCAGATGCCTTCCAAGAGCACAGTGCTGCTTTCTACCATACCCACCACATTTTGCTTTAAACTACTTGAACTTGAGGAGCAAAGTAGAACAATGATCGTAAGGGCTCAAGTCAGACGATCTGCGTTCAAAATCCGCCATCTATTGACTACAAATCAGACTGTTCTTTAACCTTTCTTGGCTCCAAGTTCTCCATTTTTAATACCAAATGGAATTGTTGTAACAGCTAAAGTTATTATCCTAGTTTGCTTTCTCTTGCTGTGATAGAGATAATATGACCACAGGCAACCTGGGAGAGGAGTGGGTTTACTTCACCTTACAGTTTACAGCCTACAATGAAGGAGGATCAGGCTAAGAACTCAAAGGAGGAATCTAGAGGCAGGAACTGAAGCTGAGACTATAGAGAAATGCTGATTACTGGATAGTTCTCCATGGATTGCTGAACTTGCTTTTTTATACAACCCTATAGGGGCAGAGACTTGAATACAGGTCGCTCTTAAACAATCATTTTCTCAACTGAAGTTCCCTCTTCCCAGGTGAACCTCGCTTATATTAAGTTATTCAAAATTTACCAGAAAATACATATTATGTAATGTGTGCATTAATTATTTCTTTCTGTTTATATATTTCTTTGAAAACCTTGTTTCATGTGTCACCTTGACACAAACTAAAGTCATCAGAGAAGAAGGAGCCTCAGTTGAGAAAAATGTTTCCATGAGATCCAGCTGTAAGATATTTTCTCAATTAGTAGACAATGGGGAAGGACCCAGCCCATTGTGGATGTTGCCATCTCCAAGCTGATATCCTGGGTTCTATAGGAAAGCTGACTAGGCAAGCCATATAAAGCCAACCAGAAAGTAGCATCCCTCTTGGCCCCCGTATTAGCTCCTGCCTCCAGGATTCTGCCCTGTTTGTGCCCCTGTTCTGACTGACTCCAATGGTGGAGTACCATATGGAAGTTGAAGACAAATCCTTTCCTCCCCAACTTGGATTTTGGTCATGGTATTTCATCACAGCAATAGAAATCCTAACTAAGATGCCTAGCAAAATCATCAAATAATGCAAGTTAATGAGATATCTTATCTTACTTATCATTATTATCTGTAGTAGAAAATGTTTCCGCTCAGCAATTGACCCAGGAAGTTGATTTATCTTTCAAGTTACTGTCTTATCAAAAGTAATTATTTACTGTTGTACAGAATATAAACTCCAAACTTAGTGTCTTTGAAAAACTTTTATTTCATAACTCCTATAGGTCATCAATATAGGCACAGCACAAGCATCCCATCGCTTGGGAGGCTGCATTTAATGTGCCATGGCTAAGGGCCATAGAAGGCTCAAATAGAGAAAGATCTGCTTCCAAACTCAAATTTTGCTGGCTTCTATTTCTAACACCCTGTTCATATGAGGGCTTTGGTTCCTTCCTGGCTGTTTGCCATGGGTCCTCTTCCATTTCTTGATGTGCTGATCTCTTTATAGGACAATTTATCACATTTCAGCTTCCTTTGTCAAAGAAAAATAGAAGTCACAGCTGTTTGGTACCTAATCACGGATGATCTCCTATCATTTTTCTTCCATTCACTGGAAAAGTCAGAGTCAAACTCAAATTCAAAGGAAAGAGATTGGACAAGAGTGTGACTGTTGTGTGGAGTGTGGGTCATCAACAGTCACATTCAAATGCCTACAAACCCTCAAAGCTCACATCAAAATTGAATGGGATTAATGTATCAAAAGTTTATTTAAGAGTAGCTTTAAGAGTTCCAGGAGAGCCCAAGCTACAGATAAACCTTGTCTTGAATTCCCTCCACCTGCAGAAAGTATCTTGCCTAGCAGATCATCATCAACAACAATTTCATATTCCATTTTACAAAAAAAAAAGTTCTATAAGATAAACACACTAACAATTGGTCCCTTAAGAAAGTTGGTCCTCTAATAAACAGATTTGGTTCTCACAAAACATTGGAGGTTCAAAGGATATTGACCCTATTTGCTGACAATTTATCTATCATACTTATTTTCCAAAGGTTCAAATTATATACCTCTCATCAGTGTAAATGTAGTGAGCAAAATAATGGCCTCCAAAGCTGTCCTTAGAACTTGAAAAGTTTTTCTCAACAACAACAACAACAAGAAAATAGTGCATAGTTTAAGAGGCACAGAAGATGAAAATAAGGATCATGAGATAGAGAGACTGGGAGTAGAATATCCAGGAGGTTCCAATGTCATCACAAGAATTCGTAAAAGCAGAAAATCTTTCTTACCAGTAGTCAGAGAAAGAAATGTAAAAACAGAAGAGTTATTAAAGAGACTCAACATTTCAATCTTTGAAGAAGGAAGAAAGGGGCCATGCGTCAATAAATGCTAGAGAGCTTTTAGAAGGTAGAAAGCCAAGAAACCAGATTCTAGCTTGGAGGCTCCAAACCTAATACAGGTTGCTGACAGCTTGCTGAGATTTGTGTTATGCTACTGAGATCAGTGTGGGACTCCTGACATGCAGAATATGCTATTAAACTGATGTTGTTTTAAGCCACTAGGTTTATGTCAATTTATTATAATAGCAATATAAAAACAGTAAAATAGAAAAGGCTGCAAACTCCTAATGATAAAAGACTATACCCAAGCACTTAAAGAGTATAGATGATCATTATAAGATGTATAAAGTAATAGAGATCATTAAAGGTCAGGATCAACAATCCAATTGTAAATCATGGAGTTATTTAACACATAGGTTGCAATAAAATCATAACATATCAAAAGCAGTCAGAATAGAAAATATCATTTTTATTTAACAAATACTTATAGAATATTCACTATGTGGAAAACAGTTACAAACATTTTATTAAATCATTAACTTACTTACTTAACCATAAAAATCTGTTATTGCTGTTTTGTTTTAAGGTGCCAGGGTCAAGGAATTTGCCTGAGATCACATAGCTTTGTAAGGGACAAGGGAAGAATTCAAGTACTCTAGTTCCATGACTCATACTTTAAACCACCAGTTATATTTTTCCAACAATCTAAGCAAACTATGATAATAAAGTAATTATATATGCATACATATATTCTCTAAAAATCACTTCATAAACTTTTTAGACTTAAGCAACCGGATAGTACTAATTATTCTGTATTATTCTTCCTAATTTACTTATTCACCAATTACTTACTGTCTCTTGTGCCGATCGGCATATAGGGAAAGAGAAATAGAGTCCACAGATTAGTGACTGTGGCTCTCTCTGGTTCCTGGGGTCGTTGGCCACAGGTCCTCAGGAACAAGGGAGCAGAAGGATAAACTGGCCACTCCATGGCTCATGAGCACAAAGAACAGAAATGAAAATGATCTTCCCTTCGGGGCCAGCTTCAGGGAGGCAGATCAATTTATATGGGGTGAATGGGGGTTATATAGAACTTTGGGGAGGAGGTAGTGATATCCAGGGTGAGCAAAGGTACTGAAATGCCTCATTTGAATAGGGAGGCATTCCAGGAATCCCAGATGCTTGCTGAATGTGTTCTTGTAGGAGAAAGGGAGTTGGACCTGTAATTTCCCTAAAGTCTACATGACATTCTTCAAGTAGAGGGTATGAGACCAAGATCTCTGATCAGGGAAGAGGAAGCCTTGGCTTTGCGTTCAAGGCCAGCCTGGTCTACAAAGCCAGGACAGCCAAGGCTACTCAGAAAATCCCTGTATCAACAGTCCCCCACCCTCTACCCCTGTCCCTCCCAAAAAAAGGCAGCAGCTTCTAAATAAAAGGCAGGACTCAGGAAGAGAGGCAGAGACACAAAAAGATAGCAATGTAGATGGCATAGAAAGCAGATCCCCCTGCATGGAGATGGCTCAACAAAACAGCTGAAGAATGACAGATGCTTTAGCAGACTAGCAGACTGGAAAGCCTTGATACTGAAATGGACTGTTGCTGAAGGACAGATGAGCAGGACTGCAATTATGGAGGATGGACATGTGGACTGTTAAGTTTGTGGGACTGATAATTGTTTCTATAGTAAAAGTTAAACTGTGTACACTTTTTAGCATAAACAGAAAGAGGGAAATCGTAGAGGAATTTTAATTCAGAACATGACAGCTGAGTTGAACCAGCCAGCCCAGACACAATAAGAACAGGAAAGGATTGATTTTATTAAGCAGAAGTCTCAGATGATGAAAACATTCTAGGCCTAGGTTCGATTGTACAGAGGCTAGAAGCTTCCAGGACTAGGCCTAGGTTAGCAGAAGGAGGCAGTAAGCCACCCAGACAAAAACTGAAGCAGGCGAAAAGAAGTTATTTTCATAAGTCCTTACAGGGTTTGAAAAATGAAGGATTTATGGAGTTCAATATTAAGAAAACCATTCTCGCAAACAAGGGAGGACATACCTGAAGGGTGGTAAAGCTAGAGGGCATCAACTCCTTAGTGCACATCTGTAAATACATGAACAGGAATTAATGCAATGTCAGTAAATAGTCAAGGAGAAAGTAAGCTTTTAGAAGTGGTATTGGAAGGAATTATGGCCAGGAACCCAAGGTGCCATTGCCCCTTCGCCACCGCTTAAGAAACAGGCCTCCCTCAAGGCATGTTGACAGCTAATCAGAAGTGAGAGAAATTAAACTGGATATTGCTTTAAATACCAGGCAAGGACTGTCACAGCAGCATCTGGTGTTCTAAGCAGCTGAGGCATTAACTTAGGGGCAACTAGAGTCTGAAAAGTGTGTCTTAATCCCTACAACCTTATGTTACCTTAAGGTGGTAACAAGGACTTTGAAAATGTGATTAACATTTAAAATGTGTTGACATGAGGAGAATCAATATAATCAAATGGGTATTTCTAAAGACATGTCATTAGAGATATGTAAGGATAGTAAATGGAAAGAAATGAAGAGCTGAGGGTCTCATCCCCATTACTAATCAGAAGATGGAGGAAGACAGGCACAACAAAAATAGAGACTGTGTCCAGGCAATGAATACACTCCTCTGCTAACACCAATCAGAAAAAAAAGGAAGGAAGGAAGGAAGGAAGGAAGGAAGGAAGGCAGGCCTCACTCTGAGAGCAGCAAGGAGCTAAATTTGGCAAACAACCAAATAACTAGTGAGTACCACATTCCTCCACTGAGCCCCCAGAGGAAAAGACAGGGCCCATTGATACCTTGACTTTGCTGCACTGAGGCCCATCTTGAGATATAAAATAAAAATTAAGTTGTTTTGAGGTGCTAAATATATAGTAATTCTTAATAGCAGCAACAGTAAACATGATTGTATGATCAACTATTTTTAAAAGGCCCAATTTTATATTGATTTAGGAATAATGTAATATGCTAATATAAATGTAACATCTTAAAGTCAGCAATTTTAAAATATGTTAGAGGCATAAATCAATGTGTTCTTAACATTTTTATTGTTCAATTCTTTTGATTCTAAAAGTCACTAAAAGGCAAAAGGAGGATATAAGATGCTGTTATAATTTAATATGTTCTTTGTCCTTAAAGGTAAGAGAACAATCAATTTTTCTTCTTTAAACTCTCATGGTAAATGAAGTATATTTTCAGTACTTTTTAAAAGACCACTGTCAAGTCTTCACAAGGCTCTTTCTTAGCACATCTGTATGAATAATTCTAGGCTTAAAATATTAATGTGTTGAATTTACAAAAGCAGAATCAACTATGCCTGGCTTATTATCTACATAGTCACAACTTGATCCTTATTAGCTCCTGGAAATAAAGGCCATGTCTGTCTTCTCTTTGGCTTTGATGCTCATTAACCCTGTCTACCAATATTCCTGGCCCAGGTGGAAAACCCCGCCCAAGCTTTTGTTCAATAAATGAATGGATGCGTTTTTTAAGGCAAGCTTTACAATTATTAAAATAAAGTTTTTGAAACTACTAGCTCACTACAAAAAGAAAGAAAGAAGTACATGATGCTAAGACTAAATCCAAACTGGGCAATGTGGTACATACCTTTAATCCTAGCTCTCGGGAGGCAGAGGCAGTCTAATCTCAGTGAGTTCAACGCCAGCCTGGTCTACACAGTGAGTCCAGGACAGCCAGGGCTATACAGAAAAAAACCCTGTCCTAAAAAACAACAAAGACTAAGTCCAGAATATATTCTCAGCTGAAATTTTACATGTTATGCTTCCTGGGATTCTTAAGTCACCTAACATAATTCAAATTTCCTATGAAGTTGGGATGTTCATTATCAAGATACTGTGATGTTCATGAGACCTATTAAAAGCTCCTTGAACTGGAAATATTTTCTGAAAATGTCTTCTCTATCCATTACCGTGTGAGCACATGTGTGCATGTGTTTACATGTACTTTACTGCGTGTGTGCATGTGTGTATATGGGGCAATCATAGTGAAGGATTCAAGAGGAGGTCTTCTTTCCATCAGGTGAGTATCTGGGATCCAGTTCTGTGCTCCTGCTTGGCAATAATTGCTGAGCACTCTCCTTGGTGTCCCCCACCCCAACACACACACCTTTCTTTTGACTTCACCTTTGTCCTTCTCATAAAAATCAAGTAAAGCGAAAAAAGATAACATACAGCTGTTTTCCTAGCACTTAGCAGCTGAAACAGAAGTGCTGCTGAGGCCAGCCATGACTACACAGCAAAAGCTAAAAGCAAACCAAAATTAAGTGAATCACAGTGTAGCCTTGGGCATTCTTAAGAAGGGCAACGTGGACACTTTCCTACATGAGTCCAAGGCTTGCTCATCTTCATAGAATTTACTCTCTTGAACAGCGTCCAACCACATTGCTTAAAAATTTTGGGGACACTTTCAATATACTAACACGTAAAAATGATGAGCATTTTTTATCCTTTCATGCTGTCTTAGAATCATGCCCGTACCTTACAGTCC
The DNA here is from genome assembly GCA_907169655.1 of Acomys percivali. Taxonomy (NCBI): domain Eukaryota; kingdom Metazoa; phylum Chordata; class Mammalia; order Rodentia; family Muridae; genus Acomys; species Acomys percivali. Next base: position 87,276,353 of record OU015743.1, on the reverse strand, counting down.
GAGTAGACTGATTTCAAACCAGTCACAAGGAGATAGTGGCCACCATGGGGCGGGTATACGGGATGTGTCTCCAGATGCCTCCCTCCTGTCCTTACCTGATTCCATACCCTATCAACCTGTAGCTCCTCCTACTGTGTCTTCTATACTGTTAGGGTCTCTTGGTAGAGAAGCATTTGTTTCGAGTTTGTCTTCTTCCTCCTCCAGCCTACTTTGCTTCCAAGATCTCCTGTAACCTACAGACGCTACTCCTGTTCTGGGGTTCCTTATTCCATTCTCCTTTACTTTGTGCGTGTGTCGTGCTCTGAATAAGTGCTCGCTAGTGCAGTGGGTAATTCTTGAAACAAAATACAAGGAGATGGTTTGGGGCGGGGATAAATCACAAATTAGAGTTCAGCTGGTGAAGGGATGAGGTTGCTAGCATTAAGGGATCTTAAAACTTCTGTGTAGCACACTGCCTGGTTTCCTAAGAACCTTAGGACCAACCCACAAGCAAGGCCATGCCTGCTCGTTGTCACCTGGGTTGCCTTTACCCGGAGGAGGCTTGCATCTTCTGTTCCAAGGAGCTGCCTGATGGAGACCCAGTGCCACTCATTTGGGGACAAGGTCTGACCACACCCACTAAGGCCAGAGGGCGCCCTCCTTACAAGGTCATCTCTAGGGTGCGCAGGCGCCCTGCCACCACTCGGAGTCGCTTGTCTAGTGGCCTGAGGTGCTGGCCTTTGGCCCAGAGCCCGCCCGCTGAGCCCGACTATCCCGCCGGGCTTTGACACGGAAGCCTCTTCACGCCAGGCCCCGACCCCGCGTTGACCGGTTCGTGACTCTTCTGCCAATCAGAGGCAGCTTTGCCGACCAATCCCGGGGCTAGGAGTGCCCTCTTCGGCCCTTCGGCCCTTCGGCCCTTCGGCTTCTCGGCTCCTCGGCATTTTCCGTGGCTGGGCCGTCGGCTTTCCTCAGCTTAAATACAAACACCCGCTGTAATTTCCCGAGTTTCTCTGCAGCTACTTCCGGGTCTTGCGCCCTTCCGGAAGCCCGCGAATTCCGGAAGCGTGGGTAGCCCACTTTCGGCTAGGAAAAGCCCAGCTTTCCAGAGAATGTTTGAGGAAAGGTTCCGCGGCGCCCGGGCGTTCTGCGGACCCCGCAGGTCAGTGTCGGCTGGGAGCGAAGCCTCCGCGGTCCCAGACCACGGCCTTGCGATGCTCGCCCTGACTGCAGGCCGCGGTGGCTTCCTGTCTTAATGGAAGGAGCCAGTCGGTGTCTGGGTTTCCGGAAAGGCAACAAAACAAATCCAAACTCCTAGTTTCCCCATAGTATAACGTTGTCACACAAACTGAGCGACACGGCTAGGAAGGAGCTACTGCATTGCCCGATGAGACTTTTCAGACAGTCCCGAAGTCTCCTCGCCATTAACAGTACTAGATTGACTTCTTAAACTCTTAATTTAAGAATCTCTCGGGGTCCATAATCAGGGGCTTATGAAAAAGATTGTGCTGTTTAGTATACTGGGGTTTCAGCCTTTTTGAGAGCCCATTCACTTAAACTCAGTCTTGGTGTCTGTGGGCAGAGCCATTGAAGGTTTTTTATGAAATAGCTTGTGAGGTGCAGTGAAATTCATTAGTTTGTTGTAAGGAATATGAGAATCGTTTCTGTTTTTCTTTTGGGGTCCTTAAAAGTCGTTGGTTCGCTAATTTATGTACCATTTTTCTCACACCAGATACTTAGTAAAAGGGCTTTTCACGGATTGAAGGTTTTTCAATCATCAGCTTTAAATTTTATATGGCACCCTTTGCTGGATTTTCATGTTGACAATTTTGGGTAGTTCCAGGCCGACTAAGAGTCCCATCCCCCACCCCCTTACCAGTTTGTAGTCAAAACACCTTCCAGGAATGTGCGGCCTTTAGTTAAACCTGAACAGAATGCATTTGGAGTGGCTGACTTTTCTTTCTTTTTATTGACTTGATCTCTTTTGTATTTCCAATTACTTGTATCCAGAACGATTACAGTTGAAAGACCATGAGCCAGGAGATTTGAAAGAGGAGTCAGTAGAATTAGTTAGAAAAAAGAACTTTTTTTTTTTTTTAAGTAAAGTAACAGAGCATAATAGACCACTAAAATGAAAAGAATTAGGTTTTGGTCTTGATTATAGTTTGCTTCTGCCCAACTTTACCTTTTGGCCTAATTCTCTTCTTTAGTAATTTGAGGTAGCACTCAATCTGTGGTTTTAAAATTGTTCCATAAAAGGACTTTTGTAGAAATTTCCTGGAGCCATGCAGGGGAGAGACAAAGCAAGCCGACCGTCAGCTGTAGTTTAACAAGCACAGCTATTTATGTGTTCTTTTATAACAGTGTTCCTGTTAAGATTTCATTCATATCTTGGACCAGATGACCAGTCTGTTCCTTTTAGCAGGAAAATTCTCTCTCTTAGTACAATTGTTCATTTGTTCTCAGCATGCACTCATTTGGTTATTCGGACTTCCTAAAATTATGTATTCATAATTTGTAAAAGCTACAAATATGATAATGCTGTTTCATTTTATGAAATAATGTTTGACATTTAGTTTTGTCTTTGATGGGATATAATTCCTCATTTTACCTCCTTCCCCAAGAATCTCTTTTCACTGTAATTAACATTTGCTTAAGTTGATGATCATTAAAGTCCGTGCAGTGATTTTTCTGTCTGACACTCAGTTGCTGTGCCTTGAAGGTAGGAGCTGACTAGTTAGCTGTTGCTTCTCTAGTAAAACTGAGGATCTTGCATTAAGTGATTTTCAGGTTCCTACACTACAAAGCAAAATAAAGAATGAGCCATGTCAGGTTTCATGCCTAAAGCAATGTTCACGTGAGATTGCAACCCCTTTCCCCCTCTCTTGGTATCTGAGTTGGACAATCAGATGGGCTACGTATTCCCTGTCTTTTTCCTGTGAAGTAAAAGTAGCCTGTGAGTGCTCCCTGTCCCTCTTCTTTCCTTCAGAATGGGAGAGAAACCAGGCTGCACTGTTTTTGCATGACTGTGAGCTTGGGGCTGTTGCTTTCAGTCCAGTACTATGGTTTTTACACAAGGTACTGGAGATAGGGAAGGGGAAGGACAGGAAAAAGATCATGTGTGCTCTCCCCGCGCCCCCCTCTCCACCTCCCCCACTTTGAGCTGTGTGTCTTTACAGCCTATTTCCTTCAGTACAGTCAAAAGTCTTTTTCTGTATTGTTTTTTTGCTCTATTTAATATGTATTCCTTTTTCTCAGAGCTCAGTTTTCTTTCCTGAGTGAGTAAAGTAAGATAAAATAGCATCCAAGTTGTCTTTCCTTTCTTATTAAGACACATAAGCCATGAGCTCGAAAGTAATTCTGTCTCGATCCTGTCTAACCCCTGTGTTCAGTGGATGAGTTGACATAACATCTACCTTAAATATAAATCTGTATTCAAAATTAATGATCTTGCCACATTTTTCACCCATATACGTCTCTTTGTTTAGGTTTGACATTCAATCCCTTTGACTGATTCTCTGACCGCATGTACAGGGGGAGGGCATGTGACTGAGAGCATAGATGATTTACCACATTCCTTTAATTTCTTTCTTCATCTGTAATTTAGAGAGCTTGGTCTTCTGGATGATCGTGAGGAGCAAAAACATTGCTTTTCATGGTGCAGAATTACATTTCATCTGAGCTCACCAACTGCTCATCCATTCTAAGTTTCTGTTCTACAGTTTTGTAGTGATTACCAGAAGTTTACTAATTGTTACTTGACCATAAGTTATTATTGTCTTAAAGTAGAGATGATAACAGCTACTATTTTAGAAGGATTTCAGGACACAATATAAAGGAAATATGTATATCTGATATAATTATGTGTCACATGGTAATTTGTCCTGCTCCATGAATGATACCTCTTTGTTTGGGGATATTTTTCCCTTCTCTTTTGCCATAAAATTGCAGTTAAATTTATGTTCTAATAATTTTCAAGTTATTTGGCGTTCTAAGCAATTTGATCTTTCAAATCCGTGAATTAATGGAATAATTTGAAGATGTACTTTCTTCCGGTATTTCATCTGTCTGGCTGTGCTTGCTTGGATTACAAGTTCGCTGCGGTTGGTATCTGTGCACTTAATGAAAATAACTCCTTCAGTGTGTCCTCTGCTGCCACCTTAAAGTAGTTACACACCTGGGCCATCATCACCTTGTTGGTTTAGGGCACAGGTACAGAGCATGGCTCTGCTACTCCTAGCCCTGTGACTTTCTAGCAGTTACTAGTTTTCGTATACCCTACTTTTTGTTTCATTTTTTTCTATGATTATCATCATGTATTCTGCTATATTTATGTTTTTCAAAGTCAGTTTTCACTATTACGATGTCTCCAGTTACAAAGGGTTGTTTTGGTTTGTTTTCTAATTTCTTCCTTCTGCCAAGCTTTGCTAAAACACTCCTTGTAAATTACCATTTTTGTTTACAGGTGATAAAGAATGTGCTGTAGTAAAATGAGTTGTCTAGAGTCACTTTGACTTGCGTTTTTCTGTGTGCACTCAAATATCTCTTTAGTGTTGCAGCATGCCCTCTGAATGACGGAGAAATCGCAGCTTTCTGAAAGAATGGAATATTCAAAGCTTGTAGCTTGCTTTATTTATTTATTTATTTAATTTATTTTTTTAATGGGTGATGATAGGTGTTGAACATTTTGTTTTAAGGCTTTAAAATAGTATTTTAGTTAACTTTAGATACTGAAACAAGTACATACTAGCTAAAATAAGCAAGGCCAGTGTGTGTATGTGTGTGCACATGTGTGTGTGCATGTGTGTGTGTGTGTGTGTGTGTGTGTGTGTGTGTAAGATGAATTGTAGTCTTGGAAATTACACTATTTGCTTTGGTTTCTTCTGTCTTTACAAATGGGGAAAGTATAGCCGCTCATTGATAAGTAGCTTATAGCTTATCACTACTCTCCTTTGTGAGAACTTTGCATTTCTTTTGTCTTGCATACATATTTTAGAAAAGTTAAGAAATACTAGAATTTTGGTTAAGAACTGTGCTCAAGTCACAGGAATGTTGAGACTTAATGGCCAGAGTTTGAAACCTTTGTGTGTTGGATGTACCCAAATGAGCATTACTGTGATTTATCACACGGGCTCTACAAAGTATTGAAACTGAATTCATTTGTCACAGACGGAGGAACAACAGAATAGTGACAATTCATTGAGCAAGTCCCTCAGACTGGGATTTGAACTTACAGATTGTTGGTTGTTAGCCCTGTTCAGAGTGCCAGAGGTGCTGGCATTCTAATGGATCTCTTCTGTGGCTTTACCCTTTACCTGTGTTAGAAATGTGCTCTGGGAATCCAGTTCAGACCTTTTTTTGATGTAAGTCTCGTTTGCTAGTATTGATTTCAGTACAACGGACAGTAAATCTATCTGACTACACAAAGAAGATAAAATAGTAGAACATAGATTCAAAACTTAAGACCTGCACGTTGAGATTATTCACATAACCTCCAAGTATGAAGTTTTAGCTTAAAACTTACAAAAACCCAGAGAAAAATACAATGACATTATAATTCCATCCGCTTTGCTTAGTAGAGTCACTAAGACAGTACTGCGGTGATTTTGTCCTACTAAGAATGAATTCCCTATGGTGAAGCTGCAGAAGGACCTGGCTGCGGAGAGGCACATTTGATAACTTAGAGATTAATCGGAATTCGGGAGATTCTGCTGACAACACTTACAGGACTGTAAATTTAAATGTAGAATTTCTGTAGGCAGTGTGCATTGACAAGTATGTTTAATGGTAATACATCTAGTACTGAGAGTCCCAGAACAGGTCAATAATAATGTGTATATTGATAGCAGTAATGTAGGAGATGTTACTTGGTATTATAGCTAAAAATCCATGTTATCCTCTTAATCATAATTACATTAATATTGACAGGCCCTTGACAATACCCACATTATTATTGATAGATTTCTGTCAATAATGTGTTTTTAAATAAAATATATTCATTTATAATTTGCACCACACTCAATAAAATCTCTAAAGTACATACTGCAAACTTCCTTCTTCCTCAATGAGATTAAAATCTTCTGCTATGTTTTTTCAATGTATGTAGATGATAAAGTTTGTATTTTTCAAATGAAAATCAAAAAGAAAACAGGAGTTATTTAAAGCATAAGATTCTATGTTGCTGCTCTTCAAAAACCTATTTTTCAGGACTTTTTTTTTTTTTTTTTTTTTTTTTTTTTTTTTATCTGAAAGAAAAGCAGTGTGGCATGTCCCCTGATAAAATGTCAGCAGGGGACCTTTTTAACAGTTCTTAGTGCTGGGTCATTTGGTCTTAAACATATTTACGTGACAAGTTAGTTTAATTACCTTAGCCCTAGGAGGTATTATACTTTTTATCTGTTTTTCACTTTGCCTTCAGCAGCTCTTCCGTGTATCCTTAAAATACTAGAATTGTCTCTAATGCTAATATATATATCACAAATTATAATTTTAATCACTCTTATGTGATTAAGTAATTTAAAGTATTCACTGCCTGAATAATAAATATTTCTTAATATTAGTGTGGTTTAGAGAATGAGAGAAAGTGCTTTAGAGTAGAGTAGTAAAGGGTGCAATAGGGTGAAACTTGTCTGAGCATTTTGAAAAAAATATCAATTTGTTATTGTTTTAATTCAGAATAATTTCAACTAACAAAAGCAAAAAGATTGACAGATTGATTTGTATTATTTTTTTTTAACTCTTCAACTTTGGGCCAACATATTTGAAGCTAAGTAGCACTCTAAAAGATCCAAAGATATGGGAATTGCTAAAGCTTAGTTAAATCTTTGAACCACCTCCCCTTGGTGGGGAGGACTGGTGGCTCTCAAAGAAAGAATAAGCAGGCTACTAAGATGAGACTTGATAGCCTATGACCATATAGTGAGGGAGGAGGTCCCCTTTGGTCATAGACCTAGGGGAGGGGAATAGGGTAAAAGTGAGAGGGAGGGAGGAATAGGAGGATACAAGTGATGGGATAACAATTGAGTTGTAATCTAAATAAATTAATTAAATAAAAAATAAATTTAAAAAAAGATTTTTGCAAAAATTTCAAAAAAGTAAAAAATAAAAAGCTTTGAAAGTAAAGCACCTGTGGACTGGCCGATGGTTGAGCATTGCTTTAGGCAGTGACAGTAGCAGGAGCCAAGAAAGTACTGGTTTACTAAAAGTAATAGACTTTTGTTTTATCCAAAAGTATGATAACTAACCTTTTTATTCACCTAGTTCTTATTGAAAAATAATTCATCTTCTCCAAAAATTTGCTGCCATCTTGGACAATCTTTGGATTGTAGAAGTCTTGTAACTGGTCTCTTGAGCAACAATTGGCCTCTCAGTGAACTGTGCTGTCAGGCTAACCTTCTACGATGTATACCATGCTGTATCTCTTCTCAATGATGGGCATACCTGTAGCATCCCTACCAACCTTAGTGCTTTGCCCACTGTGCCATAGCGCAGCAGCCCATCTCTCTGGTTTCATCAGATGACGTCCTTCTTTGCAGGCAGGTGACGTGAAAACACACTGATTAGCCAACCAAGGGTACGTCACAGCAGCTTCTGTGTGCCTCAGCAAGCACTTAACCAGGAGTGCACATCTCAGGACTTTATCACAGCCTGTTCCTTTGACCTAAGTAAGAAAGATACTTATCTTCTTCCCGCAGCAGTTTTGTGGCCCTGTTTTAGTATTTTCATATTTTGAAATATATCTTTTGATTCAGAGCACTATGGCCAGTTCTGATTTTACTAAAGCTCTGTTGTGTTAAAGTACATGAAAAAAGGAAGTTCATTGATAATAAATATTTACATCAAATCTGCTACCTAGGAGATTGCCTGGCATTTATATGCCCAATGAGTATTAGTTAAATTGAATAAGTATTTGTCAGAGAATTAGAAGTCACTAAAACACAGACTACTTCCATTATGTTGAAAATGATTTTATGTGATTTAAAGACATTTATGGCATTTTTCCCTGCACTTCACGCCTATTAGGGGACAAATCTTATTATGCTGCAGTGGAAGGAAGAGGATGCTATCTATAATCAGATTAATTGAACTTCCAATTATATTTATTTCATCAGTTTCCTCTCCTGGGCACTGCCCTTCTCTAAAGCTAGTATTCTAAAAGATATGTGCCTGCCAAAGGGCCTGGCTGGAGTGAATTGGGAGAGAAGAAGAACGGAATATATTATGTTGATAAACCAGGCTTGAATGCTTAGACTGCCTGTGCCCTGCCCTTTGTGACCAAGTACCCCAGAGAGAGATAGTACCTGTGTGCTCCTGAGGTTTCTTTGTTTTCTAGTCAGCTTCAATCATGTTGATGGGGTTAAGTTGCCAACTGCAGTGGTGGTGGTGGAACCTAACCCCATTCTCTGGGAATTCCATTTTATGATCTTGTTCAGACGAGATACAAACTAATGTGGGATAAGCTTCATGTCAGGCCTTCCTGCCTGGCTCACATAAGCACATATAAAGTGATATCATGTTTACACTTTATCTGCCACAATTACATTTTAATGATATAGTCAATATTTCCTGGAAACAAATTCTTTGGGCACAAGTTTAGGCATTGTTGTGAGTAATAATGAAGATTGCAGTCTTTTCGAAAGAGATTTGCCAAATCAACTTGTAGTCTTTTTCTTTTATGCCCATCCTTAGCCAAGGTAATAACGATGTAGTAATAAGGCTTCTTTATAGCTTCCAAGGCACTTTTGTACAATTATCTAGTTTAATCTCAACAACTCATTGAAGTAGCTGTTATTTCCAGCTTTTAAAAGAAGAACCTGAGGCTAATGAAGTTTTTGATCACATAGCAAGTAGGGCACAGCTAGAACTTGACCCTAGGAAAGTTTGACTTTAACTTTTCTTAATCTGTCACAGTTGTCAAAAACTGGCTGTAGAATATAGGTGAGGCATCCCATCCTGACAAACTGTGGGATGTAATGGACAGTGTTTGTTCTGTGTTTATGACTAAAGCAAGTCACAAAAACTATTAAACTGTTGGAAGTAAACCCTAAGACAAAACCCAGGGAAACAAATTATTCATCTGGGAAGCAAAGGCTGAAGAGTAGTTTAATAGTAAGTCTTTTGGTCTACTAAAGGACCTTAGAGGGAGGAGAGTGAGCCCAGCTGTTCCTAATCTACATTGGGGCCAGGCTTAGGGAAGAAAAAAGCAAAGAAAAAAATGTTAAACTATAACAGAAGGAATAAGAAAGAATTTTGTATAGTATTGTTAAATATTGGATCTGCTAGACTGTGTTAAGTCTTAAGTCTCCTTCCCTGGTAGTCATTAAAAATTCCTCTTTGCCACATGATCTCAAGTATGATTTCTCTAGAAAGAAAGATTGTGAAAAGGATTTGTGTCTGAGAAAGTCTTCACTGACTGCTCACTAAACATCAGTTAGGAGCTTGAGGCTGAGCTCTCCTGCCTAATTATCACGTTAGCTAGCTGTGTTCATATGCTGTTCACTTAGTGCATTGACTGGCTGCCAACCCCACTATCTCATCCAACCTCCCAATTGCTCACTCCTGAGCTGCTCCTGTAAACCTTGTGCTGAATTCTAGAGCTGGAGATTAAGATATTTATGTACTCCAATATGGGCCTTTCACAATTCTAGAACTTAGAGATACTTAAATAAGAGCCGCTGGCCCTATTAAAGCAAGCCCAATATCTCATCTGCTCCTTGGCAGGAAAGTCATCTGTCAAACTCAGTGCTGGGGACCAGATATGTGGGGTGCACATTGATGACTTGAATTGGACAAGTAATCATGTAGGTTTTTGTTTGCTAATCAAATACTGTTTTCTTTTTTCCTTCTGCTATATGTATAATGTGATTGCATTAGGAAAAATATTACCTTAGTTCTATTTATTTGCTTGCCTTCTTTACTTGAGAGCCAGGACAGATATTTTTCTCTGTATTCCAAGATCCAGTTATGACCTGGATTTTTGTGGCATCAACAATGGCCTTGGATCAGTGAAAGTTTTATACCAGCTTTTGTAATTGCAGTGATTGAAACCAGCTAGAAATGAATGACAGAAGAATGTGCAGTACTGACACATCAGGTGATGGGGGAAAAGATGAATTTGCTTTGAAAATGACAAAATTCTCAGGGTTTTTTTTTTTTTTTAAGATTTTGAGACAGATCTCAAGATCACTAGAGCAATTATGAGAAAGGCAAAATCTTAAGGTCCCATCACATATCTAATAAATCAAGTCTTAAGACTGGAGCCCAGCAATCTAACAAATCCTGCAAATGACTCTGGTAAACTCCCCAATTTGAAATCCACTACACTGGAGAAATGAAGGTATAGAGTGTGTTGAATAGTAAAGATACATGTATCTTTCTTATACATATTTATATCTTTATCAAATGAAGAGAAGATTGCTGCTATAAGGAAAGCTGAATTTTTATTACTATTATGAGGAGATTTGGCCCACCAGAAATTTGAATCACTGCCTTCCTCATTTAATGTTTAACTAGATAAAGTAAATTTTATCAGAAATGCCTGGACATATAAAAATGTGCACCCAAACTCACTGTCCCACGTTTACATGATAGCTACCAAGGTATCTCATAGAAACTCTTAACTTCAAAATTGTATGTGTGGCCTTCCCTTCATTTATTTCCCATGTTAGAGCACTGGGTTCCCATTCAGTTACTTACTCCACTCACTTATTTGTATTTACTTCTTCAAATGGTGTCAGCTCTCCCACCTCATTTTAGATTTCAGCATTCATTTCTTCTCTGTCCCCACTGCCAGGTTTATAATGTGCACCACCATTAGCCTCCCACTAGGTCAACCCAACCCTGTTAAATGGTCAGTGTGCTCACAGCCCTTCCTGCAGCCGGCACCCAGCCCCGTTAAATGGTCAGTGTGCTCACAGCCCTTCCTGCAGCCGGCAGGAATCCATCCTGAAGAGCGGCTAGAATAAGCGTCCACTCAGCAGATCTAGAATAAGCGTCCACTCAGCAGATCCGCTAGCGTTTGCCTTACAGGTGCTTACTGAGTCCTTTTACATTCCTGGTGACCAAGCACCTCCTGATCTGAGCTTCCAGTGTAGAGCCTTTAGAATCTGTCTCTTGCTTGCCTCCACAGCTTTCTACTTGTCCTTGTACTCCTCCGTCTTCTTATTGCCTCTACTTGTAAATTCTGGAACGATCCTGACCCTGCTGCTCCTTCCCAGATCCTGCTAGGATAGGTCCTCTCCAGGAACCTGGCTCCAGAAACGCACTTAGAAACACAGTGCCCTGGATTTCCCCCTTGAAAGTCTCTTACCCTATTTCACTGCATTTGCCTGTTTGTTTTATATAACATCCCCCAACAGACAATCCCCCTCATTTAACCTAGGTAAATTGTGCCCTCCGCCATGCTCACACCTGCCTTTCATTCTCTCATATCACTGTGCCCAACACAGCGGTGAATAACAGATGGACCACAAACATGGTGAAGTAAATAAGAACCTGTATTATTATTAGTTGGAAAAAAACTTAAAGGTTACCTATCTCTTTTTTTTTCTACCCTAGACTTTAATCCTGCTCATTTATCCATTTATCAAGTAATTATAAAATGCTACCATGTACCAGGAATTATGATAACTGCCCTGATTGAACTCTGATAAAACCAGAGTCAGAGCATCAGTGCTTATCATGTCGTAGAGGAAATAGACAATTGAAAAGTACATTGTGTGCAAAGTATAAAGGCCAAGTCAGGAAGATAGACTGCTAAGCAGGGTGGCCAGGCCATGGTGTAGAGTCAGGAGGAAGTGGTCCTTGAGCCAGTACCTGGTTTCTCAGTTGAAGAAAGGGGACACATGTTCCATGCAAAAGAACTAAAAACAAACAACAACAACCAAATGGTTGTGATGATGATTTAAGAAGGATCTGGGGCATGGGAGACACATGTTCTGGAATGTTCCCTGGTGGACAGAGGCGTCTGATGGGCCAACAGGTAGATAGTGCAATAGAGCGAGTCTAGGTGGAGGAAGAACACCCAGCTTTTCTAAGAAAAGGGTTTTTAGCAGTTACAGGGTGATGAATCCATGAGAAAAAATGCAGAAGCATTGGCAGTGGGGTAGATTAGAAGAGTGAGGGGGGGGGGGAATCTTCCTCTTTTGAATCCCTTTCCTTTACTACAGCTCCTGGCAAGTATGAGGCAAGGGTCTCTTGGAGCAGACTTGCAGCAGATCTCTCCACCACCTTGTGGGTAGGCTGCTGAGCGCTGAACAGGTCTCAGGAAGGAGGAGAGGTGAGTGCTCCCTCAGAAGGGGACTGGCATTTTTATGGGAGAATCATTCCTCATGTCTGGTTTAGTGGAAGATGTCACCAGGCAACCTGTATTACCCAAGGGTCATTTTGTTTCCTGTGTTTGAACTTGTTATGCATAAGGTCTCTGCAACTAATTCAATCTAGGACACATGAGCAGCATTAAAATTCACTTCTTGAAAATGTCTGGTGTTGTCAGAGATAGTCCTAATTTCAAGAACTACAAATATATTTTAAGATGTTTTCAGTTCTTTTACTAGCTAATAAATAACATTTATCATCTGCCTTTAAATACGTTTCATAAAATAATTACATTTGAAAAGAATGGAGTGTCATTTTTGTCTGTAGCCCTTTGTTTTGTCAGTGAGAAACCCAGGGTGGGGAGGGTGAGTGTGCTGAAACTCCCTTTACTGTATTTTTTTTTCCTAGCCTATTGGTGTGTAATTGATAAGGGCTAGATATGTAAAGTAAACAACATGATGACCTCATATATGTATGCATTGTGAGATAAGTACTGCCATTAAAGAGACATATCCATCATAACCCATCATTAGTGCGCGCACGTGTGTGTGTTTGAAGGCAGTCTCAGCCAGCTTCAGACAGACACGCGGACTAATAAGTATACTGTACAGTAAGTCTCCAGAGTTTACTCATCCTCCACCTTGAAATGTTTGCAATAACAACTTTACCCTCCACTTCCTTGAGTTCCACATGTTTAGATCATACAAGGAGAGACCCACTCAGAAACTAACGAGAATTTGGGTCACAGCTTTAGGTTTCTGGTTCATTTAAAAGATGTAACAGATTTCAGCTGATGTGTATATCAACCGCTGCAGGACCAGATGTTTTCACTGCTGTGGTTAGTAATAGTACTTCTGAAGCACTCATACCTAGCCAACATTAATTAATGTCTTAGATTTTTCTCACTGTTTTTTTCTCCTTCAGCATCTATTTCTTTCCTTGTGTACCCATGCTTTTTCTTGAACACTTTATAGTTTGTGTATCCAAAGTATAAATTAGCATCTTAGTAATGAAATGTAAGTAAACTATATTTGGGAAAGATTAAGTGACTACTTTAAAAACACACCTTTGAATCCCACAGAAGGGCTGGAAATCACAATGAAGCCTTGATTTTACCATCTATTGCCATGTTCTATGTAGTCCATATTTTTCCCTTTGTTGTGTTATTTGGCCCCACTGTTACTTTCAGGATTTTAGCCTGTGTGCCAGCCAGAATTCCCAGCCAAGCAATGTTATGTAGAGGTATCTTTGTGGAGTCCATAAACAGCTGTGTTCTCTCTCTCCTCCCTCCCTCCTCTTCTCTTCCTCTGTCCCTTCCTTTCCCTCCCCTTCTCCCTCTCCATGTCCCTCCTTCTTTCTTTCTCTTCCTCCCCCTCTCCCTTCCTCTCTACCCATCCCTCTCTCTGTTACCCTCCCACTCCCTAACCTGTAAGGTCCAAAGGATGGGGTTAGGGAGGAGGGAGCAAGATATAAACTAAAGAAAAAGAAAAGAAAGAGAGGTTCCAATTAGGAAGAAATTGTTGCCGTTTTTATACCACTAATAGGCCCATCTTCTGTGTTTCCAAGCAGCTGAGGCAGTAAGAGAAGATTGCCACTGCTTGATGTTCCCTAATTGTATGTTTCCTAGGCAGCTTCAGAGAAGACATGGCTGGCAGAGAAGAGAATATGAAGAGCTCCGACAGAGTGCTGAGGATAAGTCAGCTGGATGCACTTGAACTGAACAAGGCCCTGGAGCAGCTCGTGTGGTCCCAGTTTACTCAGTGCTTTCATGGATTCAAGCCAGGGCTGTTAGCTCGCTTTGAACCAGAAGTGAAAGCACTTCTGTGGCTTTTCCTATGGAGATTCACCATCTACTCCAAAAATGCCACTGTGGGCCAGTCAGTTTTGAATATTCGGTACAAAAATGATTCTCTTTCCAACCCAAGATACCAACCACCAAGTAAAAACCAGAAACTGTGGTATGCCGTGTACACCATAGGGGGGAGGTGGTTAGAAGAGCGATGCTATGATTTGTTCCGAAACCGTCATTTAGCCTCTTTCGGGAAAGCCAAACAGTGCCTGAATTTTGTGGTTGGACTTTTAAAATTGGGTGAGTTGATGAACTTCTTGATTTTCCTGCAAAAAGGAAAATTTGCAACTTTGACAGAACGCCTCCTTGGCATTCATTCTGTATTTTGCAAGCCCCAGAACATGCGTGACGTTGGCTTTGAGTACATGAATAGGGAACTTCTCTGGCATGGCTTTGCCGAGTTTCTGATTTTTCTCTTACCGCTCATCAATATCCAGAAATTGAAAGCCAAATTGTCTTCCTGGTGCATCCCCCTTACTGGCACTGCGGGTAGTGACAGTACACTAGCCAGCAGTGGCAAAGAGTGTGCTCTGTGTGGGGAGTGGCCCTCAATGCCTCACACCATTGGATGTGAGCACGTATTCTGTTACTACTGTGTTAAAAGCAGCTTCCTTTTTGACATGTACTTCACTTGCCCTAAGTGTGGCACAGAAGTGCACAGTGTGCAGCCACTGAAATCAGGAATTGAAATGTCAGAAGTGAATGCTCTTTAGAAACCAGATTGTTTCCTCTGAGGAAAATGTATTATGTCCAAGTCCTTGGCATTAGTCATCCTCAGTGTTGTATGTAGCTGTCTTTTAAAAGGCACGTGCTGCTCAGCCACTGTCTTCTTCTTTTCCAAGCACAACTGAATTCTAATCACTGGAAACTAAATGATACTCGAGAATATTGTAAATGTTCGTGTTATTTTTTTAGATCACCTATTACATGTCTTAATGTCAAGAATAATGGAAAATTTTTGTCAGATGAATACTAAGAATGACTAAGAATTTTCCTTCATAGAAAAAGGTCAGACTCTAAAAATAAAAGATTTTTGGGACTCTGGGATGACTGTGCATTCATTTTCAGAGATAACGGAACATCACAAGCCAACACCATAAGACCCTGCAGTGTTCAGTCTCAAGGGCTAATTTCTTGCTTGCAACTAAGGGTTCAGTCCATAGCTGTCAGACCCTTCAGAGTTGAATTTTTACATTCATAATGTAAAGGGTGCTTACGGCAACTTAGAAGTGAGGTCTGGGGACTGAGGTACAGCTAGGATGAGGAATGTGGCTTTCTACCCGTCTATAAGGGATCAGAGCTCATGTTCTCACCAAGCGTATTGGTAATTTTATGGAATGATAGAAGTATACTAATAACATAGCAATTCATATCAAGTCCCTTCTTTTCTCTCCAGTTTTCACTAAGGAACCCTTTGTTAAATAATAATATAAAAAATATTAGGACTGTCTTTAATCATTTCACCAAACCAATAACACTTTTAAACAGTCTCAAGCTTTGTGCCTTCACAATATGCTAAAAATCTAATTGGGTCACATGCTAAATAATACCTGTATTCTTTCATATTCTGGAGATATAGCAATTAACGTGGGTTAATCAGCCTCTAGTCTTAATTCAAGATTATGGAATGACTTGTAAGGAGCAAATGTAGAAACATGAATATATGAGTGGTAGACTGTTGTTCACGTTTCACTCATCATGTAAGGTATTGCTGCAGCTGGAGATGCAGCAGTGACACCGTCTGATGGCCATTCACTAAAGTTGGGCCAGTACAGCTTCAATTGAGTAACATAGGCAAGGTGCTTCGGAACTTGAGAATTATGCAATAAAGTTCATTTTTTTGTCCTCTCATCTTGAAACTTAATTGTGAAAAACTGAAAATTCAGGAAAATACACAGTTTTAAATATAAATGAAAAGATTCATATATATTTCATTCTTTACGTCATATATGCATTTGTTACTTCTGCATTCTTCACCATTGTAAGGCAGTCAGATTCTGTCTTCTTTCTCTTGTAAAGAAGTGACACAGATTGTCTGGAGTATATTTAGGACTCTTGAGTTCTCACTAGATAAAGCCATAGAGCTAGCTAAGATGACCCAGTTAGTAAAAGCATCTGCTACCAATTCTGACAGCCTGAATTTGATCCCCAGAATCTAGATGGTAGAAGGAAAGAACCCTGTCCCCTGACTACCACATATTCACTGTGGAGAGGGGGGGGGGGGCGGGGGGGATTGGTGCGTGTAGACAACTCAGATTAGTTTTGATGAAAGGAAAATAGTTTACTAATGTATGAAAGGGAACAATTCACTGCATCACTGCTGATCCTATCTGGATATAGATGTTTCACTCGCCTGTAAACAGGGCTGGTGAGAGGGCTCAGGGTAAAGTTGCTTGCTTTGCTTACTACAAAGGCTCAAGATCTGAATTCCATCTTCAAAACCCACATGATTACATGATTGAAGGAGAAAACTGACTCTCACTCTGAAATTGTCCTTTGACCTCCACTCATGCCACCCTACATGGGTACACACACATGGAAATATCAATGGAAAACAAACAAACAAGATTTCTAACAGGCTCACTCCATGAGTTCTCCTTTTTCTTAACCTCAGGCATAAGGAACATGAGCTCAGCTTGAAACCCTGCCTTTGCCATTTTTATGTGTATATCCAGGACAATATATACAAAACTTCTTTGCATATGGTACATAATAAATGCATGGTTAGGACCCTATCTAAATAGCTTTTTGGTACTGTGGGGGAATAAATGTTCTAGAAAGCAAAGGAGAAAGGTCTTGCTTGGGTGCATGATTTCAGAGTTTTCAGTCCCATAATCAGTTGGATCCAGTGCTTTAAGGTATGTGGGAATGCAGAGCACCACAGTGGAAGGCTATGATGGAACGAAGATGTCCACTTCATGTCAGACATGCAGATAAGGTAAACTGCTCTCTTCCAAGGACCAGCTTCCCCTAACTAAGCCCAAACTAGCTTCTTCTACCTCCCAGTAATGACATCAAATTGTCAGTTCACTGATGAGGTCAGAGCCCTTATAATTCAACTACTTTCTATCAGCCAGCAGCCAAACTTGTAACACACGAGCCTTCAGAAGACAGAAGACAGTTCAGGTTCAAATCACAGCAGCTGTGGTGGTAGTAACTCTTTCCGTTACTGCTGTCATTAGCCTTCAGAACCAGCTTCGTTTTGGGGAGAATATTGAGCACTTTAGAAGATTGAGGTTATATTCTGCCAGCTTTCTGATCCCACTGGATTGACACCCTCTTGCCAAATAGTACAACAGAAACAGTAGCTCCCTATTACTGCTCTGCTTTGGATTATAGCACATTCCTAAACCAGTTATAATGGGGGTGGGGTACTCCCTCGTGTATACCACAGGAACATAATGAAGTGCTGTGGGCAGGCTGGCCACTCCAAGAAATTGAAATGCTCTCATTAAAGAGGATGGACATTGGGCAGGGAGAAACACCACCACCATTTTATCATGGAGGTTTGAAAAGATTGAAAGTTTGATATCATTAAAAGGAACTGGACATTTTAGAATACAAATGTGAAAAGATTGGAGTCAGTATGAGTCCCCAACCATCTTATTACATTGTTTTTCTGATGTACTAAGGTATAAACTTTTAGGAAACAACTCTATTGTCATAATGAAAACAGTATTTATACATATGCTAACAAATACAGCTGCCAGTATTGTGCACATGGTAATTCTGTAGACCATAATAGCACTTTATAAAATACATATATATTTTTAATTACGAGGTTTTCTCTGTTGTCCAGGCTGGTCTGTAATCCTGCCTGCCTTAACCAATCCAGTAGGGCTCTGGCTGGTTTTGTGTGTGTGTGTGTGTGTATGTGTGTGTGTGTGTGTGTGTGTGTGTTTGTGTATGTGTGTGTGTCCTGTGTGTTCATGTCTGTTTGAATTTGTGTGTCTGTGTGTACATGTTTGTGTGTATATGTATGTGTGTTTGTTTTCTAGGATTTTTTTTGTTTTTAACAGTTTCAACATCTGTCCCCTCCTTGATTACAGTCCTAGTACCTTGAAATACTGGGTTTTGTTTTTCACCAGATAAACAAAGCCTTTTAGTTCTTATATATGTTTGAAGAAATGTTAAATCAACACAGAATCACAAACTAGATTGTTTGGCAGCAGTTAGCCGGGCATGGTGGCACACACCTTTAATCCTAGCACTCAGGAGGCAGAGGCAGGCGGATCGCTGTGAGTTCAAGGCCACCCTGGTCTACAAAGTGAGTCCAGGACGGCCAAGGCTACACAGAGAGACCCTGTCTCGAAAAAAAAAAAGGGGGGGGGGAGGGATGACATGTAAGAAATATACACAGTCATCTCAATATCCTCAAGAGATTGGTTCCAGCCTTCCTGTGGGTATACCTAAATCTGATGTTCATATATACCCCGTAGGAAGATACGATAGTATTTACTTGTAACCATGTGTATCCTGCTATATACATTATGTTGCCATAGAGTCTTCATAATACCAAGAATAATGAAAGTGTTGTGTAAATAATTACTATACCATATGGCATTGTTAGTAGCAACAAGGACAAGGCTGTACCTGATCTTAAAAAGATGTGACTTTTAAGAAGTCTGGCTTATTGAATTCACAGATTCAGAGCCCACAGACACTGCAGGCTGGTGTATTTCTATATCAGTGATCCACTTTTGTGAAAGGTACTGACAATGTACAGGAACAGACAGAAGTAATGGTAGATTTTTAGATTCACCAAATCTGAGGGGAGTGCTAGCATCAGTCCCTAGATATGGGCTGCTCTGAGGAAGGCCCTGTGCACACAGCTGTTTCCTCTAGCTGCAGCTGATGCTTGAGGCAGTTGGCTACCAGTCAGGACCGCCCTTGATAGAGGAGCTGGGTGGCGTGTCTTAATATATGTTGCATATAATGGTATCTTTCCACTTTAAATATAGTGGGGTTTATGTTTTGTTTTGATTTTTTTTTTTTCCTTGCTAACGGGATACTTGACCTACAACAAGCTAATGGCATGGCAGGTAATCAATAGATTTACCAGTGACTGACACACTCAAATGCTTGCTCCAGGAGCTTTGCCTTGCTATAGATGGCTAGGCCTCCTAGCCAAGTTCTATGACAGTCTCAGAGGCTTCTATTAGGCCCTGTCTCTTTGGGCAATGCCAGATTTGTTTTAACGTGAGGCAACTGGTTTTACTCCCAAGTGGCCCCGGAGCTCAACATTCCAGAAAACTGTGTTGTACTTTGTTATGTGATATATCTACTTTAGCCTCAAGAACAGCCACCACTAACGAGTGATTTCCTTTTGTTAAAGAAATTGAATACAAAGATATTTTTCTTCTCTCCCATACAACTTGCTTTTAAGTCAAGGTCTCACCTGTGTATTACCTGTGAGATTTCAATGATTATGCCTTTATCACTAACATATCATTCAGATGTGTCCTGCACCTTGCCAAACTCCCCTGAATTAAATGATGAGTGGGCATGTTTGAACAAATTTATTTAACGTTTTTAACATTTCATGTGTTCCCCTAAAAACAGACATTTGATATCTAACCTCTTAGATTTGTGATGGGAAATAAGTCATATTTTCAAACTCTATTTATGAGCCCCCTCAGACCTTCTTCAGTACTCAGAATGGATTTGTAAATATGCCAATGCTCTGCTCTCATGGTGTTTATATTCTTGGAGCTACGACAGGCAGAGAACATGTGTAAAAGACAGCCCAGGTGGTAGAAGTTTGCAGAAAACAAAATCTGCTAAAGAAAGCAACAAGGACTCTCTCTATATTGGGTATTCGTAGAGCTATCTGAAGAGGTGGAGTTTGAAAAACACCGAAAGGGCATGGAAGACGGTCCAGTATAGGACAAACAGGAGAAGAAGTAACCAATGCTTAAACTGACAGGAAAGGCTCTTACCTGTTCCAGGATTAGGAGAGATCACTATAAGAAGGAAGAAAGAAAGAGGTAGGAAATGCATGCGGTGAGGTGAAACAGATGTGTCCAGCAGCCGTGGGTGAACATCTCAATGTATTCGAAGCCCGAGAAAGTCACAGGAAACTTCAAAACAAAGACATGAGATGATCAAGTCTACATTTTAAAGGGATTATTACTCTGGATAGTGTGGGGAAGTAAGAGTCACAGCAAGAAACTCCCAAGAGCAGTTGTTGTAAGTCACGTGTGTAGTTTTGGTGGAGGTTGTGAAAAGGATCAGCTGTGTCCAAGCCTTGGGAACCCTCAGGAGGTTTTCAGAGGCCCTTCCCAGAGGCCTCATCCTGGAACATTTTCTCAGAACCCCATTCAAAGTCTACTAGAATTCGAATAGAGTTCTAATGAACTTTCACCAGCAGACTAAAAATAACAGAAAAGCGGGGAAGGAAAACTGGTCTTACAGAAACATGTAATAATGGGCAGCCTTATATCAAAGGAAAAAAAATTCTTTAAAAAAAAAAAGAAAGAAAAAAGCCTATAATCTAGCAGCAGCGTAGGAAGAGACAGGCTCCGAGAACTAACAGTGAATAGTAATTGTGGTTTAAAAACTGGCCTTGGATCATCAATAACAGCTACTTTATGTTCTATATAATTTGGTTAAGAAGACAGGGAAATTAGTATTGCTATATTTGACAAAGCCTTCAAACTTGGCACTGAGAGGCAAACACTTGATTTATTTGAAACATTCTCTTTTTAAACAAAAGCTGCTTTTACTAATAGTTCTCAATAAGAGAACTGTTGCTGTTTTTAAAGGATATTTTCAGCAACAGAGCCATTCTCAATGTTCTTTTGAGCCAAACAAGTTGGCCAAATTCTCTATAGACTGGTGGTCTTTGATTCTCTGAAGCTACGCCTAGTATTTAATGTATATATTTATATAAACTAGTATGGACTATACATTTACCTTCATGCATACAAATAAGTAAGCAAGTGTCTTGCATCTGTGTGTGTATGTCCCCTCCAAAGAACATTTCATATCAACATGGAACATTTTTTGCTGTTTCTAGATAACTTTTTGTTTCTTATACTTTGAAGAAAAAGCTTACAGTTTTAACTTTAAACAAATGAAAATTCAAGCACCGTTTTTCATGGCATACCTCTTGACTCTCAAGTTGAGATATTTTGGCAGCCATAATGAGTCAAGCAAGATTAAAGGCACTTAGTCCTCGGGCCAAGAGATACAAAATGGACCATATTCTTCCAACTGTTAATATCGTTTTTTGTTAATCATCAAATAACATGTTCTTCTTATAATGTTTAGCAGGACTTTTCTAAACCCCAGAGCCAAAAAACTAGAAATCTTTTGAGTTAAGTAACATTGACTTTCAAAACCAGGCAGATGTGGACATGTTTATACCCATCAACTCAAAATTGATCAGAAGAAAATTATACGAATTGTGAGTATAGATTTATTGAAAATATGTTCAGTGTAACATTGTTCATAACAAAGATGTGAAACTTCAACTAAATAAAAGAGGAAAACTGTTTAAATAAAATAATGTGACATCAATACCATTAGGAAGAATGTTCTACAACAATATGTATAAATCATTTTAAAGTGTTTACTATATAATAATAAGATGATAGAAGTAAGATGGTAAATTAAGTGTAATACAATCTCAATTAGAGATGAATAAATATTAACAGTAAATGCCTTATAGTGTGACTCAGTTTTGATTTTTTTCATTTTGTCTATTTCATAGATTTTCTAAAATTACAAAAATAATAGGTTTTAATTATCACAAAGGAAGATTTTTTTAAAGATCTCAATGCCCATTGCACTTCATTAGAGCTGCCCTCATGAATATAGTGAGGAGTGAGGGAGGGGGCATTATTCATTTGGCCAAGGGCAAGTTACTAGTGGACACAACATGGGAAAAGGACTATCTTCCCACTATAAACAGTAATTGCCTGTAGCTCCTCAGAGAAAGATGAGGCTTATTAATCCCTCCCCCATCCATGACATTCTTGTCAAACTGACAAAAATTAAAAAGATGTGAAAGTAGAAAGGACTTCATGGAAAGAAGAAAGGTTTCAGCTAAAGCAGATGAGAGAAAGTCTCCTGTGTTCTGAGGGATTCAGAATTGTTCCTGGGTAAGAGAAGACTGATAGAAGGCAAGGTACAATCAACACCCACCCTCCTTACGTCTGCCCCTCCCTCCTTCCCTTTCTACCCCTCCTTCCTTCCCTCCCCCTCTCTCTTTCTCGTGTGTGTGTGTGTGTGTGTGTGTGTGTGTGTGTGTGTGTGTGTGTGT
>OU015743.1:87236239-87253934 GCA_907169655.1 Acomys percivali | reverse complement strand
TGTGTGTGTGTGTGTGTGTGTGTGTGTGTGTGTGTGTGTGTGTGTGTTTGTGTGTGTGTGTGTGTGACTGCAAAGGAATAAATACACTTGCAAATATTTCATGGTCCACTTTCCTGCAGTTTGATCTAAAGGCAAAACATCTGCACAGCTAGTAAACACAACTTTGTATATATGTAAGAGTTTTGGAGATATAAGATTCTACATTGCTAGAATCCTGACTTTCTGCATGAAGATAAGGTCTGCCTTTATAGTAACCACAACTTTAAAAGCATCTGAAATATTTCATGCCTCTTAAATTGCATATGAATTGTCAAAATGTAAAAGTTCCCAATCCCTTTTCCTAATGTGCTTATGTAGTGTGCACATAAATACAAGTATTTGTAAAGAGTGTGTAGTGCGTTGTTTTACTTTAACATGAACATTTTTTGTTTTACATATTTAGAATGAATACACTGGATTAGAATGCCTCAAATAAACCATTTTAAGTTAACAGTTGTCCAAACCTACCAAATAACTGCTTTTCCTTAACTAACAGTCAAGATCCATAGTATGACCTGGGATTTTCTACTCTCTCCAGATACAAGCCTGTAGACATTGACATTTCTGAGTGTGATGGTCAGGCTGAAAGCAAGAAAGATACAGGCTTGAGGTTCAGCTGAGTCTTAATGTCAATCATCCCAATCCAGAATTAATAGATCCAGAGACTCCCCTGTGCTTTTGAGTGATTCAAAATGGTTCCTAGGACCCCAAGGCACTCATAAATGCCACCTTTTATTCCCAGCCTCCAATACTCAGCAGGCATCCATTTGTCAAAGTGCCCTTCTGGTCAGAAAAAAAAAAAAAAAAAAAATATATATATATATATATATATATATATAATGGAAAACATAAAAATGGAGAAATAGAAAATATTACACCACAAAAGAAATATGATATGTTGTATTAAAAATATTTATCTCCCTATGAAATGTGAAGGGCAGATAATTTGTTTGAGAACAAAGGCGTCTTCCCACCATTGTTTGTGTTCTCTTTAGTGTCCATTCACAGATCTGGCACATTACTCACTGGCAACTGGATGTGTCATTCAAACAACAAGATAGTCTGTAGCATTAGGGAGAACAGAAGCTTCCTTTTTTCTAACAATGCAACCAAGAACTGGCACAATATAGATGCTTGCTAGAAGTTTGGGGAAGCTGAGAGTTGGCATCTGACCACCAAGCCCCTTAAGGCAACGTGATACAGATCATGGTCTTGGTGCAAGACTTCGATGGGCATGCATAGGAAGACAGAGGAAGCCCAAAGGTCCTGTGCCTCGGCTCTGTGTCTTAGGAGTGCCACTTTAATTTGCAATGTTCTCCAGCATCCTTGTTTTGAAGATAAATAGAGCTGGAAAGCAGGAGCAAAATAAGAGGACTAATAACTTTTCTTTGAAAATACATGCAATTTTGGAGCTGTCAATTTCAGCTATGTCTCTTTAAATACTTTTTCTACTAGACTACAACTGGGTAGATGAGATTTGGGTTTCTTGTTGTTTTCTAAATTCCATTATAAAAGTAATAGGGCTGCTTTGGTGTTTGGTAAGCAGATAATATTCTGCTGGTGACTGTCTTTGCAGTAATGTGTTGCTCTAAATTCTGAATTCTATGATTTTACATCTACAACAGCTTAAAGTGTGTTTTTTATAAACAGCAAACTTAGCCTCATAAAAATTCATTACATAAGGGCATAAACAAGTGCCTTTCCTTCTAGTCATTGGCAGCAAGTGATTCATCAGTTTTCCAACAAAAAATAAATAAATAAATAAAGACAAAAACAAAATCAATTTCACTGCAGATGTTCTGTAATTTCCAAACTCCCTGAGCTGTGGAATCACATCATACACCACCAATGCAAAGATTGTAAGGTCTTTCTGAAAGCCTGTGCTTAGTTGCTTTAATAGGACTGAGTAGCATTTGCTTTCTCATCAGTTGTTTCCAAAAAAAAAAAAAAAAAAAAAAAAAAAGAAAGAAAAAGAAAAAGAAAAAAGAAAAATAGGAAATCAGTCTTATTTTTTCCTTCTTTGCATATGTTCAGTCCACACATGGATTTAAACACTATGGGGGAGGGGAGAAAACCTGTCCTTGCTAGTGTTCCTCATTCCCCAATTACAGAGTGAACTTAGGTATCTGGAAGAAACACACGCACGCGCGCGCGCACACACACACACACACACACACACACACACACACACACACACAGACACACACACACACCAATGTTGAAAATTTCACAATTAGTATTTTGTTATTGTGGAGAGTTGGACAGTTGCAGATACTATGCAAAATTATCACAAACTATCTTTAGTCTCCTCACCAACAACTGCTTGTCTCATGGCTGATCTAATAATCCCAATGATTATCAGGTGAAAGGCGTTATAATGTAATAACTAATAGACACTTACTCACCAACCACAAAACAGAGAATGGCATCAGATAGCATTCAAACCCTACAACATCTCTGTTCCCCAATTACTTCTAAGTTGCCGTCCTGGTGCCCCCCCACAAATATACATAGAAAGTGCCTTCTGTCTTTGGTAACTATAAGCACTTCATGAAATGTTTGTCCAACAACACACAGCAAGTGTGAGAACTAAGGGATTTCTTGTTTGTGTTTTATAATTCCAGACCACAGTGCAGTTTCGTTCTATAAGGTTCAAGTGGCCTGCCCATAAGTTGCTCTGCATTTACTGATGTTAATTTAAAAAAAAAAAAAACAGTAATGTATCAAAAGGAAGGAAGGAGGAAGAGACAGAGGAAGGGAGGGAGAGAGGGAGGGAGGGAGGGAGGGAAGGAGGGAGGGAGGGAGGGAGGAACGAAGGAAGGAAAGAAAAACATCTTCAGGTAAAACCTACCCTTTGGTGTAGGTTTATGTTAGAACAGCAAGGGGCTTGGATGTCCTGGGTAAGTGTACTCCACCTTGACAAATAAGAAAGGTGTGCTGTATTCTTGAAATGACTAAGTATTGCAAAAGACTCTAGAGACCTGAGAGGAAGCAGTTCTATCAAGAGTTCTTTTTGATTGCAGGGTGGAGATAATGATTTATTTCAGAGGAAATTACTACAGTTTTTTCTTGGAACTTAGAATGGAACCTTGTCCATAGCAGTATTTAAAAATCATTTAATGGATAAACAGAGAATGAATGGGAAAGAAAATAAAATGCCAATCTAAATTGACCATTTAGATTATTTTGGCATTCCTGTTTTTACTTATAATATCAAATATTAATTTATAGAGAAATTGGATAGAGCCTTTCTATGCTACCACAGGAATATAAATTGATTTTTAAAAAACATTGATTTTGTGCATTAGAAATTTTAAAATAGCAGTAGTTTAATACTGCTGAGGTATGGATAGAGTTATTTAAGAGATGTTTTATATATATGTATATATGTATATATAAAAATAACAATAAAAATTTCTAACAGGATATATTGAAAGAATTATGATACAAAAGAATAATACTGCACATGCACGTGTGTGTGTGTGTGTGTGTGTGTGTGTAAATCAGTAACAAAAAATAGAGAGATTTATTATAAAATATTGGCAATAGCTGTCTTGGAGATTTTCCCTCTGATTGTAGTGGATATAGCTCACTTGGTGAGCTGTTATAAATGAGTGCATAGAGCCATTAGTTTCATCATCAGTAACACATAAAACGTAGTGTTCTCATGCACAACTATAATCTCAGCACTCTAGAATTGGAGGCAGAAGGATCAGATGTGCAAGGCCATTTTTTGGCTACATAGTGCATTAGAGGAAATCCTGTGATACAAGAAAATGAATGAATGAATGAATATTTTTTAAACTTATATGAAAATGTTTCAGATTACACAAAAGATAAAGGAATAATAATCTCCATCCTTTTCCCACAAGAAAGCAGGAAAAAAGACATGAAAAGGCACTTGCTGGTAAAGGAAATACACACTGGTGATAAACTTATGCACTGTGTTCTACATGAAGTAAAACATGGAAAAATATGAAAAAAACATGAATTAGGGTAATAGAACACTCTGGATCAGATGGCACTCAGAATATGAAGCTTTAAGTAGCTCATAGAATTTGGACCAGGGTGTCACTTCTCAAAGTGTGCCATATCAGAAATGAGGACAATGATTTATATAAAGTAAGAATGTTTACTCTAGGATTCATATAGGTATATGCCAGGGTAATTGATGTCATAAATCTTAAGGAATGAATATATTGTGCTCTTGAGGTGTTTTGACTGAGGCCAAAGGTGAAGGGAAAGAATTTACACTTTGGGACTGAGACAAAGATGACAGAGAGGAAGTCACTGCACAATGGTGTGGTAGTGAATGCCATGCCTAGCTTGTATCAGTATACTTCTCCAGGGAAAGAATCAATGGATTTTTGTATGTTATACCTAGTGTGTATACTACATGTCTATGTTATGATTGATAATTAGAAAAAGAATAGTGTGTCCCATAGATACTTGGAGACTTGAGAGCAAAGGCTTCCATCATGATTGTTTTTGTTCACACAAAAATGGAGAAAGTGATTAGGCAGGGAAAATAAACATGGATCTTATATGTTTACTATACAAATATGTTCCACTAGGATAGTGATCATAGAAATGTGAATTAGAATACTAATGTAATGTATAAATACTCATTTTTTAATGAAATCCAATGATTCAGTTGAGAAAAGCTGTATGACAATCTGAATTAAAGGCCTGGAAGAACTCATAGATGCTGACCTATATGTGTTTGCATATTTGTGCACCATACATATACAGAGAGAGAGAGAGACAGAGACAGAGACAGAAACAGACTGACAGACAGACAGACAGACAGACAGACAGACAGACAGACAGAGACAGAGAGAGAGAAAGAGAGAGAGACAGAGAGAGAGGGGCAGACAGACACACAGTCAGAAACAGAGAGATAAGGAACATTTCTTCTTTGGAGGGGAAGAACATTCTTGTTCTATCTGGGCCTTCAACTGAGCAGCACAAATAACAATCTGAATTATGTAAAGTCCATACCTTCAAACTTTAGTTTCACCCAAAACACCCAAACAGAAATGCCTTGAGCAATGTTTGTCCAAATATGTAGTCATTTAGTAGCCAAGCCAAGTTGCCCTGAAAGCTTGTGATGGAGGAACAAACACCAGCAGATGGAGAACTTCGAGAAGCTTCTGCTGGATACTGCCATGATGACATGAATTGACCTAAGGAGCAAAAGCTGTCCAGAGTGGAAGGAAAGGGTTTCTTTAATGGATCTTAGTAGATGAACAAGACCCTGACACACTGAGTACTTCCTTGATAAATAAACATCTATAGCCCCCCAAACTGACAAGCAAGAAGCATCCTAAAGTGGCAAATTATTGCACACAGAAATAGATAAATGCTACAATAATCCCTTCAAATGTTACTCCTGATTATTTAACTGCACTCATGTCAGAGGACAACATACTATAAAAGATTGGCACCTACATGTGAATATACTTTGATTTTTTATATTCTGTATGTTGATATAATGTTTTCAATTAACTAGCAAAGTTGCCTAAATCCAGTGCCATGAACACAGTTATTTTTACTCTTCAATAAATGCTACCTGACTTGAAATGTTGTCTCAGTCCTCTAAGTGTTAGAGGAAGCCAACAGTAGTGACGTAGTGGGTGGGAGAGCCATGGCTGGCTGTCTCTACTTCTGCTGCTACCACTCTTCTGTTTTTATGGAGTTTGTGTTTGTTTTTTGTCTAAGGTCCCTGTCACATGCTAGACATTCTACCTGTGAATTTGGGGGTTCCCATTAAATGAAGATCACTTTCCAATAATAAAATACTTTAGTTTTACTGTAGTCAGGAGTTTCTGGCATTGTTAATCGTTCCAATTTTGAGTTTCTTCTATTTCTCACAGGTTTGGTTAAATGGCTATCAAGTAGGTAGTCTTGATACATACTTTCTCAACCCAATGTTCTATTTTACTAAAACCATTAATTCTTTTGGCACTTATAGGTTGGAACCTGTTTAGGACCTCTTATCAGAGATGAGTTGGAAAGTAGAAAGGGTGCCAAGCAACCTCGTGAGCAGGAAGCAGGTTGGGCGTCTTCTACATCTATCTCCCACTTACTTCCTCTTGAGAAAGCAGACAGCACTAGTGTGTTAACCTGCCTGCTTAGCTTCCTTTTCCCTGGCTGCTGCCTTTACCCAGTTCCTGTTCATATTCACTACAAATGACGTATTTGACAGCATTTGGTTTCTGTCTGTCAACTTATATTGTTTGCAAAAACAGTCTATTTTCCTTGAATTTGTTGTCATTTTAGGAGTAAATGAAAATGGAAACTTGATACTAATTATACTTATAATATTTTAGTTTTAACATTTTATACTTGTACATTTGCTTTAAAAGACCATATTCAAGATCTCTGTTCTGAAGTAAAAATGATGTCGTAAATGTAAAGGCTGTGAAACCAAGGTAATTAAACTTGCCAACAGAAAAACAATGGTCCCGGTGAAGTCATCTGCACTGGAAAATCTGAGAAATGCATGCATATTATCTTGCAAAAGGCCTATCAGGTTTTCACCTATGATTTTTAATATTCAAGTAAGATTTTTAAGCTAAAGCTATTTTTTTGCCTATGATAAAAATAACCAACTTAGCAAATATTAGGCAGGGGCACAAATATGAGAAGGCATCAGCTTTATGAAGCTGCTACTTTAAATCTAAGGATTTTTTAGTCTTCCATCCTCCTGGCACCAATGTCCACAGCCTCATGCTGCAAAAGGAGGCTGTGTCGTGAGGTTGAATGGACAAATTCTATGTCCTAAATGTTGAGCTCCATTGTGAGATTCTATCTTCCCCATTAGGTTGGGTCCTTTATATTTTCCCCATTAGTTCCACCTGCTATGTATTCTATTAAGGTCTTTTGACATTTACTTTGTCCCAAAAGGCTCCTTCTTATTGAGACTATGCCATCATGTAGGTTGGGAGACCTGAAACATTTTGTATTGTTATCACCATGTCACTTTCAGTAGGTGAATTAAGACTCATGGCTCTGGAACTAGTTTTCATAAAATGGATATACTGATAACCAGTAGATTATATTTTATCACCATTTTTATCATCCTATGGTTTTATGCTTCAAAACTTTTTGCTCATTTACTTTAGCATTTACTGATGAACTCTTAACTTGTTTTTCACAGACCCTTACAGATTATTTCCTACTTGAAAATGTAACCCAACAGGTTAAAACATAACTGATTTTTACTATCTTCAAATCCATGTTTTTGCTACATTCTTCTAATTGTGTCATTATATATTAATCTCCACGGACATAAATTTGTAATTACTTCTGGTTTATCTTGCCCTTTTACTCTTGCATTCATTTCAGTTACCCTACTATCCTTGTTAATTCTCCATTTGCAGTGTTTTTTTAAATTTTATTTTATTTTATTAATTTATTCATATTACATCTCAATGGTTATCCTATCCCTTGTATCCTCCCATTCCTCCCTCCTTCCCATTTTCCCTTTACTCTCCTCCCCAATGACTGTGACTGAGGTGGACTTCCTCCCCCTGTATATGCTCATAGGGTATCAAGTCTCTTCTTGGTAGCCTGCTATCCTTCCTCTGAGTGCCACCAGGTCTCCCTATCCAGGGGACGTGGTCAAATATGGGGCACCAGAGCTCATGTGAAAGTCAGACCCCACTCTGCACTCAACTGTGGAGAATGTTTATCCTATTGAGACTCTAGATGAGAAAAGCATGGGAGAATGGCAAAGTAGAAGGATCCAGAGGGTCCTAGAAACCTATAAGAAGAACATTATGATAGGCAGATTTGGGCCCAGGGGTCCCGCTCAAACTATGGACCAGCCAAGGACAATACAGGCGGTAAACTTCAAACCCCTACCCAGATCTAGCCATTTGCAGTGTTTTGGACAGCATTTCTACCAATGCTTTCCATTTCTACTTACCTAAGTTTGGAATAAGAGACTCTGTCTTCTTATTCTAATCTAGATTCATCTTGTATCTATAGTGCTTTGAAGTGTGTTTGAGAGTTTTCAGCTTACCAATGAGTTTGGCATGGCATTCAGGAGCCCTTTTGATTCTTTCCTTACTTGCTTTTTATAGTGGAACACCGTAGTTTTCCAGGGCTTCATTCCTCAGACAATTCTCACCTTTTTACAACTCTGAAACTTTTCCTAAGTATGAGGGATCATGATTATGGGAACTAATAATCTGTACTTAGCTCATCTCAATTGTCAGTGTACTTATCACTCTTAATACTCTAGACAAACTAGTAGGCTAGGTTAATTTAGAGCAGATAAACACAATCCTCTAAATATTGTATGTATGTGTATATATATATATTATGGATATGAGATATATTGTTTTATATATTTTAGACAAGGTATTGCTTCTAGTCCAGGGAACCCTTGAACTCATGATTTTCTTATCCTAGCCCAACAAGTACTGAGATTTCTGACATTTTCTACTACACCAAGCATTGCACTTGAAATTTTGTAATAGTATTTGCTTGTTTTCCTGTCCTTATCTGTGTGACACAAACATCAATTCCTCTCTCTGTAGATGCCACCCAGTAAATGGCAATAGCATAAGAATGCTTTGCATCCTTCCCTTATCACCTTCTAAACTTTTGTACTCTCTTGCCAGCTTAATTCTTCTGTTCCTGCCCTATAAGTGCACACAATATGGAATCCTAATATTATCATATAATCACATGCTTTAAGCTATGGTGGCTGAACCATTTACTGATCTTTTCTCCCCATATAAGTAACACCATAGGCTTGAGAAGAAGCCGGGCCTGAGTCTGCTTTAAATTTACTCCTGCTATGTTATGTTTGTTGAAATAGCATGATGTTTTGATGAAAAAATTAAATAAAAGTCCTTATCAGCAGGAAGCTTGCATGGCTCCTTGTCATCAAGCCTTCCTGACAGTTCAAGTAGAGACTGGGGAGACTAAGAGTCTTCTAATGGCTTAAAATCATTTGAAACTCGCAGATGGAAGGCTGTGCTGAGACAGATCTAAAAGGAAGATACACCATGGTACCCAGATTCCTACATTTGTCAGAAGTGATGGAGATCTGTGGTTCCGCCAAGTCTTAGTACTCTTTTGCTTGAGCAATGTATCATTTACCAATAAGTAACTAATCAAAGCCTTCTTCTAGCAGGAGCTTAAGTATTTAAGATGGTTGACCAGTTGGTTTTTCTGGCTTGTTCTTAGGAAGGAAACTGCGAGGTGGAATAGCAGCTGGGCAGGTAGATGGGGCAGAATCCATACCTAGGAACTGTAGAAAATTGTGATACGAAGGGAAAGGTTAGGGCTAGACTGAAGAGGACACCGTGAAAATGAAGTGGACAAAAGCGTTTACTTGATGACATCCCAGACCAAGAAGAAAAGAAATGTAATCATTATGAAGTTGCTGTTTCCTTTCTCTATCCTTTGTATAGAAAGATAGTTAATTATTAGTATTTGCCCATTTTGAAAAAGACAAGTCTCTGGCATTTGTTGTTATTGTTGCCAATCAATGAGGAGACTGGGTCATATTTTAGCTACCTAAGAAGACAACAGAATAGTCAAATTATGGTTATTCTGAACCATAGTGCCAAGATTCTTGCAAACCTAATTCAATCCATCTGTTTTAAGGGCAAGCTTCACATTACCTTATCTGAACTCTGGTATTCTCTGTAAGGATGTTTTTCAAACTATCGATCAGGGTCCACTGGGGTTAATTAATTCACTTAAGAAGGTTGGACCACTGGTTTTGAAAAATGAAATAAAGATACAGTGAGGCAAAAGATGAAGGAAGATGGGTTATGGAGATAACCAAATACGCACTTGATCTTTAAGCAGTATCAATGTAGTAAAAGTGACCTTTGTACTAGTCTAAGGACAATGTAGGCTATAGGAGCCTTTCCCTTACTCACTTGCCATCTGGAATACCAGTGTTCATGTCAGGATCCAGCCAAGCAGAAAAAAGTGAAAGTGTTTCGTACAAGGCCTGGGTGAAGTCTAGGCCCAGCAGCAGTTTGAATCACACCTGCTAGTATCAGCATGTGGCTGTACGGACCCAACCTGACTGTAGGGAAAGCTATCTTCTTGCCCATATAGAAGAGAAATTGGAAGTACAATTTGTACCGTTTCTGATGCTTAAGCTCAACCTTCAGCTTAATTGAGTGTTTATGTGATCCCATTGGATAGGTAATCATCTCACAAATGCCTCATCTTCATGTTAATATTAAGTGGAACTATTTTACTTTTATGAAAACAACATATGTTCTGTTATCATGGATGCAATCACCCATGTTTCTTTTTATTTCAGATTTCTTTGGATTTTCGTTAAAAATCAGTTAAGTTGACATGTTTTCAACATGTATAGCAAGTAAGGCCACTGTACACGACCAAACAAGCAAGGGATGATCATTTTTCCGTTCCTTTTCCATACCTTTCTAGCTCATCGGCATCTTTCAAGACATGCATCCCCAGTGGGCGCTAACAAAAGTCCCCATGACCATAGTTAAAAACTGTGGGCTTTTTTTCCCCTGTGAAAATACCAGAAATGTGGGAATCATTCTCTTGTGGGAGGGGAAAAAAAAAGACTTTTTTTTTTTGAAGAACTTCAATCCTGGTTTATAATTTCTGGTGACCTAGATTATGAGTCAAAACTTCTGTTTTGTTTTCTTCAGTACCTACTAGGAATTGAATATTAAGTGTTCCATAAAAATAATTTATGGCCTGGGGGTAGGTAGGCTCTGTGCTTTAAGAAGCCCAAACTAGAGCCAATCTCTCTCTCTCTCTCTCTCTCTCTCTCTCTCTCTCTCTCTCTCTCTCTCGCTCTGTCTCTGTGTGTGTGTGTGTGTGTGTGTGTGTGTGTGTGTGTATGTGTGTGTGTGTGTTTGCTGCGTGTGAATCTGGATGTGGGACTGCCAGCAACTTCTCCATCACTCTGTCTGCCTGCATGCTAGCATGCTCCCTGCCATGATCACAATGGACTAAACCTCTGAAGCCAAATGTCTGCTGGTATTTGCATTGCATCATCAGTGCCTGACAAGGGCCAGTTGGGGGCCTATATCTAAGTGGGTGTTCTCTGTAACTGCTATTCAGGAATCTACTTTCACACAGAGGCTTGCCTGTTGCCATGCAATGCAGCACAATATGTAAATGTGTCATGGACAGATGGGAGAGAAAGAAAAGCCGAACAGAACAGCCTGACCATTATGAAGAGAGACAGAACTGGAGATGGGAGGGTAGGCATGAATAGCATGTGGTAAGTGGCCATTCCTCCACCTTGAAGGCCATGCCTGGGACCATGGCCATGCAGTGGCATGGGTCGGTGTCTATGTCTGTTGTTCATGTTACCATTAGAGACCATAGGTATCCTTGGCCTGGGCAGCCACCTAGGGCCACATAGATGTCCAAGGGCTGTGCATAACTGACCCCACATCTCACAGGCTACAACTTATCCAGGCATCACAGTGGAGCTGCCCCTGATGGTGAAGGCACCATTAAGCCAGCCCCCAAAGGTGTGAGAATGCTAAAGTTGGGTCAGCCCCCCATCAGCTGTAGCTTAGGAAAGTGGGCCCCTGCACCTCTACTGCTGGGAAACCCAGTGGAGTTGTGGTGTAGTGTGGTGTGGGTGAGCAGGCCAGAGGGCACGGCTGTAGGAGAGCTGACCCTGGCTCCTGCCTGCAGTGTGGAAGCAGGCTTTGGGGGCTTACAGGGAAGGGGCTGGGCAACTCAGCTATCACCTGGGTCACGATCCAGGACTTTGAACTGGCTCACCCCAAAATCTACATCATCTGAAAACTGTTGGAGCAGATTAAAGGGCCGGTCCTGCTGATCCAGAGCTGCAGGATCTCCATGATACTGAGCAACAACAGGGTAACTGGAAGGAGTCCAGGTGAGGATCTAATGTTGATGATGTCACCAAAGCCAGAGGTCTCTAACCAAAGCAATGAATCATTGCAATAAACATTTGCAAGTAAAGATGTGTGGACAGAGGAGTATATTGTGAGAAACACTGTGACACACTAGAGCCTCCACAAGAAGATGCTTTCTTTGCTTTGTTTGATTATTTTTGTTTGTTTGTTTGTTTGTTCTTGGGAGGGAGTTTCAAGAGCAGAAAGTGAGTTATGGGGACAAGGAGATGAGTAGGCCTGGGTGCATGATGTGAAATTCACAAAGAATCAGTAAAATGTTGAAAATAAGTTATGGGTTAAACACACAGCTGATGGATCAAATCATTAAGAGGTAATTGGATTATGAGGGCACTGATCTGCCCCATGGATTAACCCACTGACATAGACATAGCTTTATGTTATTATTTGGAGGGGACAGAAACTAAGAGATAGGTGCCAGGTCGAGAAACTAGGTCACTGAGGACAAACTTTTGAAAAGTTTATCTTGTTTGTGTGTCCCCTCTCTGAATGTCTCACTCAGTTTGCCCACTAACAAAGCCTACACACTCCTAATACTGTGATTTTCTACCTCAAAATAGTCCCAGCACAGTGGTACCCTATGCCCCTGACCCAAAACTTGCTGAACAGTGAGACAGTATATGTCTTCTTTACTTTTTAATATCTCCCCCTGAGGTATTTTGTTAGTGATTAAAACCAAAACCAAAACCTAATACAGCCTTTGGAACCTAATTTGTGTAGGCCTTTACAAAGCCCTGCACTGCTAGTGTCTAGATCAATTGTTACCAACCTGTGGGTCATGACTGCTTTGTCAATTCATAACAGTAGCAAAATTACAGGTATATAGTAGCAAGAAAATAAGTTTATGGTTGGGGGTCACCACAACATGAGGGACTGTACTAAAGGTCAAAGCCCTAGGAGGGTTGATAACCAATGGTCTAGATTCTGCTGTATGAACCAACCTGAGTCCTTCCTACCTCATAAGATAAAACCCATGTCCCTAGAATGACTTCATTTAGAGAAAGCTATTTTTAAAATATTTTTTAAAATAACTAAAGTTAAGTGAGTTTTCAGGAGTGAAATCTTAATTATGCAGCATTGGTGGCTTTATAAGAAGTGATCTTTCTTTTTGCAAGTCACACATGGAAGAAAAGTCATGTGAGGACACATGAGAAAGTGGCTGTCTGCATGCCAGGAAGAAACTTTGCTAGAACCCAGCGAAAGCCCTGATATTGCTTGGACTTAAACTACTACTAGAATTGTTTTTTTATGACCAGTCTAAGGTATTTTGTTATAACACCCAGACTGGCTTACACGTAATATTATAATGACATATTTATTAAGTATCTCTTTCCCTGTGAAGTTTTTTTTCTTACTTCTTATAATTGGCTTCATCTCTCACTTTCCCTGCATATACCACACACTCAATTGTCATTAATGGTAAACATATCAAGTCATATACTATGTATGGAAATGCTTAGAGAAAATAGAAAATGCCTACTCCTACGTGCATACAAAGTAAATATGGAATAGTACATCAATCTAGCTGAAATAGTAATTTATTAACTATATTATTAAGTAATTTATAAATGTTACCTAAATTAATAGTTCCATCAGCTCTAAGAGGCAGACATTATTATCACCATTTTGCAAGTAAGAAAACAAGCTCAAGAAGCCCTATAACATAACTTAAGGAAGCAGCGGGACTAACATTTGAACCACTCTATGTGGAACTCCAGAGTTTCTGTCAACATTACATCACTAACCTCTTGTGACCTCCTTTCCCTCCTTGGCCTATGCTGTCAAGCTTTTGGAGTTTGTTGGTGGACCTGAGGTTACCTCAACCTTAAGCATGAAGTCTCCGTTAGGCCTATCTGCTTCCACACATTGCTGTCTTCCTTTGGTTTCCTTTGCCGAGATCCTTACCACATTGTCATCTGCAGGATTGGGGCTCATATTCTGATGAAAGCCAAGTATAATATTGGGGGCCAGTATGTATAATCTACTTTCTTTAGTAACCTGCTCATTATAACACAACTACCTAATTAGTTTAATTAAAGCATTCTTTTTTCTATTTTGAAAATATTAAGTCTATTTCTTAGTATCTTTTGTTAATGTGCTTAAATCTGTTGACTCCCTACTGTCAGGAGCGCCCCATCATAATTTTACACTTCTTCCTCACCCTTAGAAGGCACGCATAAGTGATACATGATCTAAATTGCTGAAACCATTGCCAAAAATAACAATAAAACAGCAGACTTTTTGAAAACTGCGTATTTGATGACTTAGATAATGCAAAGCAGTATAAATGGATTAAGAAAGTAAGAAATGATCCATATTCATTCTCCAGTGCAACTGACTTACTAATGCATGATGGCACGCTAAGGCAAAAGAAACCCCTGCAGCAGAAAGTTTGTATATTCTCTTTAAAATAGAACTGTGCCATTTACATGTATTGGCTGTGCTGATATATTTGGCTTTAAAATATCTATGAGTCATATTTAGTTGAATGCAGCCTGGTTGATTCTACAAAGCAAGATTGGTTGTTAAAAGGATACCAAAAATAATATTGCTAATAACTCCTACTACCTGTTTCATGTCGTCTTTTCATAATTAATAGCAATATTGCTTCTCACTCTGTGTGTCATTTTTAGTTAATAAAATACAAACATTTGCCAAAAGATACTCCCACTATAGAATCTTTAATAAGTTAATACCCTGTTGTTGAATTATTGGACCATGACAACACAAATTGGAGCCATTAGCCTCCAATTAACCTTTTCTCTATTCTGACTACAATGTAACCTCCCCCACCCCAGCCCCTGAGAATTTGACATCAGGGATTTGGTGACAACATAATCAAAATCCTAAAATGTGCCAAACCACTCTTGTAGATACATTCAATTTACAAAGAACTGTTCTGAAAGCAGAAAAGAAGCACAAAGTAACGTATGGGACTGGGATGTCAGCCTGGTTTCATTGATTCTAGGTTTTTAGGTTTTTTCCTAAAAACGAATATAAAAGTCCTGGCATTATTTTTTGACTTTTATTTAAGTTGTATAAGGGTTGTTAGTCCACAGCCAATTGGCTCTTAATTGTTCAACACAGCCTTGGGTAGCTTTCAGCTCAACCTGTGTGTTCTCATGGAATTCAACCTAATGCAAACACTGGGCAGCCATGAATCATGTAATGCTCACTCCATGGAAGGCCACATGCTTACTCCTCTTCCTGGAAACCCATTCATCCCAAGTATCAGCTATCCTAGATTATTCACTTCTCCTGTGCATTTAAAATATTTTTTGTATGTCCTTTGGATAGTTTCTGTGTTTGGAATAAAATTAACAGAGTGAAAGGCATCGTTCATACCATCAATAAACACAAGGTATGACACACAGTATATACGTGTTTTAATCCTCATATTAACTATTATGTAATGTGAATGTCACCAATTCTCTTTTTATAGATGGGAATAATCACAAGAATAATCCCAGGGCCCATAGAGTTTAAGTCCAAAGTTAAAGAGCTGATTCATTTCAGACCCTCCACGTATTGCAAATGTAGTTCTCTCTAGTTTAAAACAATAGTCATATTATTTTCTTCTGTGCTTTCTAGTCACTTAACTACCTGAACACTTACTAAACTTAATTCTTTCTCAATGTGTTCTGTAACCATGTGGTTCAGTGGTCAGTCTGAAGAATAAAGCATAAGATTTGTATATTTGAGGACAGCCTGATATTTACAGATCATGTCACGATTTTGAAAGCTTTAATATCTTAATGTTTACATGTTTTTATCTAAAATTGACCATTTTAAGTATATTTTATTTCCATAGGAAAATACTGTCTTAAAATGTTTTAGGTGGTAAGATACCATGCAAGGCTTCATATCAGAAACAAACTTTGAGTTCCTTCATAAGCAGAGATCATCTGGCCTGAGCATCTTCCTTTCAGCCAGGCTTCCTTAAGGAGGGTGGTGAGTCTGTCATGAAGAAGACAGTCTTAAGGACCAAGAAGAATTCAGTTATCCTCAAACAAATTCAAGGAGTGATTTTTTTAAACACCAGGAAGAAGTGAGTCAACAAGAAAGAATGTAAATCAAAAGGGTGCATGTAAAAGGAAAAACACAGTCACCTTTATGTAAATTGAAATATTTGCTTTTGCCAAAAAGGAAATTCTGGGAAAGATCTCTCTTTAACATCAGCCAAGTGCAGGCAAGTTCCCCTCTGCTTTTATCTCTCTGTCAGGAACAGTTTTCCCAGACCAGTGGGCATGTAGGACAAGAATGGGATTGAATGCATCTTTGTTGTGATAATCACAGAGGGACAGTGCCTGGTGGCTTGTGTCACCTTCTTCTCTTTTGTTTGACAGTTGATTTTCTTTTCCTTTTTAAAATTTTAATTGTCTTCAGCCCCATTTCCTTGAACAATTTTCAAGGCTCTAACGTGAGACTAAGACTTTGTGTTTTGGGAAGATTTCCAAATCTAAATAGAAGACTGGAATCTGAGAAGGTAATCAATTTTTATGTTCTGAATCACTATGCGATGGAAATCAACTAAATTTGTTATACCTAAACCTGTCTATTTGTTTACTAAAATTGTTGGTTTTGTGTGGTAACTTTTCTTTATAAAATGGCTTTTGGC
Source organism: Acomys percivali (assembly GCA_907169655.1). NCBI lineage: Eukaryota > Metazoa > Chordata > Mammalia > Rodentia > Muridae > Acomys > Acomys percivali. Next base: position 87,237,359 of record OU015743.1, on the reverse strand, counting down.
TTATGGAAACATTTGTAGCACTAATTGTCAAATGGATATTTTACATTCACAAACAATGCAGCTGCTATTTTAATACATGTGATTTAATTAACCTTGCACCTCCATGTAATGTTATAAAAATTCTCTTTTCTTAAAAATAGATCACTATACATCTTTGGAAAGAAAAAGAAGCACTTTTTTTCAATACTCCCAGATCCCTAAATATTTATAATATTTCCCCTAAAACTCCTCTTTAGCACATTGCTTGAATGTCTTAAATTATCTCTCCGAGGCCCCTGTATTAGAGTTTCCTTGCTGTTGCAACAAATCATTGTAAACACTGTGGTCTTATGCCACATAAGTCTTTCTCATTGTTTCCTTGGTCAAAAGTTCAGTACAGGTTTTCTAGTACAGCCATCTTGGATGCCTATCAACTCTGGGGTGACTGTGTGTCCTCATCATTGGCACTAACCAGATCCAGTGCCACACAGTAATAGAACTGACATCTTTGCTTCTTTGTACGTTGTTAGCTGGTGTCCTTAACTTCTAGAAGCTTCTTTTTATCTTTGCACCTGATGATTGCATTCTAAAAGCCTAGCTTGAGGGTATCAGCTCCTTCTTATACTGTCATCTCTCTTGATCACAGCTGGAAAAAGGTCTGAGTTTGTGGAATTAGACTGAGCCTACAGAGATAATCTAGGATGTTTTCACAATTTTAAGCCCTTTAAATTTCATACCATCTGCAGTGTCTCTTTTACCTTGTAATGTGATATTTTCACAAGCTATGATATTTAAAGCATGGGCATGTTAGGAAGAATGACATTATTTTGCTTACTACATGTCTTCCTTTACCACAGTGAAAACCTTCCTGCCTGCAGAGGACCCAGACTTCTGAGTATTCAACCAGGATCCCAGATTCATATGCTGTAAGAAGCAGCAGCCAAGCCCAGAACAGTGGTGTATGACTGTTACCCCAGCACTCAGGGATAAAGAAGCAGTTCGAGGCCAGCCTAGTCTCCAAAACGTGTCCAAGACAGCAAGGCTATACAGAGAAACCCCATCTTGAGCACAAGAAGAAGAAGAAGAAGAAGAAGAAGAAGAAGAAGAAGAAGAAGAAGAAGAAGAAGAAGAAGAAGAAGAA
>OU015743.1:87217086-87233388 GCA_907169655.1 Acomys percivali | reverse complement strand
CACACACACACACACACACACACACACACACACACACACACACACACACGTCTGTTACTTGCTTGCCTTTTTCACCATTCCCCATCTACCTGTCTCTCTTGCTGTTCCTCACCTTACTCTAGCTTACTCTCTCATGTTTGTTCTCTCATGTTTGTTACTTGCTTTGCCCTTGCCTTCTGTCTAACTTCTTTCTTGCTATCTTTTTGTCCAACTAACTGCCTCCATGGCCCAACCACAGTATTATATTGAAATGAAGTTAAATTTTTATACACTACATCATGATTTTTTTCATCATTACTATCACTAGGGCAATCAAAAATCAACAGAGTAACAAGGAAATAAAAAAATGTTCTGTAACCTACAACAAAATATACAAACAATCAATTATTTTCCAAACAACAGTCAGCGTAACCTCCTTATTACTTCTTAAATAATACTTAGGAAAGTTTCATGATAAATTACCTCATGTTAAAGCCAATGTGTTTACAAGACAGTCATAGCAACTTAGCTTGAGCTAGATATAACCTAAAGAAAAGACTTGACACACTTCCAGTCCCAGACCAACAGGTGTGCTATCCAAGCCTAGGTTAACTGCCAAGGGGCCTCTATTATAAAATATCTGTAAAGCATGATGTTCCAGCCTACCTTCTATTTCTCTAAAAGCAAATTCTAAGGAAATGTTTCTAGAGGTAACAGTATCTAGTCAGGTACTGTTATGTCTAGGTCTAAACTTTCTTTCATGCAGTTTCTGCTTGGGTGCTCACAGTCAGAACAAAAAAAGAAAAAAAAAAAAAACTCTGTCATTGTCTCAAGCCTTTTGGTCAGCTGCCCTCTTTCAACTTTCTCTGTGGGAAAAAGTTTTCCCTGCATGATTTTTTTAAGAGCTGAGAAATAAAGAGAAAAATCAGTTTAAAGAGAAATAGCAGATTTCTAAACTTTACACCTGGACCATACATAATATTTGGGGGGCAGAGCAGTGGTGATAAGCTGAAGATTTTTGGAACTTTGCCAAGCAAAGCCTCAACAGCTGCTCTGGATGTCTAGTTATCATGCTGTGCAGCGACAGTTCTGTGGAACTTTGTCAAGCAAAGCCTCTATGACTTAACTTCATGTCTGCAATACTGAGCTTCACCTCAGGTCAGAGTAATAAAGCTAGTTTACCATTGACTGAAATTTCTGAAATCATGGTCTAAATAATCTTTCCTCCTTTAATTGCTGTGGTGATTTGAACAACAATGGACCCCATAGGCTGATATATTTGGATACTTGGAACTGTTTAGAAAGGATCAGTAGGTGTGGCCTTGCTGGAGGAGGTGTCACAAGAGACAGGCTTGATGTTTCAAAAGATTTATGCTATTCCTAGTGTGTTGTTCTTCCTGATTGTGGATTATGCTATGAGCATAATATTCTTGATAGGCTATCCTGGTCTCCAATCCTCTGAAACTGTGAACCCAATTAAATGCTGTCTTTTATAAGTTGCCTTGTAAAGTAACTAAGACAGAAATTGGTACTGGCAGTCGGCTATTGCTGGGGCAGGCCAGACCATGTTGTACTTTAGAGGAATATGGATGATTTGGGGCTTTTGGACAAGGAAAGTAGTTAAACACTATATACAAGCTTTCTGGGCCATTTTAGTAAAAGTGTAGAAGACATTAGTGCTCAGAACAGTATGGGCTATTAACAAGGTTTTGGGGTAGAACCATATTAGCAACTGGGGTTGCTTTATCACAACCATTCTTGTGATAGTTTGGAAAGAATGCAGATGTTTTATGCTCTTATCCTAAAATGTTTCCTGAAGTTAAATTGAAAAGCAGTGAATTAATTTCTTTGATGGAAGAGATGTCAAGACAGTCTAATATTGATTCTGTAGCATAGTTACTAATCGTCACTCTTATGCAACTCTATGATGGAAAACAGCATGTGGGGCAAAAATAAATACAAATTTTACACTTTGAAAAGAAAAGGAGCACCAGGAAGTTTAATGTGGGAACCAAGGCTTGTGTTGAACGAGATAAGGAGATTAAATAGAGGCTTTATCTGCAATGTAATAAAGGGAGGGGTGCCCTGGGGGACAGACCCTAGCCAGCTAAGATTCCAGTTTATGAAAGTAAAATGCCTAATGAATTCTCTCCTCTTGAAAGGTAACAACACACAACAGCTTCTGCAAATATGATTCCTGGGAGCTAATCTTCCCACCAAGTGGGCAGCAAAACTTGGCAATGTTCTCCGTGTGGCTCTGGTTTTAGAGTTCCGAAGGATATAAGAATGAATGGGTAATGGGACGTTACTCTGCAGTTAAGTGAGGCCCTGAGATGAGGCAATGTGTGCCAGGGCAGGCCCTGGGTCAAGGCCCTGAGAAGTCGTTGAATGAGGCTATGAAATTGAAGCCTGAATTTTGTAGAAGACCTCAAGATATGAAAGGTGCCAGAGTTTTGGGACACTTGCTGTGAGAGCTGCACACAAGGGGGTGTGGCCAGCCCAGAAGAAAGAAGGGTACTGCAGATAGCAAAGCTGAAAGGGAAGAGCTATCCTAGCCCATGGCCACCAGACAATGGCACAAGATTTGGAGTTTCTCCTGCTGGGTTTTAATCCCCTGCCCCGAATTTCCTCACTATGCCCAATTCCTCCCATCTAGAATAGTATTATGTATCATGTGCCACTGTATGTTGGAATTATATAATTTGCATTTTTATCCTATTGGGGCTTATAGTTCAGAGATTTTCTAAATTTCAGAAGAGATTCTGGGCTTTTAAACAGTGTTGAGACTGGATGACTATGGGTACTTCTGAAGCTGGACTTAATGAATTTTCCATTATGTTATAACAACAAGCTTATGGAGGACAAAAAAGGTGAACAGTCATGGCTTGAATGAGAATGCCCCCTATAGGCCCATATATTTGAATACTTGGTCACCAAAAACATGTTTTATTACATTTATAAGCTCCAAGTGACAGGATAATGCATTTCTGCAGGGATGTTTAACTTCGATGTTGGTCATTATTTCCTTCCCATCTAAAATAAATTTTGTTTGTTTAATATTAAACTTAATTCAAAACTTCTTAGGGTAGGCTTTAGATATTGTTTCTAAAATAAAAGTTTGTTTTACTTCCTATTCATAAAAGAACAAAGATACTCTTAGGTCTGGCTATAATACCTCTTTCTCATTGTCTGTGTGCAGATGGTTTTCTTCTTTTTTTGTACTACTTATTAATGTATCTGTTGCTAAAATTTGAAAATATCTTAAACTGAAAGCGTAAAGAAAATCTAAGTGTTGGAGAGATGACTCAGAGGTTAACAACACAGTCTGCTCTTCTAGAGGTCCTGACTTCCATTCCCAGCAACCACATGGTGGCTCATAACCATCTATAATGTGATCTGATGCCCTCTTCTAGTGTGCAGGTGTACATGCAGGTGAACATTGTATAATAAATAAATAAATAAATCTTAAAAAAAATAAAAGAAAAATTTAGAAAGGTGATTTTCTCCAGAAGTGACCAATTTTAGTTTTTGTCAGTTCAATCCCAAATTAACTCAAAGCATTGATAAAGCCATCATTTTTCATAGCAAATTGTTTTTTTTAAATTTTATTAATTTATTCTTGTTACATCTCTATAGCTATCCCATCCCTTGTATCCTCCCATTCTCCCCTCCCTCCCATTTTCCCCTTATTCCCCTCCCCTATGACTGTTCCTGAGAGGGATTACCTCCCCCTGTATATGCTCATAGGGTATCAAGTCTCTTCACGGTGACCTGCTGTCCTTCCTCTGAGTGCCACTAGGTCTCCCCCTCCAGGGGACATAGTCAAATGTGAGGCACCAGAGTACATGAGAAAGTCATATCCCACTCTCCACTCAAGTGTGGAGACTGTCCTGTCCATTGGCTAGATCTGGGTAGGGGTTTAAATTTTACCGCCTGCCTTGTCCTTGGCTGGTGCCTTAGTTTGAGCGGGACCCCTTTGCCCAAATCTGCCTATCATAATGTTCTACTTGTAGGTTTCTAGGACCCACTGGATCCTTCTACATTGCTATTCTCACATGGTTCTCTCTGAGATTCCATCTTACACCTATCAGAATGGCTAAGATCAAAAACTTAAGCAACACCACATGCTGGAGAGGATGTGGAGAGAGAGGAACACTCCTTCATTGCTGGTGTGGGAATGCAAACTAGTACAACCACTTTGGAAATCTATCTGATGCTATCTCAGAAAACTGGGAATAGGGCTTCCTCAAGACCCAGCTATTCCACTCCTTGGAATATACCCAGAAGATGCACCAGCACACAACAAGAAAATTTGCTCAACCATGTTCATAGCAGCCTTATTCATAATAGCCAGATCATGGAAACAGCCTAAATGTCCCTCAGTAGAAGAATGGATAAAGAAACTGTGGTACATATACACTATGGAATACTACTCAGCTATTAAAAACAAGGAATTCCTGAAATTTGTGGATAAATGGATTGAGCTAGAAAGGATCATAATGAGTGAGTTAACCCAGAAGCAGAAAGATTCAAATGGTATATACTCACTTATATCTGCATACTAGCCCAATGGGCATGTCCCACGAAAGCCTTCCCTTACCAGGAAACTGGGACAGAAGGGAGGACATCCTACTGGGACTCTAGATGAGCAAATTGGTTTTGAGCTCAGCTTGATAGGCTTGCACAATGACCAATAAGTCATGTTTGCAAGTGAATCACATTTTTCTGAAATGCTGCATCCATGCTAAGCTGAACTGAAGGATAGATAACTGTTTCTCAAAATATCCTGCTGGCTCAAGAGAAGGTCACAAGATGGGGGTGACCATGGGAGGCCTGGGAAGTGAGTGTCATTGGGGTGCATGATGTGAAATCCCAAAATAATTGATAAAAAGTATTGTCTTGAAAAAATAAAATCCTTAGGCTTATATATTACTTGGAGCTAAGATCTACCTATGCACATAGGCTGGACAAATGATCTCCTGCCCATTTCTTAACCTTAGTAGCTGGAGTTCCTTGTCCATAACAGATTTGTATTACAGGAAGAGAAGCCTGTTTGAAATATTTAAGACAGAATTGTGAATGATACTTTGCAAATTACATGGTTGATATCAAAGATTTTGAGAAGCATCAAGCTTGTGTTTAAGTTGTGCTGAAAGTTTTCTTCCTTTGCCTAATTGGTGAGTAGATTCATTTAGAGATAGACTATGTTTACTTCCATCCAGGGGAACATGTCTCTACAGCATATCACAGACAAATGAAGTGACACAGCCAGCCTTTGTTATAACATCCCTGACAGAAATTCATAGTCAGCTTTCTCTAGTGAATGAGCCATTTGTGAAATCTATGACTTGAGAAGACGCTCAAGAGTCTGTTCTGTTTTTCATCCTGCCATGATGTTACATGATAGTGAGTAGAGTCTGGAACATACATTTTAGTTTTTGAGTTAAGGACTCATAGTCCGTATGGGGCTACTTCATGTCCAGACATTCTTAATTAAAGGAGGTGTGTTAGTGTTATTATTTATGGCACATGGACTGAAACGAGAGAGACTTTAACAAAATGGCTGATGAATACTGACTTTAATTTACTAGATAGCAAATGAAATGATAGTTAAAATGCTACTCATATTTTGGTCAAGACTTGTTTTGTCTGAAAGAACTTGGGAACATTTTAGCAATGATGTGACTGTTCTAGACTCTCTGTTCTAGAATGAAAAAAAATCTTTATTATCCAGAGGATAGTTTATAGAAATCAAGAAACATACAGATATAAATAATGATTAAACACCACTATCATCTACTACAAGAGAAACTCAAATGCTAGTGGAACTGCACCTCTACAACATGGCCATTTCTCTTCCAGTGGCTCTCCGATGACAGAGCAAATTGTGGCACTTAAAGACAGTTATAATCCAATCTTTCTCTTCTATGTATCAGAAGTTTCATATTGGTCAAGCCCCTTTGCCTCTTCTAGCCTCTTCTGCTATGTGTAAAATGAGAATTAGACTACATATGGCAGCTCACCAAAGCCGTGGCTACTTAACCAAAGTCAATAATTGGCACGATGTACAACGTAAGTATGAAATAAAAGTGGCTATTATTAGACAGTCTGTTGAAAGTTATCTTTCATATAAGGAGTTCATACATTATCCATACCTAAAGCCAAATGACCAAAAGGACTAACACTAAGCTAACACTAAGTGAGCTAACACTGAGATAATTGTTAGAAGGCATCAAACAGGCAAAGTCATTATCAATGATCATAACATTTATTCAAGAGAAATAATTACTGAGACAAAGTTGTCAGGTGGCTACTGGATTTCTGGCCATCACATCAATATTCCAGCAGAGGAAAGTTGGGAAGCAGATGCACATGAATCCTATTAAAACATGCCATTTACAGATCATGGCAGTTGTAAAGACTGCAGAGAAAGGCAGTGTCTAAATGCAGCATGCTGCAGTCCAAGTTAATATCAGGATCTATTATAGCTGGGACATTGAGCCTAAGTATCGGGAACATTGTTGTACAAATACAAGAAGTGAAGTAGACTAAAAGTGTATAATCAAGAAATGAAATTGTCTAGAGCACAGTTAACAAATGAATACAAGAAGACATCTTTTAAGAGCAAACCTACAAAACATCTTACAGGGTTCTTTAGTTAAAGACATACACATTTACAGGAATGTACATGCACATATACATACATACACATCACGCATGCACATGCACACAGATGCATATACATGCATGTACACAGTGTATGCAACATTCTCATGCACAAACTTGTAAGAGAAAAAACAGTGATAAACTATTATTAGAGCTTTTTAACTATAGGAGAATGAAATATATAAAATTGCATAACTGTAATTTAGAAAAATAGGTTCCATGAGCAATTTAAAAAACTGAAATTTTAAAAAGAGCAGGAAAAATTTGAATAAGTAAATAAATAAACATTAAGTTTAAAATCCCATGAACGATTTTTCTTCTCCAAAAGCATATGATCCACTGCTCACAGTTAAATTAATTGACACTCAAGAAAACATGAATTTCATTCTTTAAAAATTATCCCATACAAAGGGAAAAGTGTAATTTCCAGTTAATAAAAATAATAATAAAACATTAAAATTATTTTACTAAATAGACCTGACCAGAATCATAATGACAAAAAGAATAAGCAATGATCTTCAGAAGACAGATGCAAATGCCCAAACAAAGTAACAGCAATCAATCTGAGCATTCTCTGAAAAGGAGGACTTAAATACGATAGTGTGAGAGATGAATTAATTCTCCTTGGAGGCCAAAGGAATAAAATCATAGACAATTTTGCTACACAATTGAAAGGTAATTGGTAACATTAATATCCATTCATATGAGAAGTAAAATTCGAACAAAGATGAATAGGTTTTTAGTATAAATATTCCATTTGAATAGCTGTCATCATATTTAGTGTAAGACTGCAATAAAGTTCATTTTAGATTTATAAATAAGACAAGTATGAAACTCATTGTTATCTATTTAACTTATTTTTGGGAGTGCTAAACAATGTAATTCAAGTAAAATGAAGTGTATTCTTTGTTTTTTGTGTTCACTATTTTATTTATGTTATTTGTGTGGGTATGTGCACACTAGTACCAGTGCCTGTGGGGGACAAAAATGTCAGATCTCCCAAGAGCTAAAGCTACAGGCTATTGTGAACTCTCAAATATGGACTCTGAGAATCAAACTTGGGTGCTCTGCAAAAGCCTTATGTGCTTTAATCAACTGAGCCATATCTCCGGCTCCTCAAATACATTCTTATTTCATGAGAAGACTAATTTTTAATAATCTTCAAATAATATGACTTATTTAAATTAAAAAACTACAAGAAAATCACCTGGAAAGGCAGCTGCAAACCTATTGTAGTAAAATATTTGTTCATGCTGATGAGCACAATAGGTTTCTTATAGAATAAGCACTAACAGATTCTCCATTCTTCGAGAAGGAAGGCACCTTGTTCTCTGCTGTACTTCAATTGCTAGCCAGCGTAGCTACAACGCAAGGTAAAATGCATGCCAAATAATAAACAAACCCAACATATCTAGGAAGAAATTTCTCCCTATGGAATAAAAATAAAGTTTTCTATCATCCATCTCCCTATTCATTTATCATTTTATGTGGACTTCACAAATGTGCCATGTCTTCCACCTAATGTAAACCTAGACTTCAACGTATCAATTTGTAGCAAAATACCATAAATCTTTTACGGGCGATTGAGCTATAACTAAGACATAATTTGCATACCTAATACAAAATTACAGTTTCTGTCATTATTTTGACTTTTGTAAAACACACAGAATTATGCTGTCATCCCCATAATTAAATTTTGGAACAACTCCACATGTTTCAAAAGATTCTTCGCACCCACCCACCCACCTCCACTCATTCAATCTCTGTCCAAACTCCACAGAAGTTTCTTTTGCTATCACCAGGAACTTTCTAAAATCTCATTTAAACCAAGTGTGATAGGGCACACCTCTGATCACAGCTAGGCAGAAGGATCCTCAGTTCAAGGTTGGTCTGACTACGTAGTGAGATACTTTCTGTCCCAACAGGCTTTCATGACCTCTATTGTAGACACTTTGCATTATTCCATTTTACATTGAAGTTTTATTTCAGCAAGTTAAAATTGTTGAGCATCTTTTTTTATATGTTGACTGGCTTTCTGTGTACATTCTTTATTGGTTGCTCATAATTTTATACGTCTTAGAAATCATTTTCCTAATAATCAATTAAATTCCTCTGAATACCATCTAGCCAAGCATTGGTAGAAAAGTTCTGAAAAACAGCTATGCAGAATGTTGAGGTGCCCTTCCTGCAATGAGAACACATAAGAAATAGAGCCAAAAGCATAGAACCTTACATAAAGATGCTAATTCAAGAGGTTTATCACAGTTGCAATTAATGGCATTGGGGAAGCTGACTTAATATTAGAGATAACACTCAAATTATATACCAAAGTTTTAAATGAGAAAATATCAATTAAAATGATATAATCTTGAGGGTAAAATTACATGTAAATTAAGTATTCATTCATGTAGGCAATAAATGTAGTTAAGTACCTTCCATGGGCCCAGGTACACTTTAATAGCCCTTCCAACCCCTGTACATGGGGCACAGTGAACAAAGCAATGTCCCTTTTGCCGTAACAGAACTTACTAGAACTCTATAGAGAGGAATCAACAATAAACTTTGTGCCTGAAGAGGCTAAGTAGCATTCAAAAAGATGATGTCATAGAAACACGGGAGAGGTAAATGAAAATGTTGGCCACTAAGCCTGACAACCTGAGTTCCTTTCCTGGGACCCATGTGGTATAACTAAAGCTTCAGTTCCCATGGATTGTCTTCTGACCTCTGCACTGCTCTGCATCATACATGTGCTAGCACGTATAAACAAATAATACATCCATAATTTAATAATAAAAATAGAATGAACACACCACCAAAAATCATCAAAATATCACAAAACTAAAGAGAGAAGGCACTAAGATTTCCAAGTCAATTTTTCTGACTTTTATCATAATTTTAAAATAGGCACATAGGTAAGTACCAACCTCAATTATATGAATAAATATAACATCCTTCTCATGATAGAATCATATATTTCCTTATTGATATTTTTATTTTCCATTTCTTCTTCATAATAAGCATATTGCTCAGGTAAAAACCATAATTAATATTATCAAAATGAATTAAAGTGGTATACGGCAGAGAGTAAAAACCTGTCTTTTTTTATTAGGCAGGTGGGCAATGAAGCAAACAAGCAAGCAAGTCAGCGAAAAACCAAAAATACCTCAGTAACCAAACATAGTCAGACAGCAATAGAAATTAAATTTTCTTTAGTTCATAAAAACTTATGTGGCACTTGTAGCATATTGGCTCAGTCCCATGTCTAAGAGCTTTGAATATAGTAACTTTCTTCCTTTTCCTGTTATCCCTGTTGAGGAATTTGAATGAAGTGTGAGGGGCAGTGACCTGCTTAGGGTCATGTCAAGACCTGACTGGCATGCTTTAGAAAATGCCTAAGGAGCATTAGTGTGAGGAAGGAGGCATCCTTGAACACCTTCTTCCACTTGCATTAATGCCCTCTGCTAAATTGGGAAAGCTTGGGTAATCTTTGGGTACTTGACTTTTACTGGTATTCATTGTGAAATCACCTGAGAAACTTGTAGTCCACGTGCCTTCTTCTGAAGAGTTTGACTAAATACTAAAGTTTGGGCATAGAGCTTTTAGAGGACTCCAGATGACAAATTATACGTAATAAAACTTTGATCAATACAATTTTCAGTTACATATTATATGCAACAAATACCTATGTTCAAAAATGAAAAACTGGTCAAATTATTCACATGCTGAATATTTGTGCCAATTTAAAATTTTGATTTTAATGCATAACTTTCATGTGAAACTTTTGTTTGAGAAAACAATAAAAAATTCTAATTATTTCATGGCATTTTTTAAGTCTTTTTTTAAATGGCAGTCTTCTATTATGATCTTTCCTAAACTAGGATAGTAAATTAGAGATGTTTTCAATCTTTTAGTATATGGAAATAGTGCACTTGATGTTTCTGTCTGTCTGTGTGTCTGTCTGTCTCTGTCTCTGTCTCTGTCTCTGTTTCTGTCTCTCTCTCTCTCTGTGTGTTTCAGTTGCACATATTTGAGTTTCATACTTCACTCTGCTTTATATATAATTCTTGTTGTATGATTGCATAAGATTTCTTGGTGTTCTTCTGTAAATCTCTAACATTCGTTGCATATTAGTATGTAGATATAACCTGAAGAAATTATGAGGTGACCCTAGCACAAATAAATTTGCCTGATAATTTAGATGAGTGGAAATTCTGACAATTTAGTCCATTTGCATAATTACTATACTTTTATACTTCATTTGGTGTTTCATTAAATTAATACATAAACATTTAAATTTTTATCTTAACATAAACTGTCTGTGAAATTATAAATTAATCAAAGAGTGCCTCCCACTCAATACCCAGGCATAATTTAATCTTATTGTTTCATTTTTCATACCTGGAACATTCTATAATAGAGTTATATAATGCTACAATAAAATATAACCAGAATGTTTACCCAATATTGAGAAAACCTCATAAGGTTGGGCTCTAATTTTTTTAAATAGTATGATTTTACTTTTAATATCAACGTTGTCTGAAATTCTTTAAATTCTAGTTACAATGGTTAAGAAAAAAAAAAAGCAGAGAAGGGAGATTTTATCAATGTGACAGGTAAATGTAAAAGGATGCACTCACCCCAGCTCCATCTTTGGGATGTTGACATGAGCTTCAGGTACAAATATCTCTTAACTGTATTGTCAATGTCTTCAAATGCAAGCCAATTTTCAGGTACCAGCTTTGAATGCATGTTGTCAGAAATGTCTGCCTTCAGTTGGAGCCTCACGTAGATGATGAAAAGACAGGAGCAGGAAAGCGCTCAGGAAGCGCAGGTACTTATTAACCAATTTGTCTTCCCTTACAGGAAAGTCTCAAATTTTAGCACCATAGAGTTCTAGAACTATTCTATTTGTATTAGTAGACAGAAAAGTCCCAAATCAGGGATTAAGAAAGCTTACAGGTTATTAGGAAAACCCTTTTAAGGAAAATCATAGCTATTAGACTGCTGTTAAGGAACCTGAGATTTGTTCAAAAGATCTCTTCATTATCTTTCCTACTGCTGAAGGGGCTCAAGTTTCTATATTGAAAAGAGTGTTCTTTCTCTTAATGAACTCCCAAATGCTACAGCATTTATTAAGGAAATATTTTAAACAGAACTATTATTCGGAAAATACTTTATTCTTTGCTCACTACTACTAGTTCAGCCTCCATCTTATTAGCTTCCCAGTGGGAGGTTGAGAGAAATCTATGAGAATGCTTCATATTCTCTGTGTGACTTTATTCCTTACTTAACATTTGTACTCAGCTGGTAAAAAGAATAAATAGGTTCAGGTCTCAGCAAGCGCTTATCAACAAAACTCTTAATCAGGCTAGAAGTTGATTGGGTCTATTAAAATTCCTGATGTTTTCTTTGCTCTGTAACTTTGTAACTAATATGAACAAAATTAAAATTATTAAGAAATCCAATTCTATTGTGCACTGCGAATTATTTAATATGAAATGACATAGTATTCAATTTTGGAAGACTAGACTAAAAAAAAAATAAAGACACACATATACCATGTAAACAACATTATACTAAAAACATGAAATGATTAGTCCTCAGCCAACAAACAATAGGCTTCTAGAAAGGGTTGTGAGAAACTGACCACTGGAGTGAACACTTATAAGGAATAGTGAACACTTTGGTGTATATAGACTTTAAGAATCTGAAAAAAGCCAGGTGTGGGGGTGCACTCTTGTAATCCCAGCACTCATTGAGGCCAGAGTCTGGTCTACAAAGCAAATCCAGGACAGCCAAGGTTGCACAGAGAAACACTGTCTTGAAAAACCAAAAATAAAATGAAAAAGAAAACAAAACAAAATAACAAACAACAAGAAAAACCAGAATCTGAAAATGTTTCCATATTAAACTTCAAATTGTCAAGATCTGCATTAGTTTTATGATGGGGGTTGCACTTAATCTGTGGACTGATTTTGGTACAATAGTCATTTTTACTTCATTGATCCCACTGATCCATCAGCATGGGCATCTTTCCTTCTGGTAACTTCTTCAATTTTTTTATTCAATGTTTTGAAGTTTTTATTTTAGAAGTCTTTTGCTTGCTTGACTCGAATTGTACAAGATGCTTTATATTATTTAAGGCTGTTGTTAAAGGTTTTGTTGCCCTGATTTCTTTCTCAGACTGTGTATAGAAGGGCTACTGAGTTTTGTGACTTACAATTGTATCTAGCTACTTTGCGCAAAGTGTTTATTAGCTATAGAAGTTTCCCAGTGGAATTTTAGACCCATTTATATATACTGTCATATCATCTGTAAATCAGGATACTTTGATTTCTTTCTTTCCAGTTTGTATTCCCTTGATCTCCTTTAGTTGTCTTTTTGCTTAAGCTAGAGCTTTAAGAACTATATTAAAAAGATATAGAGAGAGTGGACAGCTTGTCTTGTCCCTGACTTTACTGTAATTGCTCTGAGTTTCCCTCCACTTGTTGATGCCAGCCACATACTTGCTGTAAGTTTTCATTATATGAGGTATAAGTTGTCCTTGTGTCCCTAATCTCTCTAGTGCTTGTATAATAAAAGGGTATTGGATTTTGTCAAAGACCTTTTCTGCATCTTATGAGATGACCATGTGTTTTTTTCCTTTAGTTTGTTTATATGGTGGATTATATTTATCAATGTATGTTATGTTTAACCATCCCTGTATCTCTGGAATAAAACCTACTTGATCATGGTGGGTGATTTTTTTCATGTATTCTTGGATACAATTTGCAAGTATTTTATCTCTAATTAATATCCACTTGCAAGTGAAATTTTAGTTTTCTCCAAGTGAGTCTCACTTGAGAAGCAAAGAAGAAAAAACTCTTAAGGGCATCTTGCATGTTCAACAGAAGATAACCAACAGAAAACAAATTAATGATGTGTTTGACAGTTCCTGGTCTTATAATATCATGTCAAGGCTATACCTTTTATTTCCAACTAATTGATTAATTTATTCCCTTTACATTTTAATTAAAGCTCCTCCCCCTCCTCTCCTTCTAGTCCTATGCTAAAATACTTTCCACCTACTCCTCCCTCCTCTTCTCCTCAGAGAAGGGGAGGCCCCCATGGGTACCAACCCACCCTGATACATCAAGTTCCAGCTGCACTAAGCTCATTCTCTTCCACTGAGGTACTGACAAGGAAACACAGAAAGGAAAATGAAATCCAAAGACAGTCAGAAGAGTCAGAGACAATGTCTTCTCCAATTTTAGGGGACCTACATGATGACTGAGCTTCACATATGTGCAAAGGGGCTAGTTCCGTAACATACAGGCTCTTTTGTTGGTGGTTTAGTCTCTGAGTCCCAATGGCTCCAGGATAGTTTACTCCATACATCTTCTTGTAGTGTCCTTCTCCCCTCCAGCTCCCTCAATCCTTTCCCCCACCATTCCACATACTCCCCAGAGCTCCACCTATTGTTTTGGGTGTGGTTCTCTGTATTTGTTTCCATCAGCTGCTACATGAAGCCTCTGAGAATACAGTTATGCCAAGCTCCTGTCTGCAAGCATAGCTTAGTATCGTTAATAGAGTCAGGGGAGATCCACCCATTGGGTGGGTCTCATGTTTGCCATTCCCTTAATAACTGCTCTGTCTTTATCACTACATATCTTGTAGCCAGGACAAATTTTGGGTTGAAGGTTTTATGGGTGTTGGAGTCCCCTTCTCTTGACTGGGAGACCTGCCTGGCTACTAGTGGTGGACACTTCAGTCTTCAGCTGCTAGGAGTCTCATCTGGGTCACTCACCATAGACTTCCAGGAGCCTCCCTTGCCCCAGAAATGCACCCTCAATTTTCATTCTCTCTTCCATATTTCTTTTCTCCTGCTCTCTCCACATCTGGTCCCTATCCTTTTCCTCTACCTACCACCTCTCTGACTCAGGTCCCTCTTTTCATCCACTTCCAAAGTCCATTTTATTTACCTTGCTAAGTGAGAGTCAAGCATCATCATTTAGACTCTCCTTGTTACTTAGCATCTTTGGGTCTGTTGAGTATAGAACGGATAATCCTCCTCCTTATGTCTAATATATCCACTTATCAGTGAGTGTATACCATGTGTGTCTTTCTTGGTCTGGGTCTTCACTCTCAGGATGATATTTTCTAGTTCCATCCATTCTTTTGTAAATTGCATAATGTCTTTGTTTTTAATAGCTGAGTAGTAGTTCATTGTGTAAATGGACCACAATCTCTTAATTCATTCTTCAGTTGAGGGGCATCTAGGTTGTTTCCAGTATCTGGCATACAAATAAAGCTGCTATGAACATAGTTGAAGAGGATCTTTTAGGTATATGCCCAGGAGTAGTATAGCTGGGACTTGAGGTAGATCTATTCCAGGTTGATTTCCAAAGTAATTGTACAAGTTTACACTCCCAACAGCAGTGGAGAAGTGTTCCCCTTTCTCCACATCCTCTCCAAAATGTGCAGCCACTTGAGTTTTTGATCTTAGCCATTCTGATAGATGTAAGATGGAATCTCAAAGTCATTTTTATTTGCATTTCCTGATGACTAAGGACACTGAACATTTCTTTAAATGCTTATCAACCATTAGAGATGCCTGTTGAGAATTGTTTAGCTCTGCATCCTATTATCAAGTTATTTGGCTTGATGGTGTTTAATTTCTTGAGTTCTTTATTTATTCTGGATATTAGCCCTCTGTGAAATGTAACATTGATGAAGATATTTTTCCATTCTGTAGGCTGATGTTTTGTCATTTTGATGGCGTTTTTTGCCATCATGTTGCATTTAATTGTTGATCTTAGTGCCTGAGTTGTTGGTGTTCTGTTCAGGAAGTTGTCTGGTGCACCAATGAGTTCAAGGCTATTCCCCACTTTGTCTTCTACTAGATTTAATATATCTGGTTTTATTTATGTTGATCTCTTTGATACACTTGGACTTGCATTTTTGAGAAGGATGACAAATATGGATTAATTTGCATTCTTCTACATGCAGACATCCAGTTAGACCAACACTATTTAATGAAGATGCTTACTTCTTTTCCATTATATGGTTTTGGCTCCTTTGTCAGAAATCAAAATCTGTAGGTGTGTAGGTTTATTTCTAGGTCCTCCATTCAAAGCTGTTGATCTACCTGTCTATTTTTATACCAATACCAAGTGGTTGTTATTACCATTGCTCTGTGTTATGGCTTGGAATCAAGGATGGTGATAACATCCAGAAGTTCTTTGATTATACAGGACTGTTTTTTAGCTATCCTGGGTTTTTTATTTTTCTATATGAAGTTGAGAACTGGTCTTTCAAGGTCTGTAAAGAATTGTGTTGGAATGTTGATCGAAATTGCATTGAATCTGTAGATTGCTTTGGTTAAAATGGCTGGTGGCATAGCCAGCAGAGATGAACTGCATATAGTCTCCTGAGCTCCATTGCATGTTTTCCCAAGGAGGATTTCTGGGGCCCTTAGGAGCATCCAGGTCAGACTCCTCTCCCTCCCCCCCTGCCAATCCTCTGCCTACCTGGTTTACCTGGGGACTTCCTGAGGGGGCCTGTCTGGTCCCAAGAATATCCCTTTAAAATATTATTGTATACACACACACACACACACACACACACACACAGAGAGAGAGAGAGAGAGAGAGAGAGAGAGAGAGAGAGAGAGAGAGA
>OU015743.1:87202067-87217076 GCA_907169655.1 Acomys percivali | reverse complement strand
AGAGAGAGAGAGAGAGAGAGAGAGAGAGAGAGAGAGAGAGAGAGAGAATCTCTTTTTACACTACAGAGTCTTTCCTTTGGCTTTTATTTCTGTATTTTTATGAGATTCCTCAGTGTGAAAATAAACGGGGCTCTGTGTCTTTTATTTGTTTATTGTGCCATTTTGGAGGACTCTCTTGCTTCTGTATCTTTTGCCCTCTTTCAATGTGTAGGTGTTATTTGTTTTATTTTATTAGTATCCACTAGAAAACTGTTTGTTCTATAATGGGAGACAGAAAGGGAGTAGATCCAAATGGGAGAGGAAGTAAAGAACTGTGATGAGAGAAAGGAAAGGAACCATATCAGTATATATTATGTGAGGAAAAAACGATATATTTTCAAAAGAAGGCAAAAAGAAGAACCTGAAAGTAAGGATAAATTGCTGCTAAAATATAAGCAAATATTTAATGAATTTAGGTCTGAACTACATTGGCCTGATGAGAGATGTTGGGAAATATTGTTAGAAATGTTGGCAAGAAGTGGGTTAATTATGGAGCTGTACTCAGATTTATAAACCACAATTAGAATTTTGGTATTAAGAAACATCCCTTCTCCAAATGAAAACAAGGCAAACTATTTCAATAATTCAATTATGACAGCACTTGCTTGTTATTCTCCTCATCAAATTTTCCTAATTCCTTGTGAGGTGGGATGATCAAAGTCCCTGTATCTTGCAATACTGACACCTAAGACTGGAATTTCCATCATTTGCAACTCACAGACAGAAGTGAGGAGCTAGTTGAATGTAATTTAAGATTAAAGATACATAATTATAAACAAGTAAACTATGGGTATAAAAGACAATTTAAATATTGGTTTCATATTTTTCCTTAAAGAAAACACTTCACTCGGGAAAGTTGGAATAGAAGAAGGAGGAGGAGGAGGAGAAGAAGGAGAGAAGGAGGAGGAAGAGGAGGAAGAGGAGAAGGAGAAAATGAAAAAGAAGAAGGAAGAGGATGAGAAGAAAAGAAGAGGAGGAAGAGGAAGAGGAGGAGGAGGAAGAAGAAGATTCATAATCTCCCCAACCATTGGCATATTGTTATTTTTTCAAATTAAAATAGGGCCATGTCTTCTCTATTTGCCTCAACCCACTCTTCTAATGAGTCTGCGAGGTCTTCCTAAAAATCATTCTTAGGCTTGGGTCAGGATCTTCAGGTTCTTATTTATGACTGGGACTTCATAAAGGGTACACATTTTTTGCAATTTTTTCTACAAAATTATTTCCATTATATATAATCCAAAATTATGTCTTTTTGAGAGTCACGTCACGTTCCAATCCAGATACTCTAGCTATTGACTATTGTCTATCTGCAATCCATATCTAACAGAAGTAAGGAAAGTTTTCTAAACTCTACTCTATTTTTGGTAAGAGTAGCTTTTCAAGTGAGTCTAAAAGCTTATTTATCTGTAGGTCCTCCTCTTATCAATCAAGCAGCACTTGGGCCATGCCTCTGGATTTCCAAGCATAAATTAAGCACAATGGATCTTCTGATTGAATAAAGCTGAGTTTCTGCTTTCGGGAAGTATATGATGAGTTTCCTGGGACATGGAATAATGTCATTTTTATATTACAAGACCTGTCATCCCCTGGAGTCATTGCAGCACCAGTGCTTGCTTGAATACCTGACACTCAATAGCTATAGGATAATAAAGATGCAACACGTATCTCAAATCATTCAATCACCCAGAGGCAGGTTCTATTTATCTTCTCTGTGCCTAAATCTACATGCCAGTCATCTTCCAATGTGTAACTGGTATAATTTAGTAGCCATAGTACTGGACACATCATTGCTTTGCTTTAGAACTCTATGTTGCTACATGAAGGAGTAGGCATTGTAGGCATAAGGTTATTGTGCAGTTTAAATACTGATTTTTGTACCCTCATGTCTGGTTGCAAGCTTTGTTCTGATAATTTACTGCCTAAATGTTGTATAAACTCTGCCTCCCAATTGTCTCCCTTATATGTCAATTAAGGAGCTTACAATCTATGAGCAGGGGAGAGAATAGGGTTGAACTTCCTACCAGCAAAGGGAGGAGGAGTTAGAAGAGGAAGTAGAGGGTTCAGCCAGAGGATTCAGCCCTGAGTAGAGGTCCAAAGAAGGTCAGGAGGGAGGACCTGGAGCCTAGGAAAGCTACAAAGTGAAAATATCCTATCGCTGGGATATTTGCTGGGAGTAAGACAGAGTTGCATACTCTCAATTCTGCTGTGAAGCCTTGTATTATAAAAGTGTGTCAATTATTTGTTTGATAGTCTCATTAAGAAATAAGTTAAGAGAAAGAAACTCTGTTTTATTTTATTTATTTATTTATTAAATTTGTAATTTGTTCACTTTACATCCTGATTGTAGCCTTCTCCCTAGTAGCTTCCTGGTCCCATCCTCCCTCCTTCAGACCACCTCCCTCCCTCCTCTAGTCCTCAGAAACGGGAGTCCTCCTCCCATACTATCTGATCTCAGCCTATCAAACCTATCAAATCTCATCTGGACTGTTTGTATCCTCTTCTTATGTTGCCTGGCAAGGCTGCCTCGCCAGGGGGAAGTGATCAATAAGTAGGGGCCAGAGTCCATGCCAGAAGAAGTCCCTACTCCCTATATTATGGGACCGAAAAGGAGACAGTGCTGTATATCTACTACATCTGAGTAAAGGGTCTAGATCCTCACCATGCATGGTCCTTGGTTGATGCGTCAATCTCTGTAGCACCCCTCCTCCTGCCAGGTTTGTTGGTCCATTGGTTTTCTTGTTGAACTCCTGACCCCTCCAGGTCCTTCAATTCCCCAACTCTTCCATAAGACCCCATGTGCTCCATTCCAAAGTTTGCCTATGTCTCTGCATCTTCTTGGATACCTTACTGGGTGGAGAACCTCTATGGTATGCTACCTTCCTGTTCCTTCTCTTAAACTGCTTCTGGTGTCTATTCTATTTTCCTTCTGAATGAGAATTAAGCATTCTCCTTAGGGGGTCTTCCTTGTTATTTATTTTATTTAGGTCTATGTATTGTAGTGTGAATAACCTGTATTATTTGGCTAAAATCCACTTATAAATGAGTATATACCATGCACTCAAGATGGTCTTTTCTAGTTCCATTCATTTGTCTGCAAGTTTCATGATTTACTTGTTTTTAATAGCTGAGTAGTATTCCATTGTTTAACTGTACTGCAGTTTCTTTATTCTTCAGTTAAGGAACATCTAGGTTATTTCCAGATTCTGGCTATTACAAATAAAGCTGCTATGAACAAAGTTGAGCAAATGTCCTTGTTGTATAGTAGAGCATCTTTCTGGTATACTGCCAGGATTGGGATGGCTCAGTCTTGAGGTAGAACTATGCAAATTTTTGAAGAAAGCACCATATTGATTTCCAAACTGGGTGTATAAGTTTGCACTACCACTAGCAATGGAGGAGTGCTCCCCTTTCTCTACATCCTTGCAAGCATGTGCTGTCACTTGAGTTTTTGATCTTAGCCATTTTGATAGGTGTTAGATGGAATCTCAGAGTCATTTTGATTTGTATTTCCATGATGACTAAGGACAACGAGGATTTCTTTAAGTGTTTCTTGGCCAATCAATGTCCCTCTGTTAAGAATTCTTTGTTTAGTTCTCTACTACATTTGTTAAAATTGGATTATTTGGTTTGGTAGTATTTAATTTATTGGGTTCTTTATATATTTTGGATATTAGCCCTTAGTTAGATGTAAGGTTGGTGAATATATTTTCACAGTCTGTAGGCTGCCATTTTGTTCAATTGCCAGTGTTCTTTGGCTTACAGAAGCTTTTCAGTTTCATAAGGTTCTATTTATTAATTGTTGATCTTAGAGCCTGAGCTATTTGTGCTCTGTTCAGGAAGTTGTCTCCTGTGCCAATGAGTTCAAGGCTCTTCACCACTTTTCTTCTAACAAATTTATTGTGTCTGGTTTTATGTTGAGATTTTTAATAAGCTTGGACTTTAGTTTTGTTCAGGATGATATTTGCATTTTCTACTAGTAAAGATCCAGTTAAACCAGCACCATTTGTTGAATATGCTATCTTTTTTCCATTGTACAGATTTAGCTTCTTTGTCAAAAATCAATTGTCAATAAGTGTGTGGTGTGATTTCTGGGTCTTCAATTCGATTCCATTTATCCACCTGCCTGTACTTATGTCAGTACCATGCCATTTTTATTACTGTTGCTCTATAGTACAGCTTGAGATCAGGGATGGCGATACCTCCAGAAGAATTTATTGTATAGAATTGTCTTAGCTATTGGGTTTTGTTTGTTTGTTTGTTTCTTTGTTTTGCTTTTCCAAGTGAAGTTTAGAGTTGTTCTTTCAAGGTCTGTAAATAATTTTGTTGGCATTTTGATGGGAATTGCATTGAATCTGTAGTTTGCTTTGGTAAAATGGCCGTTTTTACTGTGTTAATACTACTTATCCATGAGCATGGGAGTTTTTTCCACCTTAGGATATCTTCTTCAATATCTTTCTTCAAAGACTTAAAGTCTTTTTCATGCAGGTCTTTCACTTGTTTGGTTAGAGTTATACCAAGATACTTTATTTTTCTGTGGCTATTGTGAATGGTATTGTTTCCCTAATTTCTCTCTCAGCCTGTTTGCAATTTTTATACATGAGTGCTACTGACTTTTTAAAATTGATTTTGTATCCAACCAATTTGTAGAAGTTGTTTTTCAGCTTTGGAGTTCCTTGGTAGAATTCCTGGGGTCACTTATGTGTACTATCATATCATCTACAAATAGTGATACATTGACTTCTTTCTTTCCAATTGTATCCCTTTGATTTTCTTTAGTTGTCTTATTGCTCTAGCTAGGACATCAAATACTATATTGAAGAGATACAAAAAGAGTTGACAGCCTTGTCATGTCCTTGCTTTCAGGGGAATTGATTTAAGTTTCTCTCCATTTAGTTTTATGTTGGCTATAGGCTTGCTGCATATTGACTTTATTATGTTTAGGTATGTGCTTTGTATCCCTAATCTGTCCAACGCTTTTAACAAGAGTGGGTGTTGGATTTGTCAAATGCCTTTCAGCTTCTAAGGAGATAATCATGTGTTTTTTTAAAGGGTTGCATTGATAGATTTCCCTGTATTGAACCACCCCTTCATGCCTGGGATGAAGCCTACTTGGTCATGGTAAATGATTTTTTGATATGTTATTGGATTCGGTTTCTGAGGATTTTTATTATTTTTGCATCAATATTCATAAGGGAATTGGTCTGAAATTCTCTTTGTTATTGGGTCTTTACATACTTTAGTTATAAAGGTGGCTGTGGCCTTATAGAATGAGTTTGGTAATGTTCCTTTTGTTTCTATTTTGTGGAATAGTTTGAAGAGAATTGGTATTAGTTCTTAGTTGAAGGTTTGGTAGAATTCTTCTCTTAATCCATCTGGCTCTGCACATTAGGGGGGGGGTTAGGAGATTTTGATGACTACTTCTATTTTTTTAGTAGATATAGGACTATTTAATTTCTTTACCTGATCTTTATTCAATTTTGGTAATTGGAAGCTATTAAGAAAGTTGTTCATTTCATTTAGATTTTTTCAAATTTTGTGGCATATAAGCTTTTAAGGTAAGACCTAAAAACAACTTTGACAAGGTACATTTTTTTAATTGTTCAGTAGTATTATAGCATATGAAACTAATATGTTTACTACATATGAGCTTGATTAGTTTGTGGCATTAGGCTATTCAAAAGCATGGCCTTTATATCTTGCACTGAGAACTTTTGGTTAAAAGTTCATTAAAAATAATGATAGCACCCCTCTTTAACGTGTTTTCTCTCAGGTAATACATTACACTTTCTAGCAGTAAATATAACATTGTGGCTGAATCTTTCTTGAATTGGTTGGAGCTATCTCTACAGAGAATGCCCCAACACAGCTCCTCAGACATTGGAAGATGCCTCTTCTCAGCTCCATGCACAACAGCCTGCAGCTTCTACAATAATTAGCACGTCATAGACTAAGAATTATGGGGAGTTCCACATTCTGTCCAGAAGCTACCCTGTGGTTCTACGAGAATAAACCATAAGGCTGAAATCTTTTCATGAGCTTCTGTAGTCCAAGGAGAGCACAGATCTGCAGTCCAAGGGGAGTACACACAGATGTAATCTGTCACCAGCTTGCATACAATGTTGCCAACATTTTCCTTGGTAACAGGAACATCTTTAAGATACCAGTCAACCATGCCATACAAGACCCAGGGATCATGGAGCAGTTTCTACTGGTGGCATATTTGTGGTACTATGTTCTAGTACAAGGGGAGTGCGGCAACACGTGGTTAGCTCCGAGACAAGGACAAGAAAAGTAACCAACTTCATAGCATTTTTATGAAGATGTTCTATCTAGCATCTTTCAAAATCAGGCATTTGAATCCTTATCTGGGATTTGCAAAGGGTTGAACCAAAATGTTATGCTGTTCATCTCACATGCAGGAAATAAAATGACTGATTTTGAAAAGCAGTTGTTCTATTACTTCATTGATTTGTGAACATTACTTAATGTGGAGAAGTAATGATTCTAGTCCTTTAACTACACTACAATAGAATATTTCATAGAGACCTGAGCTTTTAACTTCATTTCTGATTTTCTTAAGTTTATCTTACTGTTAGTGCTTACAATGTGGTGAACCATGTCCATGAATAAGAAAACGAAATAAGCGAAGAGCATACCTATACTCATTCAAATCAACATGAACATTTCTAAGGGTTATAGAATTACTTGAGAGATTAATAAGTGAAAACTCAAGGTAATACTTGGCAAGACTGGCAGAATTATAAGGAGTAAATATTGAATAGCAAGGTCAAAACAGGATCCAATGTTTTAGGTATTTTAAATTATTTTTGTGTTTTGAAGATAATTTTTATTTTTTAAAAATTTGACAGATATGTTGAAATCTATATGTGGGTATGTGCATTATGAACACAAGAGGCCAAGGATTCCACAAAAAGGTAACAGATACCTTCCAGTTAGGAACTCCACCTCACAAGAAGATACAAGAACCCAAACTCCCGTATTCTTCAAGAGAATAAATTTCCATACAATCTAAGTTACCCAGAGGGGAAATATTTCCTTCAAACACTTACTACATCTTTATTCACTTCCACTTAAATACCAGAACAAATGGCCAAGATGCTGAAACTCAAAGTATGTAAGTGCACAGATAGAGCTTGTATTTTGATTATAATATTTCTCCCTTTCCTTTCCTCCCTTCAGAACCTTCCACACAGCACTCTGTGGTCTCCTTCAAATCCATGGCCTCTTTTCATTCAGTTGTTATTGCATGCAAAGAAGTATTTGTATTAAATATTCCTAAGTATAACCAGTTGGGTACATATAATATTATTTTTATGTATGTTTTCAAGACTGACTGTTTGGCACCAGACAATGAATTGGTATGCTCTCCCTTGTGGAGGGCCCACTCTTCTATTCCCACCATTACTCCATTGCCTGTTTTTTCATTGTGTAAGGTGGAGCTTCTTTAACTTTTTCTAGTGCATTTTGGCATGTTCATTGGTATTTTTGTTCATGTCTTGTTTTGGTAGTGATGTTGGTAAGACTTTACGAGGAAACACAATCTCCTCACAGTCCCTGATCCTCTGGCTCTTTCAGTCTTTCTTCCTCCTCTTCCACAATTTTCCTGGAGACTTAGGTGTGTCAATGTTTAGATTTCCAGTGTCAGGCATCATTCGCACTAGAAAAATGGAAGCAAGAACTGGTTTTCCTATGAGAGGGAAGGACGATAATGTAATTTAACAAGTAAGTGGCATCACTATCTTTATACCTGTTAAGAATATGGAGAAAAGAAAGAGTGTTATAGATTAAAAAAAAAACTATGGTTTAAACTTAGTAGACAAGAAGTTAATTTTTTTGTTGGATAGATTTGGATGCCAATAAAAACTGGTAACATTTGAGTTGAGACAAATTGCAGGAGGAATCATTCTCTATGAAGATATGGCGGCAGCTTGTTTCAGGAAGAGGGAAGGAAGTGAGAATGTCTTCAGGCAGGGATCTGCTTGATAAATTAGTAGATGAACCATGAGGCCAGTGTGGCTATAGCATAATGAGGGAGGTAGAGCATAGCTGATGATGAGGTCAGACAAGCAGCCAGCAGACAGTTCATACAGGGTCTTGAAGGTCATAGTAAGTCATTTGATTTATTCCTGTAGAGCAAAAAGCCTTTTGAAAGGTTTTAAGCCAGGGAATGACATTTTCTGATTAATGGGTTTAAGAAATCATTCCCTCAACTGTACAGAAATTATTCTAAGGACCAAGAATAAATGAAAGAAGCCAATGAGGAGTGTGCTATACATTTTGAAAGCAGACATAATAGAACTTCTTTATGGATTCATTAGCATTAAGAAACACTTATTGAGAATTATAACTAAGAATTTAGATCTAAAATAGCTTCAATAAACAGTTCTTCACAAAGTTATTTGGATCTCATGAGACACTGAAAAAGTGGTGTCAAATGTAGAGCTATGCATGTATTAAAATCTTAAGATTACAAGAGAGCATGGTTGGCGATACAGATGTGGCATTCACTGGCATTGTGATGCCTGCCAAGGAAGGAAAGATCCTGCAGGGAGGGTTTGAACTCAAGACATCCATGGTTGGAACACTGACATGTTTCCATATTTCCTGGTGAAAATGAAAGGAAACAATGAAGTGTGTTGAAAGAGAGCAACAGCTGTGGTAGAGCTTGACAGATGAATGTGTTTTAGAGAAATAGGGACTAGAGTTGGGCAGAAGAAGAGATGACATAACCATTAGAACACTTGCTGCCAGGAAATGTTTCCTGTTTGTGTTGCTCAGCAGAACCTGAAACAAAAATTAATTTGTTCAGATTACAACTCAATCACTTGTATCCTCCCATTCCTCTCTCCCTCCTGCTTTCACCCTATTCCCCTCCCCTAGGTCTACTTCCTTATAAAACAGTTAAATATTTAAAAAAATTAAAAACTAGACCTTATGTATATAGATGTAAAACATGTTTAAGATTTAAATAAGACAGTCAAAGAATGCATGAATGGAATAGTGGTACATCTAAATCTACTGTTAGTTTTCTAAGAGATGTAAGGTTACTTTAGCATTAAAATATCAGGAACAAAAGTATGACCATTTCAATAGATATAACACACTATGTTAAAAAGTTAATATCTATTTATGATTTTAAAAATTGAGCTAAACTTCTTCCCAACATGATAGCATGCATCAGTGGAAGATATATTCTAGTTAATCCCTGGAGAAGAAATGTCTTTTCCATAAGATGAAGAGTATGATACATATATATTATTATCCACTTCCTTTAAACATTTTCCTAGAAAATAAGTGAATAAATTTTCTCTACAGTGACCACTTACTGTCTGTATATGTGTATCTCATTATATCATGTTGAAATGCAAAATAGAACCAATAAAGCCTTTTAATAAAAAGAGAATGGAAAGACAAACCATGGGCATAAAGATAATATTGCGTCTGAAAGAGACTTAAAGCCATAATATGCAAGGAACTTTTGGATATTTGGTATGGGCAGATGACTCGTGGTTAAGAATACATAACTTGGGTTCCATTCACAGAACTAACATAGCAACACCCCACTGCATGTAACACCAGTTCCAGAACACTGTACTCCCTTTCCTGACCTCTATGGCCCATGGAGTAAGTAAGCATGAACAAGGTACACGTAACTTCCTGCAGGAAAATACTCAAATACATAAAATAGAGCAAAAAAATTAAAATAAAACAATGAATTTTTAATTTTAGGTAGAAAAAATAAATCCACAAAATATCCAATTATAAAATGCACAAAGAAATAAGCATTTTATCAAAGACTTTAGATGTGTAACAATAAAATAGATAGAAAAATAGTCAAAACAATAAATAGTTATGAAAATATAAATTAAAAACTCAGTGAACTACTGCTAAATACCTATTTCTAAGATTAAATTCAGTAATTGACTATACCAAGTCTTGTCTTGGGCACTTACTCATTTCTGGTCAAATGGCACAAGAGGTACTTTAACCCCAGCCCTTTTGTGCTGCATGACTGTACTGCCCTTTCATGCCTAGACAGAAAGAACATCTGCATAAAAGACTTGTAAATAAATATGCATAACTGCCTCAATAGCCCTATAGTTAAAATCATATAACTGATTAGTAGATAATGAATATTAAAATTTCCTTACATCTATTTTGTGAAAGACACCCAGCAATAAAGAAATATGTATGACTAATATCTGCAATAAGAACCTCAAAACTTATATGCCCAAAGAAAATAGTTTTTTTTAGATTAACAGAACCTTTGTGATTCTGTGTATATGTGTATGTCTGAGTGTAGGTTAGTGCACATAGCTGTGGTGCCTATGTAGGCCAGAAAAGAGGCTTGTATCCCTGAAGTTTGAGTTACAAGAGATTGTAAGTGCGTTGGTGTGGATGCTGAGAACCCAACTCAACTCGGGTCCTCTGGAGGAGCAGTACACACTTAATTACTCAGCTCTCTCTACCTTAGAAGATGCATTAAAAAAAATAATACAAAATGTGATGTATATGCACAACAGTACATTACTTAGCCATAAAGAAAAATGAAAACCTGTCCTTTGCAGCAACTTCTTTCTTTTTTTATTTTTATTTATTTATTTATTTTTTAAGGTCTGGGATAACATGTTGATGCCTTTTATTTTGGGAAAGAACGTAATATTGAACATTCTTAGCTTCAAAGGTCATATTGACACATCAAAGGATATTTCCAAGACTGCAGCCATACAGAAGGCTCTGGTTAAAGATAGTTTGGAAGAAAACAAAATAATAATGTTAATATTAATATTAACAAAAAACCTATGTGCAAACACACATACGTACACTTGGTAAATGCATAGCAAGGTATGAAGGAATGATGACAAGGATAGGGTGTGGCAGTAATCAGAATGTACTGTGTTCATGAATGAAACTGTCAAAGAACAAATGTAATTAATAAAAGTTTCATGATTTAGAGTTGTCAAAGAGCCATGAAAGCTTCTGTTCGTCTCTCAGAAAGTAGTTACTTAACACATCTTAGGAGCTATAAAGACTCCCTTGATTTAAAAGTTGTAAACAAGGGGATACTTGCACATGTCGTTGGTGAGGATAGCTGTACAGTAGTTTATAGATAACTAAATAGGATGAAACTGAAGAGAAGACTTAGTTGAAACAACAGAATACCATTTGCAGCAACTTAAATGGAGCAGGAGGACACTGAATTAAGTGAATCACACCAGGCATGGAAAAATGAATGCTACTTGTTGTCTGTCATATGTGAAAGTTTAAAACATAAAGTCTATCTAAATATGTAGCAATATTTATGAAAGGCTAAGAAGGAGGGAAGAGGGAAAAGATGACTGTTTGGTAAAAAATGTGCAATGCTGATGCAGAAATAATAAAACACAGAGCCCCCATTAAAATGTATATCAGTATGTGCTGATGGGATGAACTCAACGGCAAGAATGCAGAACTTTGCTGAATGAGTTTAAACACAAACGAACTTTTATGTGTATATATTTGCATGTGTATATGAATATGTATATGTGTGTTTGTAGTGTGTGTGCATGTATGTGTTTATGAATATACATACTATGTACACATGTATGCACACTGTTGTTCCTTTGGTTTGAATGTAGTTTGTCACCAAGTCTCATAGAGTGGTTCCTACTGTGGCCTGCTGGGAAGAAGGAATATTTAAGAGGTGTCACCTAGTGGAAGTGATGAAGTCCAATGGCTCTGACTTGGCAAGGGTTAATGCTTTCTCCCAGGGAAGAATTTTCCCTTCTCCTTTCATAGGGATCCCCAGAGTGGTGGCAGTTGTAGAACTCAGGCATTTTCTCTGATTTACTCTCTGGTTTACCATAGGCCTCTTTGCATACAAAGATTCCTGTTCTTTTGGAGGCCACACTGTGACCTTGGCAAAATTAACCTGGTTTAAAAATAAGTGCAGACCCCTGGTGGCACTCAGAGGAAAGGATAGCAGGTTACCAAGAAGAGACTTGATACCCTATGAGCATATAAAGGGGGAGGAAGTCCCCCTCAGGCACAGTCATAGGGGAGGGGAGTAAGGAAAAATGGGAGGGAGGGGAGAATGGGAGGATACAAGGGATGGGATAACCATTGAGATGTAACAAGAACAAATTAATAAAAAAAATAAAGCAATAAAAAATGCTATCTAAGAACTTTAAAAAAAATAAGTGCAGAATTTATAAATTTTTCATATATGTATATATCAATGTAGTTCTCAAAAACATCAATTAATCTGTAAAGTCATGAAGGAAATCAGTGGTTGCCAGTGGGTAGAATGACAGCAGGTTACACAAAGAGGAAGCTGAAGGGGGTCTGAGGAGGTTTTTGAGAATGAGGGACACATACTCCTCACTCTTATAGCACTGGTAGTCCTACAAACGCATCCACATCTCAAAACTTCTCCAGTTCAACACCTTGAGTGTGTTGAATTTATTTCCTGTCTTTTGTACTTCAGTAAGGGAAAACTGAGATTCCGTGTCTCTAACAGAGCATGCTTCTGTGATATGCATGCTTCAAACCGGTTGCCAAACAAAACTGGAAAGAGACCACAGACGCACGAGAAGTCCCTCAGTAGTGATAGTGATGTGTGAGCACAGAAGCCAACCCCACACTGCAACATGGGTAGAAGAGAATACCATTGATAGCATCTCATATTTATTTAATGTTGACGCTTAGCAGAATGCTAGCAGTATGAATGCAGGCGTTACACACATGAACATGAATTCTTTTTAAACTATGCATATTTCTCTATACCAGTATACATTTTACATTTTATTTACACACACACACACACACACACACATACACACACACACACACTTAGACTCACATACATGTAACATAAATGCCTCCACCAATGAGTTATATTCCTATATTCCCAGCTGTTCTTTGTTTTGAGATTGGTCTTTCCAAAGTATTTCAAGATAGCTTTGAACTTGTGACTCTTCTTCCTCAGCCTCTAAAATACCTGGGATTATAGGCTCACAGCACCAAAACCAACTCTGTACTTCATAAATTTTAATTATGTAATAGATGCTATATAATTCATGTTCTATTGAAATACATGTCCTTGAAGTATTACCAGGAACATGAAAACCCAGTGTTAGGGTAAATATCTGTAATCCTCCAACTCAGAAGATTCCAGCCATTCCAGGTTATCCTTTTCTGCATAGTGAATTTGTGGTTAACCTTGAATACATGAGACTCTCACTCAAAAATTAATAAATAACATAGTATACCTTAACATAAACCTTTCATATCTCTACACAGCTTTCTTCAACTCACTCATAATGAGTGCTTCTACCTCTTGCTGCACTCTGAAAGAACCTCTCAGAAACCCTGAGGGTTCTGATCACACTCCATTGTAAAAGCACCTGCCACCTCTCTTGGACTGTTCACTCCACTGAAGACTTGGAAATGGCATTTGTCTTTTAAAATCATATCAAACTAAGGATCCTGCTTGTTCCAAAATGTACTTCAGTGAGTCCAAAGACATATTTATTATTATTATTATAACTCAGACAATATTTGTAATGGAGAAAAGCATATGGTGCTCAATGATAGCTTGTGGGGAAATTGCTGAACCTTTTTCAGACTTGCCTCCATGAACGTGTAAGATGGGGAGTGGAAAAATGCCCAGGGCCAATGAAATAATGCCCCTAGGGTGGAAAGAAGCACCTAACACACCTCTAGACCTTTTGTCACTGTATAGTCACTTACTTTGTCTCCCGGTATCAGATGACCCCTGATGGTGGCATGAGTGTCCCCAGGCTACAAGCCACTGCGTTGAGTGCTGCTGTACACGTTCCTCTGTGAGAGTACAAAGATTAAATTGAGGCAGGAAAGCTAAAGGACCTGCCTGAGGCTAAACAGAAAGCACACATTTGAGTCCAGCAGGCTCTCGCCCACTCCTGTTAGCAGTGAAACCCTCTTTACCTCAGCAAAACTGTTAATAGTTTAAGCACTTACAGTAATAAAGCAGAAAATATAAACAATGCTTTGTCACGTAACAGGCCTTTGCTGTGAGTGTCAATTCTGGGCTGCAATTTTCCCCTTCAACAAGCGGAGAGAACAAATGAAAGATGTTCCCCTAGTTTATATGTATAAAACACTTCTTAGCTCAAAAGCTGATCCTGGCGTACCGTGCCCAGTGCACGCCTGATATTTCCTATTTCAGATTTATGGCCAATTTGGAATTTGCTGCTGCTGCTGTTTGTGGCCCGTCCTATTTCTCTGGGCTAGCAAACCTATAAATAGTTTACATGCGGTTCAATTTTTTAGACTATTTCCTTGTCAAATACTCAGGCTTCGAGCTTTCAGAAATGGCAAGAGTAATCAGAATCAGACTTAGAGTATAGGAAACGGTGCTTGGCAAGGGTGTTACTGGACCCTTCTTCCCCACCCACTATTCTTTCCCTTCTTCCACATAGTTTCCATAGGAAAATGTCCTAAGCTTCTCAGGAACAGCCTGGCCTTCTACCACAAGGAGTCTAGTTAACAACTGTGCCTTTGCGTCATAGTTCAATCAAAAATTTTCCATTTTTGCTGTAGTCAAACACTGTCTTTGCATATGCCTATATTTAACAATTTTCTCTTGGGGCTCAAGTACTTCACATTCTATGTGAAGTAACTCAATTTTATGATGTGTCTGGTATAAATATATTTCCCATCCCAGTTTCTCTAAGACAATGACAGTTTGATTTCCCATTTGTGGTAGCATTAATGTAATCTAGAATGTAAGCACATCACTTCTGTCTGGTTTCTAATACCAATCTCATTTTCTAAGCACCAAACTGAACACAAGTCCTAATATTACCAGTAAAAAGACATACATAGCCAATCACATAAAGGGGAAAACAAAATAATAATAGTAATAATTAGACTATTATTATTATTATTATTATTATTATTATTATTATTATTATTATTATTATTATT
>OU015743.1:87185396-87202057 GCA_907169655.1 Acomys percivali | reverse complement strand
TTATTATTATTATTATTATTATTATTATTATTATTATTATTATTATTTGTGATGCTTTCTCCTCTTATCAGTTATTCAGCTACCCACTTAGAATAAGAAAAGTTGGAAAACTTCAGTGCATGCAGGCACAATGAGGCATGTAAGATTCCCACTGTGTTTTCCAGACCTCACCTCAATAAAGGACCTTGTGTAAGAGATACTTTAAGTTGAAGTCTTTAATCCACTTGGACTTTAGTTTTGTGCACCATGGTGCATATGGATCTATTTTCATTTTTCTACATGTAATCATCCAGTTAGACCAGCACCATTTGTTGAAGATGCTATCTTTTTTCCATTGTATGGATTTGGACTCTTTGTCAGAAATCAAATGCACATAAGTGTGTTTGTGTGTGTGTGTGTGTGTGTGTGTGTGTGTGTGTCTGTGTTTGTTTGTTTATTTCTGGGACTTCTATTTGATTCCGCTGGTCAACAAGCCTATTTCTATGCCAGTACCATGGTGTTTTTGTACTGTTGCTCTATAATACAGCTTGAGATCCAGGATGGAGACTATTTAGAAAATGGACCACAAATGCTGTCCCTGGCTTTCTTTACCATCTTCCCCAAATATTTTTGGGGGGGGCCTTCAAAGTTATTATTTGTCCTAAATCATGCTGAAGAAAAGTTAAAGGAACAACAGCCCATTTCCTCTAAGCGAGGGGGTGTTGGGTAGGTTTCTGTTTGCTCTCGGTCTTTATATGCTTATTTTCATTGGGAGATGGCTATAAGTTATTATAGGTCTTATACAAAGAGAAAACTAGATTGGATTCAGGGAAGACTCTTTTCTTTTACCTTTCTTTTGTAGATAAGGAGATAGAAACTCAAAAGAAAGAAAGGAGGATCTAGAAATATAGAGGAAGAGTAGAATAAAAGGTAGATTATTGAATCTACTCCTCAACTCAAGGCCTTAACTGTTACTCACAAATAAGGTTATTTTTAATTCATTGGTATAGAATTTTGTATATTGATACAAAATAAGTGTAATTCTGACACATTGGTATAGAATTCACATCAAAGATTATTCTTCACACACACACACACCATATATATATATATATATATATATATATATATATATATATAATCTGATTTGAGGTATTATTCCCCTCCAAATCAATTATAACACAAGGTTTACTTCTATGTGGTGTGCTACAGCCTATTTAGGATAACTGAGTAATACAAGCTAATTGTTAATTGAACAAATCATAGTCATGTCACATACTAGTCTAATTATATCACAAAAATATATATCCTAGGTCTAACAGATAGATTCTATATGATAGATATCTATATGATTCTATAGATATATAAGTTAAAATAGTTAAACAAGGTCTTCAAAAGCCTCAGACACCTACAGAATATAGCATTTAAAGATGCTTTTATTATTCTAAAGATTCTTTGACAACAAGACAAATTAACTCCTGGTAACACCCAGCCTACCTCAAACACTCTCTCTCTCTCTCTCTCTCTCTCTCTCCTCTTAAGTACTGTCTCCTTTCCTTTCTGTTTGTTGGGCTTATGCTATCTCTGACTCAAACTGTCAAATCTTCTCTGACCTATTGCTTTGTCTGCTCCTCATTTAGACTTCATTGTTTGGGATTAAAGGTATGTACTAAGGGAATGTATGTATTTTAGCCAGATCACACAGAGCTAGGTCTTTATATGTGATTCCTTGCCAGAATAGCTGTGTGGCTGGATTAAAACTCCTCTACAGGGCACTTGTGCACACACCAGATTTCAGAGAAGAGCTAAGTTAATCCCGAGCCTTTGAAGAGCTCTTATTTTGGACAGGGCTGTCACATTTTTGAGTAAGTCAGGGGAAAGGAAATTGAGTAGAGAAGAATTCCAGAAGAGAGAAGTTCCCATGGGAGATCTTGGTGAGACATTTTGAATGACAGCTGCAGCAGGCAGAGTAAGAGCTACCCCAAGAAGTGCCCAATTCAAATGCTCAGAATTTGTTTGGTTTCCTAATATGGCAAACAGAGTTTGTAGATGTGATTAAAGTTAAGGGATTTTCAATGTCTGTATTATCCTAATCACCTACATAATTCTGGGCTAATCCAACTCATCCTTAGGAGTAGGAGCCCTTTCTAGCAGCAGACAGAGAAGTGTGACAGGAGATGGGCCAGGGAGATATGGCATAACTGGCCTTGAAGATAGGGAAGGAGCTATGAGCCGTGGAGTGTGGGTGGCCCTGCAACTGTAAAAAGTCAGGAAACAGAATGCCCCCAGGTCTTTCAAAGGGAAGAAGGCCTGCCAACAAGCTGAGTTTAGCCCCAAGAGATGTTGGTAAGACTTCTGACCCACTGAGCTGTAAGATAATCAATTTGTGCTGTTTTAAGTCAGATTTTGTGATAATCCCTTACAACAGCAAGAAGAGACAAACAGAGCAGCCCACAGGCTCACTCTGGTGTTCTGTCAGGAAATCTCACATAAAACCATAGTTAACAATTTTTTATAAATCCTTATCTGTTAGCTTTCAACCACATTTGTATACAAAAACAAGCCACAAAAATTAGAGAATACCTCCTCTTTCCCACAAGATCAATCACCCTGTAGCTACCCTGATGACTACCTTCCTCCACTGTCTCCTCATCCACCTAGCCATCGTGAAGAGCTCATATGTATCACAAGATTCAAAATAGCCTCACCAATTTTCCAGACTCTTAGCATCGATTTATATCTTTCTACTTTGAGATGCTCCTAGAGAGAAATGGTCCAGAGTTCTAACAGGCAAGAGATGTGTGAGCTTTCCGGGGTTCATATCGCAACACTTAATACTTGTAAATAGTCTAAATTTAGCCAATCTAAAGATGTAAAGTGATATGCCAGGACTTTAATTTACATTTTGCAGATATTTAGTATCCATTTGCACACCTTGCCAGGAGGCTGAGGATGCTGCTCAAGTGGGTACAGTGCCTGATAAATATGCAAGATTTGTGTCCAATCCCCATCACCCACTGTATAGACGAGGCATGGTGACTCATGGCTATGATCCCAGGTCTCTGTAAACAGAGGCAGGAGCACCAGGAGTTCAGAGTCATCCTTAGCCACAGATTGAGCGTGAAGTCAGTCTGAGCTACATGAGACTCTCTTAAAAAAAAAACCAAGTCCTTATAAATGAAGTTTACAAGTTACAGATACAAGGATGCGCATTTCTTTTATTTGACCTATTACAGTGTCTATAATAACTAGCGTCCCCTAAGTCAACAGAGGGTGTGGGAGAAGTTATATTGTCAAAAACACAACTGCATTCTCTCCTACAATTTCAAGACTAAGAATTCAAAGCAAGATAAAAGAAAAGAAAAACAAATGAGTAGGAGCAGTAGGGTTGGAATGGCTCAGAGGCAAAGTGCCGAGCTAGTGTTTACAAGGTCCTGACTACAGTCCCCTGTACAGCAAATAAAACACCACAAACAAGGAAGCAAACATCCATAGCTGGAGGTCAAAGTTAACCTGGGAAGCACCCATAGGAAAACAATACAATTAAAAACCTGCCTCTGTGATGTCTCTGTACAAATCGATTCCTATTTATATTAGATTGTTTTCTCCTTTTGACTGAGATGTACACATGCGTTCTTCACGTAGGCCCACAGAAGCCCTTGTCAGGTGTGTGCTGCAGGTATCTCACGATGAATTCTAGCTTCCCGTGTTCTCCATGGTGTCTGTTGAAAAGACGTTTTTACTTCTGATGAAGTCCAGTGCATCCTTTGCCCTGAGCATTTTCTGGTGAGCTCATTAGAAATCCTTGCCAATCCCAATGTTTCCGATTTTCTCCCAGGTCTCTTTGTCTAAGTTTATAGTTAGCTTTTATGTTTAGTATAACCCATGTCTAATTAATTTTAACCTAAGATATGAGGCAAGGGATCAAAGCTAATTTTTTCCATATGAATAACAAATTGTTTCAACACCATGTTTTGAGAAGTCTCTATTCTCCCCACTGAAGCTGACACTTTGTCAGAGTTATTTGACCATAAATGTGGATGATCTGCTGGAGGCTCAATTCTTTCCACGTTTGAGATGGTTGTTACTACTAATATCACACTGTCTTGATTGCTTTACTTTTATACTAAATTTTGAACTTGAGAAATCTGAGTCATGCAACTTCATTTTCTTTTTGACAAAACTGACAGTTTTGGAGTCATCAAATTTCCGTATTAGAGGCACAATTTCTTAATTTCCAGAGAGATGCTCACTGTGATGTTGATGGTTGCTGATCTATTTTGGTGAGAGGGGGCATCATAATATTATCAAATCTTTCACCCCATTAACACGTCAAACCACTTTGCGTTTAAACTCAGCAATATTTATAGTTCATCCTAGAAGCATTAAATTAGTCCCCAGGTGTTAATAGATTCCTTTCTCTTGTAAGTTGAATTATTTTTAAGCTTCATTTTTTTAATGACTTGTTACTAAAGAAATGGGATAATTAATTTAAAAAATCTTTTTGGCATCTAATTAATACTAATAGTATGCCCCTCCATGTATGTGTGTATAGATTTCTTGGGATTTTGTACATAGACCACGATGACATCAGCAAATAGGAAAGTTTATATTTAGACTTTTAGTTTTTACGCATTTTTTTTATTTTTGTATTTTTCTTCTTTTGCCTTGGTAAACATATTATATAAGTGACTAATCCAAATAAGAAGAGGCAAGTTTGTGCCATTCTCTGTTTTAATGGAAAAGGATTACACTTATTAGCTTTATGTATTTGGACATATACCTTTTCAGATTAAGGACGGTATCTTCTAGGTTTAATTTGTTGAGAAATTTTGTCATTTTCTTTTCATTGTGACTATGACTACCACCTGCTACAATGAATTATGTCTATAAATAGCTTTTTTTTTTTTTTTTTTTTTTGTTTTAACACTTGTTTTTTTTTGTTTTGTTTTTAAAACAAAGCACTTTCAGGGAAAAAATTAAACCATGTTCCTGCTTTCATATGATCAGATATATATTGGCAAAACTATATTATTCTTATTGCCCATTATTATTGTTGTTACATAGCAAGCAAGAAATATCCCGCCTTAAACAAGCATATATATTCCAAAAAATTCTTATTGCTCCAAAAGAGACACTTGCTGTTTACTTATTCAGATCACTCTAGGAGTTCCTCAGGTAGTTGTAAAGAGCAATATAACATTTTGTCCTTAAATAAGATTTAAAGCAAACAGCTGTTGCTTTGTTTTACCAAATGCAGTCTACTGCCACAGCAATAAGGAGCAGATGGCTAAAGTAGGGTACTGCCACAGACATGTAGCTGGTAATGTGTAGGCTCCTGCTCGTGGCTTGTCTCCGTGCTGTTGACTGGAAGAAACTGTTGATATCAATAGTGACATGGAATTGCCTTATGCTTGGTGTGTTTGCATTCATTTAATGTTAATTTGGAATTTCAGTGACCAGATCTATAGATTCATCTGAATAAGTCTTTACCCAGCCTACTGACTCATGCCTTAATGTACGCAGAGACTTGGAGCCTGGTTCTCAGCTCTTGACAGACACTGGTTCAGTGTCTGGCATGTAAAAAGTCAAATGAAAAATGCTGGGTCAGATTTCTCTTTTAGTACAGGACACTGTTTTTTTTTTTTTTTTCCTGAGAGCAAGACTGGGATTTAACTTCTCACAGATTTTTAAATCTTTTAATTGTTTTTATAGTAAAAGTAAATTCTCAAAAATTAATGTGCTCCTTCGGAATTCTGATCTAGTTCTAAAATTTGTTTCTTTGTTGTGCTTTTTTAAGTTATTTCTCTGTGCAGCTCTGACTGACTACCCTGGAACATGCTCTGTAGAAAAAGCTAGCCTCAAACTCAGAGATCAACCTACCTCTGCCTTCATAGTGCTGGAATCAAAGTTATGCATCACCACAGCCTGGTTTCTAAAGTTTCTTATTATCATGCCTTCATCAAGTGGAAACAAAAACAAAAATAAAACAGAATTATTATTGATGAACTATGTCATTTAAAGGTAAAGGATAAAATCTAATTTTCTGACCTTCTCTTTTCTCCCTCTTCTCCCAGATCTGTCTTTGGTCTCATCCCCAGCACTGCACACAGCACCATTGGAAGTCTTGCCTGTCCTCACCCTCTGCTCTCTTGTCCTGTAGATCCCACAGATACTACCTTTCTAACTTCCCTCCTCCAGGGAGGGAGGTTTGCTTTGACTCAGCCCTTCACCCCATCAGGCACTGCTTTCAACATAAGCGCTGCCTCTCTGAGAGCATTAAATTGGCTGTGGGCAGACCCACAGCTCTCCTACTGCTCCTGAGATGCAATCCCCAGCTCTGTAGCAGGTAACCTGCTGTGGTCTCCCTTTCTTCTTTGCCCTCATCCCCAGAGGATCACAAACACTGTTTCCTCTCAAGCCTTTCTTCTCTCAACTTCTCCGAGTATCCCATCCTCCAACACTAGCAGGGATTTCTCTGTGAACACAGCAGCTGAGCAGGCCAGGAAAACAGGAAACACACACCACCATACTCTGCGAAAACTTCAGCAAGGGAACAGAAACTAAGAAACAAAGGACTCACCCAACAAAAACAAATAAAAAAATCAGCACCTAGACCTACGATCACCCTAAATGCAGATTTGTACATTCCAGTGTAAGAACACAATCAATGACATCCAGGGAAATATGTCCCCACAAAATCTCAGTTATCTTATCACAGCAGACTTTGAATGTTCCAAACTAGCTGGAGCATAAAAAAAAAAGAGCCCTTAAAACAAGTATAGGAAGATGATAGAGGTTCCCTAACAGAAAATGAATACGTGATTTAATTAAATCTGGAAAAATACAAATAAAATATTGGAGGAAATGAATAAATACATTAAATAAATTCAAATAAGGAAACATAAAATTTTCAAGACCTAAAATTAAAAAGTATAATGAATAAAGGAAAAACAAATTGGGAGAATTCTGGAATGAAAAATTTAAGATTTCGAACAGGAACTACAGAGAAAAGCTGCACAAAGAGAATATAAGAGATGGAGGAGAGAATCTCAGACGTTAAAGACACAGTAAAAGAAATGGGTATATCAGATAAAGAAAGTCAAATCTAAAAACCCACAAACATCCATGAATTATGGAACACTAAGGGAATATCAAATATAAGAAAAACAGAAATAAGGTCCAAACCATGTGCCACAACTTCCTGAACAGAACACCAACAGCCCAGGCCTTAATGTCAACAATTAATAAATGGGACCTCATGAGGCTGAGAAGCTTCTGTAAGGCAGGTGACACTGTCAAGAGAACAAAGCGACAGCCTACAGACTGGGAAAAGATCTTCACCAACCCTACATCTGACAAAGGTCTAATATCCAAAATATATAAAGAACTCAAGAAATTAACACCACCAAACCAAATAACCCATTTGAGAAATGGGACACAGAGCTAAAAAGAGAATTCTCAACAGAAGACTATCACATGGCTGAGAAACACTTAAAGAAATGCTCAACATCTTTAGTTATCAGAGAAATGCAAATCAAAACAACTCTGAGATTCTATCTTACACCCATCAGAATGGCTAAGATCAAAAATTCAAGTGACACCACATGCTGGCGAGGATGTAGAGAAAGAGGAACACTCCTTCATTGCTGGTGGGAATGCAAACTAGTACAGCCACTTTGGAAATCTATCTGGTGCTATCTCAGAAAACTGGGAATAAGGCTTCCTCAAGACCCAGCGATTCCACGCCTTGTAATATACCCAGAAGATGCTCCAGCACACAACAAAGACATATGCTCAACCATGTTTATAGGGGCCTTATTCATAATAGCCAGAACATAGAAACAACCTAAGTGTCCCTTAGTAGAAAAATGGATAAAGAAACTGTGGTACATTTACACTATGGAATACTACTCAGCTATTAATAACAAGGAATTCCCAAAATTTGTGGACAAATGGATTGAACTAGAAATGATCGATCATAATGAGTGAGTTCATCCAGAAGCAGAAAGAGTCAAATGGTATATACTCACTTATATCTGGACACTAGCCCAAGGGGCATGTCCATGAAAGTCTTCACTTAAAAGGAAAGTGAGACAGAGGGGAGGACATCCTCTTGGGACTCTAGGTGAGAGAAGCATGGGAGAATGGGAAAATAGAAGGATCCAGAGGGTCCTAGAAACCTACAAGAAGAACATTATGATGGACAGATCTGGGCCTAGGGGTCCTGCTCAAACTATGGCACCAGCCAAGGAAAATACATGCAGTAAACTTCAAACTCCTACTCAGATCTAGCCAATGGATAGGACATTCTCCACAATTGAGTGGAGAGTGGGGACTGACTTTCACACGAACTCTGATGCCCCATATTTGACCATGTCCCCTGGATGGGGAGGCCTGGTGACACTCAGAGGAAGGATATCAGGCTACCGAGAAGAGACTTGATACCCTATGAGCATATACGGGGGAGGAGGTCCCCCTCAGTCACAGACAGGGGGGAAGGGAGTAGGGGGAAAGCGGGAGGGAGGGAAGAATAGGAGGATACAAGGGATGAGATAACAATTGAGGTATAATATGAATAAATTATATATATATATATTACATATATGAAAAATAGAAATAGAGGAAGAAACATCATTCTAGCTGAAAGGTCCAGAAAATATTTTCAACAAAGTCATAGAAGAAATTTTTCCTAACAAAAAGCATATACCTATCAAACAAAGTATAAGAAGTATACAGATCACCAAACAGATTAAGCCATAAAAAGAAGTCAATGAGCCACATAATAATTAACATAATAAACATACCAAATGAATATTAAAATCTGAAAGGGAAATAAACCACGTAACACCTATTAGAATTATACAATGGCTTCTCACTGGATAGTCTAAAAGCCAGAAGAGTCCTGCAGACTCTAAGAGACCACAGATGCCAGCCAAGACCACTGTATCCTGTAAAACTTTCAATCACAACAGATGGAGAAAGTAATATTTCCCATGATGAATTCAATGTTACACAGTACTTATCTACAAATGCAGCCCTATGTAAGGTGCTAGAAGGAACATTCCAACCTGAGGAGGTAACTACAACCACGAAAACACAGGAAAGAAAAACCCTCACACCAGGAAAATCAAAACAAGAGACACAAACACACACACACACACACACACACAGACACACAGACACACAGACATACAGACACATACACACAGACAAACAGACACACACACTCACAAATTTCACTTCCACCACCACCAGCAGCAACACACTACTAACAAAATAAGAGGAATCAACAATCAGTGGTCATGGTTATCTCTCAATATCAGTGGTCTCAATTATCCAACAAAAAAACCACAGAATAACAGAATGAATGGAAAAACTGGATCCATCCTTCTGATGCATGCAAGAAATTCACCTTAACATCAAGGATAAACATTACTTTAGGGAAATGGGTTAGGAAAAATATTCCAAAATACACATCAAACCAAAACTAATCAAAAGAGATGAAAAAGGGCACTTTATACTAAAAGGAAAAAATCTATGAAGATGGCATTTTAACTTTTACCATCTATCCCCCTCCAAAAGGGCACCCGACTTTGTAAAAGAAACACTACAACAATGTAAATTACATATTGACTCTCACACACTGATAGTCGGGAGACTTCAATTCTGAACTCTGATCAGTTCACAGGCCATCCAGACAAAAACTTAACAGAGAAATATTGAAGATAACAGAAGTTATAAACCAAATGGACCTAACAGATATTTATAGGCCATTTTCACTCAAACACTAAAAGAGTATGCCTTCTTCGCATCATCCCATGGAACTTTCTCCAAAACTGACT
This sequence comes from Acomys percivali, assembly GCA_907169655.1. NCBI lineage: Eukaryota > Metazoa > Chordata > Mammalia > Rodentia > Muridae > Acomys > Acomys percivali. The sequence goes on along the minus strand of OU015743.1, from coordinate 87,192,233 downwards.
TCATACTCAGATACAAATAGTCACAGATAGATACAGATACAGTCACAATAGATACAAGAAAGTTGAAATAACTCTCTGTATCCTATTAAACCACCACAAATTAAAATAGATATCAACGATAACAGAAAGAACAAACAACTTAAAAACTCATGAAATGAACAACTCTCTACTGAATGAAAAATGGTGAAAACAGAAATAAAAAAAATAAAACTTTCTAGAATTCAATGGAAATGAGAAAACTGTACACACAAACTGTAGCATACAATAAAAGCAGTGCTAAAAGGAAAGTTCACAGCATTAGTGCCTACATAAAAAGAGAATGAGAGGGGCTGGGGGAGAGTTCCTCCTGGCAACTTAACAGCACACCTGAAAGGTCTAGAACAAAAAGAAGTAAGTACAACCCAAGAGGAGTAGCCAGCAAGAAATAATCAAACTGAAAGCTAAAATCAATAAAATAGAAATAAAGGAAATAATACAGAGAGTCAATGAAACAAAGAGTTGGTTCTTTGAGGAAATCAACAAGATAGATGAATCCTTATCCAAACTAAACACAGAGAGACTATTTCAATTAACAAAATCAAAAAAAAAAAAAAAAAAAAAAAAACCAAACTCTTCCTCTAAGCACCCTAATGTGACCTGTGAAGGCACTTCACTACTCTCTTGATCTGGTAAACCCTAAAAACCATGCAAATCAAGAGATTCAGATATTCATGTTCATTTAGGAACTCCCGTGAAACTTCCTGGTAACCAAGGGTATGCATATCCTACAAGCCAAGTATCTGAACTTTAGAAGCATGTGCACAACTCCCAGGCCAAGGAATGGAGCTAGACAAAGGGCCAGTCACCAAAAAAGAAAAAAAAAAATACTGAGGTTTTGATGTACATGTTTTTAAATGCAGAGAGTAAAGCTGAATAGAAGTACCTAAGATGTGCCAAGCACTGTATGGATCTCATGGCCAGATTAATTTATTCATGACTTCCCTTGCCACACTGATATTTTCTTCACTGAAACGGAACAAAATTTTCTTAATCTAGAGAGGCGGTTGCATAGGTGGAAAAAGAAATCATAGAATGGGAATAAATTCAGCATAAAATGAATACAGAGAAAATCTTGTAAAAAATCAGAAATGAAGAAAAAGAACTTAAAAGATAGTGAGGAAACCCAGAGAATCATAGGACATAGTTTAAAATGTATATTCCACAAAATTGAAAAATCTAAAATAAAAGGATAATTTGCTTGATAGGTACTACTTACAAACATTCAACCAAGAATAGATAAACAATTTAAATTAACTAATAACCCCTGGTAAAATAGAAGCAGTCATTAAAATCCTCCAGACCAAACAAACAAAAACAAAAAAACAAAAAACAAACAAACAAACAACAACAACAAAAAAAAAAAACACCCTCAGGGTCAGATGGCTTTAGTATAAAATGCTACCAGATTTTCAAAGGCATGGTTGATGCCAATACTTCTCAAATTATGTCTTAAAATAGAACAGAAGGACCATTGCCCAAATCAATTTATGAGGCCACAGTCTCCCAGATACCCAAACCACATAAAGGCTCAACAACAACAAGAGAAGAAGAAGAAGAAGAAGAAGAAGAAGGAGGAGGAGGAGGAGGAGGAGGAGGAGGAGGAGGAGGAGGAGGAGAAGAAGAAGAAGAAGAAAAAGAATTTCTCTCATGCACAATAATGTAAATTTGCTCAATAAAATACTCACAAACTGAATTCAAGAACATATCTATAAGATCATCCACTATGATCAAGTAGTCTCCATTCCAGAGATGCAGGGATGGTTCAATATATGAAAATCAAAAATTATAATCTACCATATAAACAATCTGAAGGAAAAAAATAATCTCATTGGTTGCATAAAATATCTTCAACAAAACCTAACACCCTTTCATGATAAAAGTGCTGGGGAAATTAGGAATACAACAGGCAAACCCAAATATAATAATGGCAATTTGGAAGAAGCCTATAGCTAACATCAAGTTAAAGGGAGAGAAAAGTAAAAAAAAAGAAAAGAAAAGAAAAGAAAATCAGGAACAAGACAAGGTTGTCCACTGTCTCCATATCTATTCAATATAGTACTTGAAGTTCTAGATAGAGTAATAAGACAACTGAATATCAAGGGGATATAAACTGGAATGAAATAATTTAAAGATGATATAATAGTATATATAAGTGACCCTAAAAATTCTACCAGGAAACTTTTACAGGTGATAAGCACCTTCAGCAAAGAAACTGAATACAAAATTAACTTATAAAAATCAGTAAACCCCTTATATACAAATGACAAAAAGGCTGAGAAAGAAATTAGAAAAACACCTTTCACCACAGCCTCAAATAACATAAAATATCTTGGAGTAGCACTAAACAAGCAAGTGAAAAACTTGTATGATTAAAACTTTTAAGTATTTCAAAAAAATTGAAGATATCAGAAGATGGAAAAATCTTCCACACTCATAAATTGGTAAGATTAAAATGTAAAAATGGTCATTCTACAGAAAGACTCAATACAATCCCCATCAAAAGTCCAATAAAAATTGTATAGACTTTGAGAGAATAATTCTCAACTTCATATGGAAAAACAAAAAACAAAACCAAACAACAACAACAAAAAAAACCCAGGATAGCTAAAACAATCTTGCTCAATAAAAGAACTTCTTGGGGTCTCACCATTCCTGATTTCAAGTTGTACTACCAAGATATAGTCATAAAAACCTCATGATATTTGAATGAAAACAAACACTCAGATCAATAGAATAGAACTGAAGATGAGACATAAATTATACACATATAGCCACCTGGATTTTGATAAAGAAGGCAGAAATACACACTGGAAGAAAGAAAGTATCTTCAAGAAATGGTGCTGATTAAACAGGATGTCTGTGTGTGAAGAATGCAAATAGATCCATATTTATCACACTGCACAAAACTTAAGACCAAGTAGATCAAAGACCCCTACACAAAACTAGGTATACCAAACTTGATAGAAGAGAAAATAGGGAATAGCCTTGAACTCATAACCTCAGGCAACAACTTCCTGAACAGAACACCAATAGCACAGGCTCTAAGATCAACAATTACTAAATAGGACCTCTTGAACCTGAAAAGCTTCTGTAAGGCAAAGGACACTGACAAACAGACAAAGAGGCAGCCTACAGGATGAAAAATTATTTTTTTTACCAACTTTACATCTGATAGAGGACTAATATCCAAAATACATGAAGAACTCAAGAAACTAGATACTAAAAACCAAATAATCCAACTGAAAAATAAGGTACAGTGCTAAACACAGAGTTCTTAATAGAGGAAACTCAAGTGGCTGCGAATCACCTAAAGAAATGTTTAACATCTTTACTTATCAGGGAGATGCAAATCAAAACTACTTAAGAATCTGTCTCATATCTGACATATAGCTAAGGTCAATGTGATGGCCCCCATAGTGTCTTGTGTTTGAATGCTCAGTAACACATAAGGAGTAGCACTATTAAGAATTGTGACCTTCTTGGATTAGCTGTGGCCTTGTTGGGGGAAGTGTGCCACTGTGGAGGCAGGCTTTGAGGTTATGCTGCCTGTGGATGAAGATGTAGAACTCTTGGGTCCTCCAGCACCAAGTCTACATACATGTTGTCATGCATGCTTCCCACCATGATGATAATGGATTAAAACTCTGAAAGTGTAAGCCAGCCCCAAACAAATATTTTCCTTCATGAGAGTTTGGTAATTGTTTCTCTTCACAGCAATGGAAACCCTAACTAAAACAATTAGTAACACAAGTGGCAGCTCACGTTGACCAGGATGTAGAGGAAGGGGAACACTTTTCTATTGATGGTGGGAATGCAAACTTGTACAGCCACTATGGAAATCAACATGGCAGTCCCTCAGAAAGATGGGAATGGATCTTCCTCAAGATCCAGCTACACCACTTTGAGCACATACCCAAAGGTCATGCCATCCTACGACAAGGACATTTTCTCAACCATGTTCATTGTGATATTATTCGTAATAGTCAGAAGCTGGAAATAACCTAGATGTTCCTCAATAGAAGAATGAATAAAGAAAAAATATGATAGGTTTTCTAAATAGATTATTACTTATCTGGTAAATATTACATCATGAAATTTTTAGGCATATAGATGAAATTAGAAAAAAATCATACTGAGTGAGGTCATTGAAAAGCAGAAAGATAAATATAGTAGGTACTTACTTATAACTGGATATTAGTTCTTAAGTAAATGATAGCCAAGCTATAATCCATAGATCCAGAGAGGCTAGGTAAAGAGAAGGTGTCTAGTGGTATGCATGGTTCTCTCTGGGAGGAAGAAATAGAGTAGATTTAACATGCAGACTAGGGGTGGGTGGGGAGAGAAGTAAGGATTTAAGATGGTGAAGGGAGATGGGGTGGAGGTACAGAGTGTGGGTAGAGATGGCTGGAATGGGGGAGAGGTCTTCGGAGAGATGGAGTGGAAGGGTAGTGCAGTGGAGACTTCCTGGAATCCATAAAGGTGATCCTAATGAGGATTCCTAGTAATGACAGCTCTGGAGTCTCAGCTGGCCATCTCTTGTCACTAGGCAAGGCTTCCAGTGGAGGATCTAGAATGCACTCAATTGAGTTATTGGCTAATGGAGCCCTAAGGAAATTCCCCTGCCAAACCCAGGCTGTTGCTAAAACAAAACATCTCTCTCTCTCTCTCTCTGAAGACTGACAGTGGACCCCCATCTCAGAAACCAATTTCCACACAACTCAATGAAAGTAGAGAAGTCATGCTGGTGACTACATGGAACCTTCGCCCCCATATTGTAGTCTCTTTGATGAAGGATGGTACTTTGCAGGGTACCCAAACACAAACATGAACATCACCCCAGCTACAAAATCTTTGACCTACAATCTGTCCTGCCTACAAAATATTCTAGAGAGATGGTAGCACAGAACCTGTAGGAATAGCCAACCAATATCTGATCTAACTTAAGGTCAACAAGAATGAACTTCTACCTATCACTGCTTTGGTAACCAAGAACCAGATACTAGATACCTCAGAGATCTGGAGTAAAACCAAACGCTATTAGAAAAAAAAGAAAGGCAAGAAAAGAATAAAATTACTCCTAATGATATTCTGTTATTCTGTTACACTGATAGACAGTGCCTTATTCAGGAATAATCAGAGAGACTGCATACATCAGCAGATGGTAACAGATACAGAGACCCACAGACAGACATTACTCAGGGAGAGTCTAAATTGGAGGACTCCATCAAATCCTTCACCTCCGAGCTCAGGGAATCTTGCAGAAGAGAAAGCAGAAAGAATGGAAGGAGGACAGCAGGAGAACGAACAAAGCCCCCTGAATCAATTAAGCAAGGTGCCTATGAGTGCATAGAGACTGAAACAGCAAACACTGCTTCTACATAGATCTGTACCAGGTGCTCTACACACATATTATAGCTATTAGGTTAGTATTTCTATGGGACTCCTGACCGTGAGAGTAAGTGGGTCTCTGACACTTCTGCCTGCTCTTGGAACTTTTTTCCTGCTGTTGGGTTGCCATGTCTAACTTTGATATGATAGTTTTTGCTTTATCTTATATTTTATTTTGTCATATTTGGTTGTTGTCTCTTGGAAGTCTGTTCTTTTCTAATATGGAGAAAAGGAGTGGACCCAGAGGGGAGGGCAGATGGGAAGGATCTGGGAGGAGTGGAGAGAGGGAAAACTATAAATAGTATATTTTGTATGAGAAATAACTTATTTTCAATAAAAGAAAAAGTTCTAGTTTTCTATATTGTGTATACATTGTGTGTGACTTTATAGTGCTATGACACTAAGGTCAAGTGATTATAATCCATGATATATGTCTCAAGAGAAAAAAAATCTGAGGCATCAAATGTGGACTTCTACACAGTCATCCACATTAAGGAGATCAGTCAGAAATGCAAAAAACAAAAAACAAAAAACAAAAACTATTGTTTCCCTGTTTTTCATAAGAGACTGAAAATTCCCAATGGGCCATGGCTGTCTTGCTCTCAACTTCCTTGGGTCCATAGAGAAACACCAACACAGAATAGCCCCGGGTAAATGGGTAAATATTTGGTGAAGGAATGAACAGAATGTGTGCCAAACTATAAAAGGAACTAGCTCCAGCTCTAAGCGAATCAACTTGTGCTTTTTTCAATTTAATGCCAGAAGAGCTTGAACATCAGAACACATGCTGGGGAGCAGGTCATTCTTCTATTAGATGCTTTATTTATCCCTACATCTTTCCGACAGGCAGAGGCAATGTGCTTCAGGAAGGAGAGTGGGATGCTGGGTGTCGCGTCTCCAGGGTTTAATTCCCAGCTCCAAATCTCACCAGCTTCAAGGCCTTGGGCAAGTCACTTAACCTCTGTTCTGAGCAGAAATAATACCACCTCCTCCCAGGAGCACACCAAGGCAAGTTTGATTGATGGCTTAGCTCTTAGAGTCTTTGATGAAATGCACTGAATGGCTGCCAAGTATTACGACTGCTAATAATAATAATGTTTTTCTAACACAGTCCCACGGAGCAGTATAAATCGGTAACAAGGGACAGATTGCCCCAACCAAGCATACAGCAACCAATCCTTTTTGAAAGAAGGATGATAGGCTCAATTCCACAATGGCATCCTTTCTGCTCTCTGTTCTCCTCTTTATAAGAACGAGTTATCACATCTACCTGAGGCTTCCTTACACAGGAGAAATCACAGAGAGTGGAAGCAAGCACATCACCAGCAACACTATGGAAATCTGTGCCTGGAGAAGTTTGCTAGTGTGTGTGTGTGTGTGTGTGTGTGTGTGTGTGTGTGTGTGTGTGTG
>OU015743.1:87164420-87182413 GCA_907169655.1 Acomys percivali | reverse complement strand
GAAGAAGAAGAAGAAGAAGAAGAAGAAGAAGAAGAAGAAGAAGAAGAAGAAGAAGAAGAAGAAGAAGCAGCTTTCTAATTTTCAGAAGGCCAGCTGACACCCAAACACTGGCAAGTTGCCAAAACATGAATCTGTCTCCTGCACAGCCTCCCACACCCAGCTGAGGGAACAAGTCATATTCAAAATATTTTGGGAGCCTCGTGTTGCCAGCAGGAACATCCGTCCAGTTTTGCCTACTGATGAGTCCTTACTGTTACAAATTAGCCATGCAGAACTTGTCCCAAGTGCTAAAACTGCCAGTAATGGCCATACGTTTGTCTAAAAGACACCATGTCTGAACTGTAATGGTGGTGCTAATCCTGATTTATTCCTCTAAATGCCAGACCTGGAAGGAAAGGTCACAATGGTCAGTGGGCTCCCCTTAGGATAAGCTTCAAAACTAAACAAGAGGAAGCATGGCAAGAGGCGGCACACAGAGGATGCAGCAACTTTAATCTTGCCCTCCTTTACCCAGACGGCCCTCTTACAGCTCATGTGTCAGCAAAGATCATCGGCTGCCTGCCTGGGTGGCTGCTTCTTAGTCCCTGAAATGTTTTGTTCATTCTTTTGCAGAAGATCTAAGTGTCTCTTTAGGAAAAAAAAAAAAAAGAAAAAGAAAGGAAAGAAAACAAAGCCAACAACAAAACAACCCACTGCAGCACTCATGTTCATAAGACCTCAAGATTACGTCAGCCTGACAGCCATGCCGGGTAGGGAGAGTCTCTCTGGGCTCATTCCCCTCTTTTTGGAAACATTTTTCAGTCTCATTAATCTTTTACATTCAGAACATTTTTGGCATAGTAGATCTGCATTTAATTAGCACAGACACTTGGAAGACTAAGTGTCTTGGCCTTACAAGGTGAAGAAGGAAGGAAGAAATGCTTCAAGCCCAAAGATTTGACACTCCAAAGACTAGCAGCTTCTCCCTGTCATCTCTCAGCTAGCGATGCTGGATATGGAAGCAATCATACGTTTATAAACTATTTGGAAGCAACCCCTATTAGGATTAGTGCTCTGCTTCATGTGAACAAGAGTTATCACACACTGACACCATGAACTGAAGCTGATCCAGCGTTCAGTGTTTGCGCAGGGAACCAGGCACCTTTAAATCCCAGCACTCCCTGTAATCTGGTGTGCACTTGCTATCTGGTCTGGTCAGACTTTTGACCTCAGTGCTTGCCACTAGCTTCAGTCTGAGTTTCCTCTCCTGTGGTTTTTCTGCTCTCCCTATTCACTATCTCATAGGTATCATGACAGAAAGAAGAAATAAACCCTGTGAGGGCTTGCAGCACCCAAGAAGAAATCTGTCCATGCTAATTTCCCTTGGTGTAGCCTTTTACATACAGTCAGTCAAATGGACCGAAGCATATACAAATTGTTCCTTTCAAAATAAAGCCTACAAAGATAGCTGAGAGGGTACACATGCTTGCTGTCAAACCCAAAGACCTGAGTTCAATTCTCAGGTCTCACGTACAAGAGAGAGATGATTGATTCCTGTGAGCCCTCTTTGACTTCCAAGTTTGTAAATAAGCTCCATCCCTATGAACTGAATAGATGTAAAAAAAATTATATTGTATCACTATAAATAATAGTCATATTAAAGATTTGCAACATTGCAAGAATATCTTCTAGGGTTGTGGGGGGGGAGCAGGCTTGTAGCTGAGTGGTAGAGTGTTTACCTGACATGCCTGAGGCTCTAAACTTGATCTGAGGCCTGTGCCAGAAGAAAAACAAGGAAGAAAATCCTCAGGAGGCTGAGGCAGGAAGGTTGGTGTGAGTTCTAGACCAACCTATGCTAAAAACTGAGACCCTGTCTCAAAGGGGATGGGGAGTGGAGGTAGGAAGAAAGAAGGAGGAGGAAGAATAAGAAGAGAAAGTGTTCAATTTCATGATAGGATTAACAGAAATGATCCTTCCCATGTCCCACATCACTGCCCTGATTACCACCACTACATTCTGTATGTTGCCATGAGAAATAAGAAAAACTAAATGTCTTTGCTTTCTAAGGGATTAGAAAAGAATGTTCCATCAACAATATTAATGACAACTTAGGAATTTGCTTAAGTTTTCCTTGAGTACAATCTAGGTGAACAATCTACTGCTGTGTTACATGCCACCCAAGTCTTGGAGGCAGGAACAATGACACTGTCATTATGCCGCCTTTCAGACATTAGCCAAGAGACACATGTGCTGTTAGAGTCACATATTCAGATGATGTCTGTCACTCCACCCTCTAGTTTACTTTCTGTTGTTTTGATAAAATGCTTATCAAAACCAACATGGAGAGAAAAGGGTTTATTTCATTTTGCATCTTAGGTCAAGAAGGAAAGGAGGAGCAGGAACTCCAGATAGGAATATGGAGGCAGGAACTGAAGCAGAGACCTTCGAAACAGGCTGCTTTGCTTGTCTTCTTCTGCTACCCAGGAAAACCTGGCCAGGGGTGTCTGGGACTACCCAGTCACATGTTCTGGATCCTCCTCCCACCGCAGTCATAAATCAATGGCCCACAGGCCAATCTGATGGAGGCACTTTTCTCTCTTCTGGTTTTTCTCTTCACAGATGCCTAATTTATATCAAGTTGGCAGAAAACAAAAACTCACTGGTCCTCTTAAACTTGCTATCTAGAGTCATCTTTGGCAATTTTTTAATTACACTTAATACCTGGTTTTCTCTTTTTCTACAAGAGAACTTTCTATGTTCTTTAGACATCTCTTTAGTGACTAACTTGGGGGCAATTAATGTACAATATTTTTGTGCTGAACAATAAAAGTTTACTTCTCTTCCAGTTATTTTATTTTTCTTTTAGAATTAGACATATATTTACAGGCATTTCTATGCATAGTAAACAGTAAATGAATAAAACCATAAACACTTTATATTAAGTTCATATACACATATAAGTTGCTCTACATTCAGCACCACCAACTTCTATGTATGTTCTGTCTCTTGTTGGCTTAGGAGGATGTTATTTATACTTAATGTCATGATTTCTCAGTGATCTGGCTAAAACAGCCACACTTGATCCTTTTAAAGAGGCAGAATTGATAATGTGCGTGCACACACAGACGCACACACACACACACACACACACACACACATGCATATTCATGCACATATACATTTGTGTGTCTGCACGTATGGGTGGGTGCGTAAGTATGTACATGGCAGTGTGCTGGTGAAGAAAAAACACCCAGATCAGTGCAAGGGCCCAGGAAAGAGAGGTCATACCAAGAATGGGTCTGGAGCTCTAATGTCTGGGAATCTTGAGGCAGAGGGAGAGAGGAGGCTCAGTGGGGCTTACTGACGGGTCTGTTTGACTCCAGTCTTTGTCCTCCTTCATTTCTCCTCTGCACTCAAGCTGCCAGAAAATAGAAATCTGATCGTGATAATCCCTTACTTAAAACTCTTTAATAGCTCTCTGCTAACCCACAGGATAAAGTCCAGACTCTTTAGCACGATACATAAAGCCTTTCGTTATCTGGTTCCGGCATTCATGGCCAGCTTTATCTCAGTCTACTCCCCATCCAGCTAGAAACACACAGCTTTTCTGTGTTGCAGGAACATGCTAAGAGATTGGACTCTTTCTTTCATTAGCAACCAACATACTGAGAGGAAGTCTGGGGTTCTCAAGAAGCTTCACAAACTTTGAACTTGTGTTTTTTTTTTTTTTTTTCCTTAACCTTTCACTTAAAACTGAACATAGGTATTGGGAAGACCATGTGATGTGATTATGTTACTGTCAGGAGCTAGCTAACACACTTATTCAGTTGCACTCATGGGCATTTTTTGTTTCCAATACCTGCTTCCTAAAAGTTGTAAATGTACTCGCATTGAATAGGGTATCATTTCTTTTTAGTTTGCTGTGTCCTATCCAATTATAGTAAATCACCTATATGTTGGATCTCTCCAAGTCTTATTTTGTGTTTTATTACATGCTTAGAAAATTACTTAGCAACTTATCTGGGGTGTTATGAAATTGGAAAATGAATGTTAGAAACGAGTGGGTTTTCAGGTGGTCTGGTTAATGTAACTATGTAGGAGAGTGATAGCTGCCTTCAAATCACCCATTGGCCTATTATATTCCTTGCCATTCTGCCTTCACTAATTGGAAATAGGGTAGGATATAAAGTGAGTCCTTTAACTTCTCAAGGAAAAGTCTACATCTAGCTTCTCTTTTATTCATTGTGTATCACTTCCTAGTAGATTGTATGGCATAACTGATTTATTTACTAGTGAGGTCATCCATAGACACTTCTTCAAGCTCACTGGTCATTCTGCATTCGCCTAAATTTCTTCACACTACTTAGAAAGACAAGTTTTTCTCTCCCTGGAACTCTGTCTTCTGAGCTTGTCATTGCCCTTAATACTTAATGACATCTTTGTTTGCTGTTCTATATCTGAAGCTTGGGTACAGGCTTGGGGTTTACCTTAGAAAATATCTGGATGCGTGTTACATGAAGTGGGAAACACGAAAAGAGGGGGGCTCCAACTTGGGAAAGAGTGAGACAGAAGGAGAAGGAGTGTAGAAGGACAAATACCACCAAAGTTAATCAGGAACAATAAACCTCCTTTTGAATGGTTGGTCAAGGTAGTTCAAGGGACTCCCCAAACCATATAGGTTATTGCTGTTGCCCTTGGTTGCATCTCGGAGAATGAAGATCAGCCTCTATTTTCAAAGACACGACATGTAAAGTACAGGACTCAAATGATTCAAACTGGATCTGGCATGAAAGCCTCCTTCCTGTGGTTGAGCATCCATAGACCCAGGAAGTACTGTACAAGCTGCCAAGGGAGGGAGGCATTTCATTGCCTTATCAGCTGTGATACATTTGAACCACAACAATGACCAGCCTGGCAAAGTATCCCTAAAGATTCAGTAATGACAATCACATGTTGGTGGTAACAAAGAGCTGTCTAATTGGACAACTCACGAAGACAGAAATAATATCTTGTACTAGAAACTCTTAGCCAACTCTCTGGGGCTGGGTAGTAGATCTTCGAAGAGAATCCACATGGCAACTTTGCTAGACTAGTATAATCCTAACTAGATTCTACATTTTATCTTTATACCCACAGATCAGTGCAGTTTTAATCCTCATCAAAGAGGCTTCTCTGTACAGCAACTGGAGAAAAATCATAGAACCTCATGCTGGACACAATTCAGAGATCATCTTCCAACAGCTGAGCGTAGGTGTTCCTCAAGGCTGAGCTCTACATACACTGTTCATCTCACTTTCAGCTTAGGACTCATCTCTTCTTATGGCTTCCACTTCCATCCAAGCTTTGTAACTCCTATATCTTTATCTCATGCTTGGATCTTCATTCAGACCTTGGTTCAAATTTCTGCTGTGTGACTCCACCTGGAACTCCCACCAGCAATTCTAGCCCAATACGTTTAGGATAAATTTTTTTCTCTTCAAATCAACTTTTCCTAATAGCCCTTGTCTAAAGAGACACTACCAGTCACTCAAATTAGAAACCTGGGCGTACTTTTATACTTCTCCCTTCCTATAATGCCTACATGTAATCAGTTGTCACATCTTGACCATTTCAAATTCTTTCCTTCATCCCTATTACATTGTTTAAGTTGTGACATATATTAACATGGATCCCTATGTATCCTAGAAATTTTGTCAGGTAGAGTGATGATTTGGTATAAAATTATTTCTTATCATGCTATCCAAATTTTCAATTTGTAAATTATATTTTATCCCATTACTTAACCTATCAAATTCCCATCTTCATTAATATCCACCATAATAGTATGTCCTTTTCTGTCAATACAAATGGATGCCTGCTAAATACAATGATAAAATAACAAACAGTAACAGTGAGATAGCTGGATTTTGCAGTGCATGTTGAACCCAGTATTGGATACTCATCTGCTATATTTCTTTCATCATATACTGGAAAAACTATGGTTTTCCCCAATGATTTGTTCCTTACTACAAAGTGAAGAAAACCTTGAAAGCAACCTTAAATAAACACTTATTCTTCTCTCTTGTCCTCTCTTCCAATTTTAATTTTATCTTTTAAAAATATTTTATTAATTTATTCATATTACATCTCAATTGTTATCCCATCTCTTGTATTCTCCCATTTCTCCTTCCCTCCCTCTTTCCCCCTACTCCCCTCCCCCATGAATGTGACTGAGGGGGACTTCCTCCCCCTGTATATGCTCATAGGGTATCAAGTCTCTTTTTGGTAGCCTGCTATCCTTCCTCTGAGTACCACCAGGCCTCCCCATCAAGGGGATGTGGTCAAATATGAGGCACCAGTGTTCACTGAAAGAGAAAAACCACATGATCATCTCCTTACATGCAGAAAAGCATTTGACAAGATCCAACACCCATTTCTGTTTAAAGTTCTGGAGAAACTGGGAATACAAGGCACATACATAAACATAATAAAGGCTATATACAGCAAGCCAATAGCCAAAGTCAAATTAAATGAAGAGATACTCAAGGAAATTCCTCTAAAATCAGGGACCAGACAAGGCTGCCCACTTTCTCCATATCTCTTCAATATAGTTCTTGAAGTTCTAGCCAGAGCAATTTTGTCTTATTGTGTGTTGTTTCTGGTGTTAAGTGCCTTAAGTAAATAGTGAGTAAGAAAGCAATGCGAAGTCTTATGCTTCATTAAAAAACAAACGAAAAGCGACTAAGGTCATACTGCATGATTATATTAGCATTCTCTCTGAAGCTACCCGTGTAAAACACAAATAAAGATGTAAAACATCTGCATGGTTTACAGGAACTGGGGCAAGCTGCCTTGTTGTCTTTAAAAACACCATTCCTTCATTTGGACTCTTTAAAATGGCATTTTAATTACAAAGGCTGTATTTGTTACACAAATTTCAAGTAGAAGAAATAAAACTGAAAGCTTTTAAAACATCACACACACTCTTCTACCATGCAATATCTCCAGAATTTTGTGCCAACTTTCATAAATTTTAGACATCTAAAATATATGTGTATGTGTGTGTGTGTTTTCTGATGAATAAACTCATTTAGGCTTGCATAAATGTTCATACTATTTAATTGTTTTCAATTCTTAAGTATACATCACTGTTGTAAATTTAAAGATTAAATTCCTATCACATAAGTGTTACCAGTTTCTTCTTATTACATTATAAGAAGTAAATGAGATTAGACAGTTATATTCTTAAAAGATGGAATACATCAGCAACCCTTAAGAAAAAGAGAAAACAACACTTAGATAATCAAAGGAAGGAGAGAGAAGTCTGATGGGGTCATCTGAGAACGGTACTGAAAGTATCCTGACAGAGACACGGCAATAAGTAAGTTTCTTGTGTAAACTGACCAAATCTTGCTGGAATGTTCCTTTCTCAAAGAGAAAAGCTGAACAGTTGTAAATAAATATCTTTCCAACAATAGAGGGCCTCCGCAGGCATCTTCTCTCATTAAAATGAATGATAGCACTTTAAAGTGCATTCCCATACTTTCTAACAATGCTTAAGTAAAGATGACATGAGGATCCCATAAATCTGACTCAAAGTGACCTTTGGTGTAAGGAATCTCCTGGTGGGAGCGAATCTTCAAACCAGGCACATCTGATAAATCTGGAAGGTTCATTCCTGGTTAGAGGTGGATACAGAGGGTTCCTTTCCAAGCCACAGTTACAGTTGGTGCTCAGTAGGAAGAACAAATATTTGGTTTTATGGCCCATTGCTCTTGCACAGTCCTGTCGCCACATCCTTTCCTGCCTCTGATAACCTTGCCAGAGAAATGTGAAAACATTTGCTTCAACTAAAACAGTAGTTCTGAAATTTAACTCTGGAAATCCTGTCTTTGGGGGTGTTTTTCTATTTGCCTATCTATCTATTGTATGTATGTATGTATGTATGTATGTATGTATGTATGTATGTATCTATCTATCTATCTATTTATCTACCTATCTATCTATCTATCTACCTATCTACCTATCTATCAATCTATCATCCATTTATCATCATCTACCAGTCTATAATCTAGCTATTATCTATATGTCATTTATTTACCTATCTATTTATCTCTCATCAAGTATTTCATAGGGCCTCATCTTTTTAAAACGGCAGTTTATTTCCCATGGGATAAAAACAAGACAGACAGGAAGTCCCACTGGGAGATAATCTCAAATATTACTCTACTCTGATCAATGTAAACCCTTGCTTTCATCAGTTTTCGCAATTACATTGCTGGATTGGAAGAAATCAAAATCAAATGAAATACTCTTAATTCCAAGAGTTAACAGACAGCTAGAGCAGGTTTTATGCTCAGACCAAGTCTCCTTTAATATTGGGACTGGACTATTAACATGATCCTCTAGAAGTTAGATTTAAAATGTATAACACTTGAGGTCAGGCATGAATACAATTGTACTGTGTACTTGGTATTTCTAAGACTAGATAATGGCAGATACTTCAATATAGAGATCAAGATACAGTTCTAACAGAAGAAAGGTTTGTTATTTGTACTCTACTGCCACTGAATTATATGTAGTTCTAGGATCTAAAGAAAAAATTGCATTCACATTTTATTTAAATCTGTTTCTGTGACTAAACTTTGAGGATCTCTGTTTGTTTGCTTATTTGTTTTTCTCTTGAATTGGACCAATCAGTACTAAGTGTGTACCAAATATGATACCTCCCTTCCAGTTTCTGAGTTGAGAATCATGGTGTCTGGGAAGACTGGAATCTTCAAACTCCAGAAGCTAGTGGCACTCATGTGCATCAAAGCCCTTATCTTCAAACATGTGTAATTCAGAGAAGAAAGAAAACAAGGACACCCACATTTCAGAGAACATTGTGGAAGAGGGAGCAGAAATATCATTAAGAGACAGAAGATCAGGGAATTTTCTCTAGGATTGTGTCTCTTAATAATGTATGAAACTACATCAATAAAATTTCACCAACATGACTACGCAAACATGAGCTGAGAAGGGGACACCATAGGGTTACTAAAATGGATAGAAAAAGACCAGGAGGCCTAAAGTCTACATAACAAACTATGGGAAAGTAAGGAATGTGGAAAATGAGAGAAATAGTCTTCCCGAGGGAAGACCATACCAATTTGTTATCCAATACCAATGGTCAGCCCTGAGAGCATACATAAAAATAACATACAAACTAAACAGATAATATTTAGGAATATGTAAATATGCTTATATGCATGTGACAACAATTAATGAAAAAGGGGCCATGAATTTGAGAGTGAGTAAAGAAGAGTATATGGAAGGATTTAGTGGGAGGAAAGGAAAGGGCAAAATGTTGAAATTATGTTATAATCCCCAAAAATAAGTAAAGGGAAAAAAGAAACCCCTCTACTCTTCAGGTAGAGAATTTGGGAATGGAGATTAGCAGTGCTTCATTAATGATGCCTTGCTTCAGAGATTCACAAAGTCAAGAGCAGAAGAGGCTACTCCTCATCTCCTATCATATGAAAAATATTTGGCAATAAGCATTTTAAGTCTGCAATATTCAACAAAGTATGTAGCAAGGTTAAAACAAAGTTAAAAATATAACCCAATGTAACTGTACACTACAACCGTTTAAAAATCAATTGAGTGTTCTCTAAAAACAACCTTAACATTCTCAGTTGCCTTTTTAACAAGCAAACATGGAAAAATCATTGTTAAAACTATTACTATTAATCAATGTATTCATATTATGTTTATATTCAAATATGATAAAAGAAAGTTGAGTGACATGTAGCCACAGGCTCTATTATGGGGGAATTCAAAAGTTTGTTATAAAGCATGTCCCAACTCTGAAGTGACTCTAACACTTGACCATCTGTGTGCCTCTTCTTCAGTACTGACATTGGAAAATCTTATTCAAATCAATAATGTGTCTGGATATCTGAAAGACTTAAAGGGGAAAGGCTGGAATGACTTTTACCAACTGTAGAGAGTTTATTTTCTATGATTTCATATAAAAGCTATGCTGTGTGTAATAAAACTGGCTCTGCAGGGTGTGACACTGGAAGAATTTCAGTGAAATAACATGAGGCTGCCTCCCCAGGAGGTCACAAGGTCAGTTCTAGGGTGGATCTCTGAGCAAAAGCCACACAGGCAAGGCACTCTGAACTATAGCCATTGAAGTGAAATGGGAAGCTCTAGAGAACACAACCCAGGGTGAGAAAGGAAGAGATTTGTTTAGTAACTTCAGTTAGCCTGCTGTCTTTGGAAGCAAATATAAACCAGTCTTCAAAGAAGAGAAAACCTGAATATATAACCAAAAAAGTGTTCTAAATTTCTTGAATGAGGTGCACAGCAGATAGACTAAGTGTAAATTCCAAACTTTACAGACCAAGAAGCCACCTGCATCTTCCTCTATAATAAAAATGGTTAGTGGGCTTCTTTGTCTTCTTTTTATTTGAGGTCAATAACTATCTGCACTAAGAGGAGCACTAGTTGTTGAGTGATCTCACCATTTTGTCCATTCTTTTTTGTGGTGAGGTGGAATACCTGAGTTCTGTTTCTCATCTGCTGTTCAACCATCATATGACCTGGGCAGGTATTGGCCTTTTCTAGGAACAGTGGTCATCTTCCACAGTGGTCTAGGGAAAAAAAAGTTAACATAAAATGTGAAAACTTGGAGCAACAGGAACAATATAGATATATTATGTTTACAAATAAGATCAAAACCACTAAGTCTTGTACATTCAAAGACTATTAATAAGTTTTCTTTCCTCCAAAGCCAGCAGATGATAAGTGACACATCATAATCTTAATAAAGAACAGTCATGTATGTCTAGATTGCTTCCCTAAGAGCATCAGGCAGCCTGTTTCTCTTCTCAGTTCCAGCATTTAGATCTCCAACTCACCATCATTTTGTAGAAAAGTATTCAATGCATACTTTGAAAACAATGTGTGACTAGGTGAATGGATAAATTATTGAATCAAAGAAGTACATAAAGATGTATATACTACTGCAGGTGCAGCAACAAAAGACCTATTTACTTTTCAAGAAAGTTGTGTGTAGAAATAGATTTGCATTTGTTAAGAGGAACATATGGAACAAGGATATTTGATGGTTAATTAAGAGCATGAACTGAGGGTTAAGGAAGCCTTCCGAGATCTACTTTCAAGCTGGCATAGATGATTTCCAGGTTGTGCAATTAGAGGAGACTTTTGTTGTTACTATCTCAGAAGTGGCCTAGAGTGCACAGAGTGAGGCCCTTGCACTAGGCAAGGCTCTGGGTCTCGCTTGGAGTGGTGGATATGAGCTTTTCAGTGAGTCTTACACTTAGCTCTCTTAGACTGAAACTGCCAGTATTAGGTACCAAAATGTTACATCCCCTTGGTTAAGCTGCTATGATAAGCACTTCAGATATCCAGCAGTGCTTCTTTTCCAGAATAAACGATGACACTTAGATGGTCATGGAGGAGGCACGGTGTGAGTACCAGAGAGTTTATTTCATGAATCAGAGACATTTATAGACTTTGGATAGTGGTAGGGGTTTGAGAGTGAATGTGTTTTATTAGCTAGGGCTAGAGATTCTAGAAATACTTAATCTACATGTAACAAAATAGTCCTATCATAAAGGGAAAAGTAGTACCTAATTATCCTATGGGTCGAGGAAGATCTCCAGGAACCTTCAAAGGTCATTGATTGAAAGTCAAGACACCAAGATATCTTATTACATAGGGTGGATATCTCTAGGAATCTCCAGGTGCTTGTTGAATAGGTTTCTTATCAGCACAGGGTTGAGCTTGTAGTCTTCCTGCTGACTATGTGATGCTCCTTAGAATTTCTAGGGTTCAGGTAGAGAGGAGACCCCACTGCGAAAAGGACTCCATCACTGGATACCAAGCTCAGAGGCTATCCGGAAGCCCCGGATTTACTGTTTTCAGCAGAGCCCTGCAGACCTGATTTGAAGACATAACAATATCGAAAGATAAATGATAAGAATGCAAACAGCTCATAGCGTGCAACAGTACTGCACAAAGGTAGGGAGAAGAATGATGAGACAGATACTAATCTGCAACATGTTTGAAGAAGTGCTGTGCATCCTGGGACATTTTGACTTCATCTTGTAAGCAATGAGCCATTAAGGAAGAGAGCTTAGAATTTGACAGTGTTTCCATGCATAAAGGTTCTGGCTTGGACCGTTGAACTTTGACCACACAAATTCCATATAATAAACAGAAGCTTTATCATCCATGTTGACTCTGTAAGTACTGCCCCAGGCATGCTTCCATAAGTCCGTTTATTTTTTTTTTCATTCTGTCTAGTGATGTCTAATACCATCAGCTTTGAAGGAAATATCTTCTTTTATCTTGGTTGATATGCTTAAATCTGTGGTTGCTTGATGGAGTGCTAAATGTTGTAAAGTGTAGAGCTTATTTCTTAACTCCATGTATAAATCAAAAAGGAATAGTAGTCATAGTTTAGGATTGGGGTTCATAAAGTTTCTCAGTAAGTCAAGGTTTAGGTACTGCTCAAAATGAAGGAGATTGAATTTGTACATGGTATTAAGTGGAAAACTATGTATCTTGGAAGAAAATCCAATTTAAGGACTTCAGAGATCTGATATCTCCTTAAAATAAGGCTGTCTGTAATACACATCTCAGTTCAGAAATATTTATTTGCCACATGAATCTTGCATCTAGGAATGGTAATGTCAGGCATTGAAATGTAATTTAGGACTGTAGAAAAAGTGAATTGATTAAAAAAAAAAAAGCTTGAGATTCAGGATGATTTATATAGAGATCTCAGGAAAGAATACCTAACACAAAGCCAGAGGCACAGAGATTTTGACTAACTGCTCATGTTGAATAGCAGGAGCACACTATTACCTTCAGATTTTGAGAGGTAAAAGCTCACACCGTGTTTGCTACACTTCTGTCTTAGTCACTCACTGATCTGTTGCTATGAAGAGACACCATGACCATGGCAACTCTTATAAAAGAAAACACTTAATTGGTGCTTGCCAACAATTTTAGCAGCTTAGTGCATTACCATCATAGCAGGGAGCATGGCAGCA
This sequence comes from Acomys percivali, assembly GCA_907169655.1. Taxonomy (NCBI): domain Eukaryota; kingdom Metazoa; phylum Chordata; class Mammalia; order Rodentia; family Muridae; genus Acomys; species Acomys percivali. The sequence goes on along the minus strand of OU015743.1, from coordinate 87,169,385 downwards.
TACAGGCAGACGTGGTACTGGAGACATAGCTGAGAGTTCTACATAGGGATCCAAAGTGAGCAAACCTGTGCTTGGCTTCGGGCTTTGAAGCTCCAAAGGCTACCCTCATTTCTTCCAACAAGGCCACACCTCCTAATACCTCTCAAGTATTGCCACTCCCTAACAACTAAGCATTCAATATATGAGTCCATGGGATCCACTTTTATTCAAACCACCACAATATCCTTCCAGCACCTCCATTTTCAAGACAAGAGGATTCAAGCCATTGTCTTCAATCTACCCTTTGGCTTTGTAAACCAGATTCAAAACTATCCCAATCGCATTCTTAGGGCCAAAAATAACACAAAGTCAGAAAATATTTCCCTATTAGTACCCAAGGCTAATTTTCTGTGTCTGAATGTCTCCTATAATCCAGCCAGTTCAACCCTTGACCTTGCCTTATATCATGTATTTCTGCATGCAATTTCTTAACAACTCATGATCTTTGATTCTCTCTGGACTTGGGTCTTAGAGGAAGTCACCATGTTAGAATGAACAGAGTTCTGGCTATCCCTGAATACAATGAATGCGTGTTGAATATAAAAAGAAATATGCTCGGGTGTCTAGATGGCACTCTTAAGTTCTTTCTTCCTTGTGTACTGTAAGTACTTTGAGAATACAAGGTTAAGAGCAGGAAAGAAACTCACAAGAATTTTAATTTACTATTATTTGCAAGATAATGATGTCCTCCACATCCATCTATCATTGTCTTATTTCTTAAAGGAATCTTACTTTTTTTCAGAACTCTTTTCTATGAAAACTGATCTCTATCATTTTTGAAACGCTAGTTGAAGTTGAAGTGCTGTGGCTTATCTTTCACTGGAGTGTAATACGGTTATAAATTTATCATCTGAGCAAACAATTGGACCTCTGTGCATACGCACATGCACACTTACACACAAATAAACATATATACACATACATCTATACAGACAAACATACATATCTATATAGGTAGGCACAAACAGGAAAATCTAATTTATCTAATTTAAAAAATGACACTTGACATTATTTGCCATATTTAATAGATTCTTTATTTTACAACTTGAAATTTAAGGAATTTGCCAGCATCCTGGTGCACAACTAAACTCCAGCATTCAGGAGAAGAGATACAAGTATTGCTGCAAATTCAAGGAAAAGCTGAACCACATCATGAGTGCCAAGCCGAACAATGCTACATAGCAAGAACTTGTCTCACAAAGAGAATAAAGGAAGGAAAATAGAACCAAGAATTTTGAGTGGAATGTCAACTCCTGTAATCCCAATTCTGTGTTTTGTTTTCTGTTTTTTTGTTTTTTGTTTGTTTGTTTGTTTTCTTCAAGACAGAGTTTCTCTGTAGCTTTGAATGTCCTTGAACTCACTCTGTAGACCAAGCTGGCCTCAAACTCAGAGACTGGCCTGTCTCTGGCTTCTGATTGCTGGGATTATAGGGATTATAGGTGTGCCACAGGTGGCAACAGTTTTTTCATAAAGCAAAATTAGCCAGAATATCAGTAATTGCAATGTATACTATGATGAATGTACATGACTGTACATGAATGTAAGTCTGTTAAAAAAAAAAGGAAGAGTCAAGAGAGATAATGCCCTAGAACCATGGTTCTCAATATGTGCATCACAACCCTTTTAGGGGTTGAATGACTATTCACTGGGGCCACATATTAGATATCCTGAGTGTCAGATATCTACATACTGATTTTTAACAGTAGCAAAATTACAATTATGAAGTAGCAACAAAAATAATTTATGGTAGGGGTCAGCACAACATGAGGAACTGTATTAAAGGGCCACAACATTAGGAAAGATGAGACTCACTGCCCCAAAAGAAAGTCTGAGCTGTGTTGCATGGTATATGTACTGAGTAATTGACTGGCTTTTCTCCTTCATGAGGATAAAGTCTTTCAGGCCAGGAAGGAAAGGGCATTCTGCAGGATAATCAGAACGCCTGAGACTTTTCAGTAGATCCATCGGTTTCTCCAGATGTTATAATGAGTCACATAACAAGAGATTGTTTTTTAGGGACTGATTTAACTGGTGATTGAGCTAGGAAACTCCTGCCATCTACCATGTGTAAGCGGCTGGGGCAGAGAACTGGTGAAATAATTTCAGTCAATGTTGAAGTTCTGAGTCAATAGTGTGATTCCCACTGGAAGCCTGAACTGGTAATGCCAACTGAAAGCATAAGTGCATTGAAAAAACAAAGAACAAATTTGACCCTATTCTGAATAAATTCAATGATGCCCACTTATGCTGAGAGAAATCTTGGTTCAACCTGCTGATCCGTGCTCTAATTCCTATTAGAACGGCCTTCAGAGAAGCATGGCTTATCAGACATGTAGGCATCCCATAGTCTAGTCTGGTCAATGCATAAAATTATCATAAAGCAATGATATAAACATTCAATGCTATATATGGTTAAATATACAACATGTTTATAAGTTATGATGCTTTGTTATCAATGAACCTCAGCATATAGAGATGCACTAAATGCCACAAAGTAAGTGACATTATGTTTCTCTTCCATTATAGGAAAGTGTGCAGTAGAGATCCAACATAACAAATGTGTCTGTGCTACGGTTCCAGCTTCATGATTAAAGGAAAGGGCAACATTGTCAGCACTCCTGCTCAAGAGTGGCCTCTACCACTGATGATAGATACTTTGGAAAAGAAGGCTGATTTCTTCTAAGCCTCTTTTTCCCTATTGGTAAGTATAGAAATAATATTCATTATAGTCATGTAGTTTAGTCTATATGAAGTACTTAGAATGTATCCTACTTCATAAAAATTCTCATTAAAATTTAGCTATCAGCTTTTCATTATTAACAATACGGTGTAGACTGAATGACTGATTATATATAAAATATATAAAGGCAATGCATAGTGATTAGTTCTGTTTTTTCTTTTGTTGTTGTTTTAAAATTTTACTGAAGTATGCTTACATTTATTTTAAAGTTACACAAGACACACACACACACACACACACACACACACACACACACACACAAAGACACACATCCCACATTCCAATCTATAATATGTACTGTTTGCAAGGAAGTAAATCATGAGGTCAGTTTCCAGCAAAGTTTTTGTTGTTGTTGTTGTTGTTGTTTTTGTTTTATTTATCTCCTTTAGCCTCAGCCTTCTCACAGACTATTAACTACATCACAATTGTTGCTAAGTCAAATGTTATTGGTATCCTTCCAGCAATAATAAATATAAGTAGTTGTGTTCTGTGAATTGATATAATGGAAACACATTCCCTCATGTGTTGATGCTAATTTAAGGGTATGGCCTAATAAATATTTATTATTAGGCTTATAATTATTACAGCAACATTATTTGCCTGCATTCACAATCGTTAAAGACACAGACACTTGATATGCTTTAGAGTAGCCTTATTTCCCCTGGGGCATGGCAGATATTATTATCTCCTAGGTGACCCTCCATTATCTCCCAGTCTCCATCCCATGCCATTTGCTTCTAATAGGTCCTCTTTGGCCTACCTTCCATCCACAAGCCCAAAATACTTGCTAAGGTTGTTCATCTGGGCCATTTCTTTCTTTGTGGGACATCAGAGTTCTTCCTCTTGTCCCATATGGCCTTTTCCTAGCTCATGGTGATCCTCTTCCTTCTCCTCCTCTGGTACATGTCTGCCTCTCTTTCCCAAGATCTTTCTCTCCCAAAGCTTGCAAATTTTGGCCACACCTACCTCATTCTGCCCTGCCCAGGTTTGACCCTTTATTCAATCAATCAGTAATAATTTCTTAGGCAAACAAGGTTAAACAGCAATACTTGGGATATGTGAAAGTTTGCTCATAAACAGGAAGAATCTTGGGGGTGGTGGCAAGCAATTAACAAATACAAAGCACCAGACCATTGTCTCAGCCTGCGGGACAAATAGAACCAGGGTTCACCTGAAAGAGGGGATGTGGATTGAAAGAAGAGACAGAAACATAAGAAATAATGAGTCAAGTCTGGAAATTTCTGGCCAAGACTCACTTTAATGCAGACTTTATATAGCAAGGTCAACAGGACCTATTGCAATCCCACTTCCCCCAGCCCCCAGGCAAGAATACAATAGCTTGATTAGCTCCCTGTAAGAACTTCTTTCATCATCTGGGTAGTTCCCTGTAAGGACTTCCCTATTTCTCTGGGTAGACAATCCAAAGATAGCCTAGCACAAGACCTCCTTCAGCAAGGGTCAACAACTCGAAGGTCACAGTGTGCAGCCAAAGTATGAGATTTCTAACATGGCTGAAATTACCATGGCTCCCCACAGACCATGCTCCAACATTCATGCAACACTCATTAAAAGGGAAGTAACACAGAAAATAGACATTATTCTCATATTCAAATGAAGACTGAAACATAGCATAAGCATTTCAATAAGTGCATTTGTCAAACAGAGTATGACTTACAAGTTAGTCCCAGACATTATTTTTATTAAGATACTTTTCTGTGTTTGCCCTTTGATAGGACACTGGGAAATATCTCTGCAGGTAATATCAAGGTAATATAACATATAATTCAGGCACAAGACAGTAATTTTATGCAAAGTGTTTTTTCTCAGCCATGTTATACTGCAGAATTATGCTTCTTATGTATTTCAAATGTATTGTTCACCTGAAGTTGCCCCAGCTTTTTCTGCTCATCATACATAACTCCATCTGGCGCTAGTGTTCGATACACCTGTGTGGAATATGGGACTGCTGTAGTTTATCCACAGCTGATAACAGGCTCTTTTGGCTCTGAGAAGGGCTTGGTCTTTGCCAGCTGCAGATAATTTAATTCTGAGGACTCTGAGAGGGTATAAATGTCAGAGAACACTCAGAAAGAAAGGCTGCTTCAAAAGACCCTTAGAGAATGCTTGGTGGGATGCGCTGAGAGAGAGAGAGAGAGAGAGAGAGAGAGAGAGAGAGAGAGAGAGAG
>OU015743.1:87156864-87159723 GCA_907169655.1 Acomys percivali | reverse complement strand
TATTAAAATAATTGACTGGACAGTCTTAGCTTAATTAATTTCCTAGCAATGGATTTTGTGTAAAAATTATTTAAAAGACTAAACAGGCAGAATGTTCATGAGAAATATTAATTTGGGGATTGTATGACCCAATTATGCTCTTCTGGTTAAGAAGAAAAGTTAGAACCACCAATGAATACAGACACCTGAGGAGCTACAGACAGAAGCTCCATGGGCATGCATGTCCTTAATGTCATGCCACAGAGAGCCCTTTGATGTACACTCTAAAGTATTTTTTGAAAATATATTAATGTATGCGGGGAATTAATATTATGTATACATATAATTTTAAATATAATAGTTTGTTATATTGCTATTCTAAATAGTTTTAGATTTATATTAATAGCCAATAAGAGTTAGCTAAAATGTGTTAATGATATGTGTGAAATATATTAGCAAAATAAGTAAATTATTTAAAGATTGATGGAACTTGCACATGTTCAGAGAGAGGGAGAGGAGAACAGAGAGGTCATGCTGTGCTTAGGGTAACATATGAAGTTTAGGCAGGAACAGGTAGTGGTTAGCAATGGTCATAACATTACAAGTTTTGCCTTGCTAGAATTCGTCCTAAGATTTGTCCCACATTACTTGAGGCCTGGGCATAAGAATTATACCTAGATGAAATTTTAGCCCTGCCCTGGGAGGTGGGAGGAAACACTGTAGATGTGGCTCTGCAACCATGTGACCACCACCCTCAACCTGAGTTTCTGACACCTTCTGTGTATTACTGTATGTTTCATCTCTTTACATCTTTTAAAACTTTCTCTGTACTAATATGCTGGAAATAATAGGAAGTCCAGTTTGATAAGCTTCTTGGGATTATTAAATTAACTTGAAACTCATTACTCCTTACAAAAGGTTAACACGTGGTGCAAGTTAGGCACTGTATGCACACTTTAATATTTACAAACATTCACATGTCTATTGAAGCTAATATTATTGTCTCTAATAGTGATATAGGGTATTGAATGTCTGTGACCCCTGGAAATTTATATACATATTCTACACAACCATAGAAATATAGTGTATTACTAGATAATGCATTAATCTACTGATATTTTTCTTCCTAAATATTCATTTCCATTTTCTTGGTCAACTTTACAATTTTTACTTAATGTTACCACTGACTAGTCTTTATTTCAGAGAATGCTAAAACCTGAATGAAAAAGAATGAAGACACTCTGCTTTAGGGAGAAACTCAGTAAGACTCAGTACACAGAACATCTCGACTACACATTGATCTCCCAGCAAAGAGAGTGGGGAGCCGGCGAAGAGCAACTGTGCATGTATGTGTTATAGATCGTCACAGATCTCTGTTTTTCTCTCAAAACTATCCCTATGGGGAGCACACTCTTAGGCAGAGTTGAGGGTTTGAGGACAAGCCTAATGTAGACTTAAATTCTTTCCTTGTTCCCAGGAGCAGCATTATCTTCAGGTGGAATAGTCTAAATCTCCAGAAAGATAACTTGTTCAGACCAATGAGGAAAGATTAAGGAAAGCTTTTTCAGTAGATAACATGGGGGCTTGTTTTTGTTTTTGTTTTGTTGGGTTTTTTTTTTTGTCAATATGACACAATTGACAATATGTCACTCAATAAGAGGGAAACTCAGTTGAGAAACAGTCTCCCTCAGATTGGCCTATAGACTTGTTGGTGAGGTAGTTTGCTGATTTATGATTGATGTGGGAGGGCCCAGCCCTTATGGGTGGTGTTGCTACTGGGCAAGTGGTCTTAGGTTATATAAGGAAGCAGGGTGAACAAGCCATGGGGAGCAAGCCAATAGCCAGCCTTCTTATTCCTTCTTCTTGCCATTAAGCTCCTGCCTTGGCTTTCATATAACAGGCAAGCTGAAATTAATTCTTCCCTCTCCAAGTTGCTTCTTGTTTGTGTTTAATCACAGCAAAAGAAAAGAAACTAGGACACCATAGAATGTGTACATTAAGGATGAGGGCTCTTGTCACTATGGCAAGTAATATGGAAGCCCATTTTGATATTAGACATGACCACAGGAATGGAAGGAAAAGCGCAAGGTTATATATTATGATTACGTTAGGTTCTTTTCATGGCAACCAGGACTACATTTATGCTCAGTGGGTTGAAAGGGTTTCATTTTTGTCTTTTCCTGGGACCCAGAGAATTACGTAGTCTGGATTTCCACTGACTTTCCTTAACTCAAACAAAAAGGGAAATTCAAAGAGAAATTGAATTCAGAGTGGATCACAGAGTTTATCATACAATTGCATGCATGGGAGTCTGCATAACGATGCCTGTATAATGTGCTGAGAGCAAGAACAAATGGAGAGAACATGTGAGGGTCCTGGTTGTCAGCTGACAGAGTCCTGAAGTGCAGAGAAAGTAGTGAGTTGGGAGAGATCGAAAAGCAGCATGCTGCTGGAGAGAGAAGCAAGAGTTAATGCCTCTACTATGGAGACTACCAGAATGAAGACAATTTGGCATGACTGGTGTAATCGTGGATTAAAATTCAAAACTATGTTTGAGCTCTTTGTTTCTTAAGAGCTAGCATCATCACAAAACAAGAAAACATAAAATGGAGAAGACAGCTAAGATGTTAGCATGTTGGTTTTACATAAACAACCCAGTCCTATTATTCTGTGTCCATTGGAGAGCACCCAGCTTCCATTTCCTGCCGTATATAGGGAAGGGACTATATCACCCACTTTCCAGAATGTTTTAAAGACATAGCACCCACAACAGTGCTGGCTGTGGCACAGGGACTCTGAAGCTTGTGCTGAACAGCTCCTAGGCTGTTTGGAGCTCTCTCTTTCTTCTCTATTTCAAATACCTACTATATGACATGTTAG
>OU015743.1:87129364-87151864 GCA_907169655.1 Acomys percivali | reverse complement strand
GACGCGAAGCACGGTCTCTTGAGGGTCAATCAACGGCTGACCGAAATAACAGAAGGACTTCTGATGGTTTACTGTAGCGTCTTCATCAGTAAACATCATCTGGCACTTTCTGCATATAAACTCATACTTGACGAATGGAACAACGTAAGTGTCTGAAAACTCTGCACTTTTGGATTCTAACTGGGGTTCTTCTTTTGTGCTTTCGGGAGCAGTACTTTTTTCTTCCTTGGTTTCTGAAGCCTCATTGGAGCTCTGCGGCTGGTCGCCTCCACCTTTGGCTGTTTTGGCAGGAACTGGTTTCTGCTGCTGTTCTTGCTGTTGCTTTTGCTGTTTCTGCAGGGAATCCTGCAGGCTCTGCTGATACTGTTGGTACTGCTGTAGCAGCGCCCCTGGGGAAAGGCCCGCCAGTGTCTGAGGCACTGCAGGGCCATAGGGAAAGAGACTCTCCATGCCACAGACAGGTGGCAGGTAGCCTCCTTGCACTGTTCCAGGGAGCTGAGGTGTAAAATAGGAAGCAAACCCGGGAATAAAGTATGGCAAAAACTGTCCTCCTATAAAGGATGCTGGGTCACCAGCAATGGCATTCTGCAAGGCCTGCAACTGAGTAGGGTCCATGTGTGTTTCCCCTACCACTTTGCCCAACACTGAAAGAGCAGATGAGATTTTTTCCTCTTTTTTAGGATGCTTTTCGGGTTTGATGGCCTCTGATTCCTCCTCTTTGATTTTCTTGACCTTATTTGGCTTAGTTTGCTTTTTCTCGGATTCTTTGTTCTGTGGCTCGGTCTGCTGTCCCGACAGAGAGGATGAAGGAGGAGGAGGAGGAGGTGGCGGTGGTGGTGGAGGTGGTGGAGTCTGCAGCAAAGACTTGGTGGGAGCACTGCTGAGAGACAGGGCAGGAGACGAAGTAGCTGAACTAGGAAACCCAAGCATGCCTGCACCGGGAGGTGTTAATGCTGAAAACAACAGAGAGATGGCCATGGTCAGTTCACGTACAACACCAAAAGCCTGCACGCTTAACACCTAAGGAGAACTTCGACCTCAAGAAGATGCATTGCACAAATACAAAAGCCCATTGTCACCAACTAAGTTAGGGCTTAGCTGTGATCCTGGCATTCTTTACATTAATTTTACCTCCTACTGTAACCCCATAGTAGATGGGTTGCAAACTTTTCCAGCACTTTATTCAGAATGTAACATGTAGAAGATAACATAAGTTATATAAATGTATAAATATAAAAATGTAACAGAAAGATATCATGGCAAACAACAATGGCTGCCTCCAGAGGAGACACGTTACAAGATGGCTTTTTGGTGAGATGCTTTAACCAATTTTTTGTTATACCTATGGAATGGGAGACTCACTCTATCTTTCACTTGAAAAGCCCTACAGCGGCCATGTTCACTAAAGTAATTAGCTATCACATAACATGAAATATCTGTGTATACACTCCAGTAAAAGAATGCACTCACATGGACTGAGTAAGGCAGTGAGCTAAGTGAATAGTAACAGTAAGTGACCAATCACAATCAAAGAGCAGTGAAGACACAGCTGGATATGCGCAGATCTGGGCATAGTGAACCGCCATTTCGTTTTTAAGGGTATTCAGTTAAGCTATTCCTTACCACCTCAACAACTGGAGTAATGGAATCTTAAAACAAAACACTTCATGAGTTAACATCCAGTTTACCACCCAGAACATGATTCATCCATGTTTGCTTATAATGTGCCAAACTGCTTGTTATCCATTTCAGAGGGGAAATGGTTGCTGAACAGGCAGTGTGTAGGTTTAGAGGAAGACCTGTATGAAAGTGCAGAGGACTTCACAGGGACTCAGGTTCCTGGTGGAATATCATAGTTGGCAGCTGCCTAGGACAAAGCCATTTTAATCAGATAGTCCTCTGGGAAAATGAAGGAGAGCTAAGGATAGAAATGGGGATTGGAAACACCTGTGCTTTCCCAGAAAATGATTTAAAAAACATATAATGTTGATTGTAGAAGACATAGTCAGTATCTTAAAAGAAGACGGATGTACTTTGTTCTGGAACTAAGGGAGTTCGCCATGTGGGCAGGGCAAGGACTGTACTGGAGGCCCTGTGACCTGATAGAATCAATCCAGTGTGACGAAAATGCAGTTACAGTGTGTAGCTCCACAGGCAGTGTCCCTGAGCTTTAGACTCATCCTGTAACTAGGGGCATAGTCTTGCCTCTTGTGTAAAAGCAACAGGTAGCTGGTAAGAGGCAAGATAAGCAAAATTTCCCAGTAAACTTCTCATTTCCCTTTCTCAGTGAAATGAAACTAGTTATTTTGGTTGGTATTTAACCAGCCAAGAACATTATTCATAGGCTTTACACTCACTCACAGGCACTGGCTCCAGCCAACCGTGGATCAAAAACAGGCTTTAATTGCATCTGTAATGAATCTATGTAGATCTCTTTGCCTGTCATTTCCCCTAAATTACACAATGTCAAAACTATTTGCATAGTATTTACATTGTACTATTGACTACAGGTAATACTGGGGTAATTTAAAGTCTGAGGATGGGGATTACATAGTTGAATACAAGTACAATGGGATATCATATGAGGGTATAGGGAACCTGTGATTTTGTTGTCTCTGTCTCTCTGTCTCTCTCTGTCTCTGTCTCTGTCTCTGTCTCTCTCTGTCTCTGTCTCTGTCTCTGTCTCTGTCTCTCTCTCTCTCTCTCTGTGTTTGTGTGTGTGTCCTAGTGTGATTGATGAGTATCAGTGTCTTCTTGATCCTTCTCACAATCATATTGTCCAAATGAGTCTCAGTGCTGGAGGCTTTTCATTTTTTGCCTTCCCATGCCCATCTCTTTTTACCTTCATGCTCATATGCTCATCTCGGGCCTGCCTGTGAAGAGTGTCTATAGTAGTAATGATGACATCTCTGAGGAGGTTCCATCATGTAGGAAAACAGCCTCTTTATATCCTTGATGGTTAGGGAGAATACATACTACACAATGAAGTTTTATAAAAAAGGCATTAATTGCTTCACATCACTCACTGTAAATAGTGAGAAGAATTGGAGGGGAAATTAGATTTTATAGTTTCCCCTTAAGGCTTATATTCTGGTCACCCTGAGTCAAATCTTTTGTTTAAAATATTTTAAAGTTCCTTGAGAAATAACTGGTATCAAGTGATATCAAGTGCCCACGCTGTACTAAAGACTGGCGAACTCACTTGAAACTAATGTACAGTGAAAAATTGTATGTTAAACTTTGTAGGGATGGTATGGGAATGAATAAGTAACATTCTCATTCATGGCTCCTTAATCCAATTACCATGGCAGTACTGAGGACAGTAGCTAAGTCACTGTTGGAGGTGAGGTCCTCCTCCCTTGAGTTACTACACTACACTTGGGATCTTCATGTTCTGACGGTCTTTGTTCATAAGAAGAAAGCAATGAAGTTGCTATTACTAAAAAATTTCTAGTTCACACTAAATTATGTTTGTTTTATTGTGCCGGGAATTGAACCAGGGGCTTTAAACATGATAGGCAAGAACTGTATCATTGAGCTACAACCTCACCTTTGGGTCATTGTTGACTTTCCTCTTTCTTATATTGTACTGATTTCATAACATTCTCTGCTGTTTACCATCCAACAGGACATAATATGTTAACATCGAGCTATAAAACTTCAAGTTTGGGTGACTTAGGTAGTGACATGATTTAGGGCAGAAGAGCTGACTGTGTGTTATTATGATGATAATGGAGTAGTAGGCGGCTTACTTTCCCATTCATGAGCCATTCTGAGTTTGAGGTCTAATACAGAGGTGCATCCTTAAGTTCAGCAGCTGCACTCCCTTCTTCTTCAACATTCCTCATCATAAATCTGAGGAGATAGCAAGGTTGACTGCTTCTCTTACATGAGAATGCAAGAAGAATATTAGGAATGTAAGAGCCATGAGTAACAGCTCTTGTAGGTATGACCATACAAGGATGAATAACTGTCACCTCCAGCTTTCTCATTAGATGGCATCCCCGTGATCTAATCCAGAGCTCATAATAAAGTAAAGGGGTGTCTTGATAGGCTGCAAGACCAATCTTACTGGACACACACAAAGACAGCAATGTGTTTTTAGGAATTTCATATCTTGATAAATAAGCTGACTCAAACAGTCATTCAGCAAAAAATTTTAGAAAAAGCTGACACAATTTTAAAATGGCAGACTTCCTAGTAGGTAATATGTCTGTAAAAAAATTATAGTCAAAAGTTCTGTAGGCATCTCAAGTCTCTGACAGGGTTGAAGAGCAGATAGTTTAGTTTTACAATTAAGCTTAGTTGTTTAGTGGTTAAGATGTTTTTAGGTCTAGATAGATGTTTTAAGTTGATAATGACAAGATGTGATTGAGATTGATTTACATTTAGCATTTTAGACACACCAAGATAGAAAAGATGTTTTCTTCAAGGCTGTCAAACACAAACAGCCAAAACACTAAGAATATAACATTTATATAATTCCTGATTGTGTCATGGTTCTTCTTGCTATAAGCAGTTTATTGTATATATGTGTAATAATATAAATGTATATGGAGAAAACAAAAAATGTTTAATTAAAAAAAAAGAAAAAAAATTCAGTAGCCAAATACCCAAAACAACAGAAATAGGAGAAAAAAACAAATAACAATTGTGATATAGAGTAAGTTGTGGTAGCTCAGAATTAAAACCAATTGAAGAAAGAATTCCATGACTTGTATGTAGTCCTTGTGCTAACAATAAATTCTTACCTATTTTTCATCCTCTGCTGTGATTTTTAGAATTTTCTTCAGAGAAATTAAAAAGTTCCCTCTGAATAATCTAATTCTATCATTTTTCTGAAGTAATTGTCTATTATTTCTTGATAATAATTCTTCCAAGAGAAAATGCTTGTCTGCTTGGGCAGAGATGGCACACTTTTTAAATCCCAGCACTCTGGGAGGCAGAGGCAAGCAGATTTCTGTGAGTTCAAGGCCAGCCTGGTCTACACAGTGTGTTCCAGGACAGCCATGGATATACACAGAAAAAAAATCCTGTTTCAAAAAAATATATATATTTATATGTCTGAATCACAATGAACTTAAATGAAGCCTTTCTATTCATAGGGAAATTTTATTTTTGACATAAAACTAAAAGTAACTAAGTACATGGGGCAAAAGACTATCGTATTAAAATTACTATGCTGTTGCTATTACCTAGATTTACATCAAATATGCTAGTAAATTAAAACAAAGTATGTGAAGTATGCAAAGGTATGTTCTGAATTTACATTTGAGGGGCTGAATATGTGGCTCAGTGTTATAGGGTTTGCCCACAATGCCTCAGGCCCTGCGTTCTATCCTTAGTGCTCCAAAACTAAGTAAATTATACAAAAAAAGAAAGCCCAGATCAGTGTAGTAGCTAACATCTTTAATCCCAGCATTTGGGAGACAGTGGCAGTTGAATCCTTGTGAGTTCAAGGACAATTTGGTCTACAAAGCTAGTTCCAGGACAACCAGGGTTACATATATTTAGAAAGCCAATCTGGAAAAAACAGAAACAAAAACAAACAAAACAAAGCAAAACAAAACAAAGAAGGAAGGAAGGAAGGAAGGAAGGAAGGAAGAAAAAAGAAAAAAAGTCTATTGAGTAAACTGGGATAGTTTGTATTTTTAAACACTAATGGGATAATTAAAACCAAAATTCTTTTAAGATTATAAATAAACTACAAACAGAATATCATTTTTCTATCATTTTGGGCAAAGTGAGACCTATTGCCTAAGGATAAAAGGGAAGTTTAAAATTTCCAATATTTTTCAGAATATTATATAAATAAGCATGTGACATTCTATTGCTTTTTTCATACTTCTCATATCATTCCAACAGCAAAATAATATAAAATGTGAAAAACAATTAAAATAACAATAGTTTACTTTTTTTAAGAAACAGAACAACAATGCTTATACTGAAATGAGACTGAGAATATATGGTAGCTGCTGACCTTGTATGACATTCTAATTAAATTAGAAGGACTATAAATAATTAGAAAATATTTTGAAAGTAAAGGAAATACTAAGATTATTGGAGAATAAAAATACTCCCCATAAAAAGCAAAAGCAATTGGATGTTTAAATTTGAAAATGTAGAGGTTACTGAGTGGAATTTAGTATGTATTTGCAAGTAACCAATTTTTGAGGTACAGCCTTTGGACAAAGTCATTCATTTATTGAGGACTCATATTCACTGGAGTATGCTTGTTTGTTTGTTTTTGTTTTTTCCATAACTAAATCTTGTTATCATGGGCCTAAGATAAACATGTCACATTTTCATGGTATAGCCATATAGTTAACAATGTGTAACAAGAGTCCATAGTGTGTAAGAAACAGAGACATAACCACTCTTATGTTGATGGACATCTAGTTTGATTCTATGACTAGGCTACTGTGTCTGGTGAATATATATCCAGAAGTGGTAGAGCTAAGTCACAGAGTAAATCTAATTTTAGTTTTTGATAGTCCTCCACACTGATGTCCATATTGTATACACTTATTTACATCCTTACCAGCAGTATGTGTAGGCCAGTTACCTTCTCACCTACACTGTCTGTATAAGGAATTCTTCTCTGGTCATTCTCAGCAGCAATGACTGTAATATTGTTTATGATTGCCATTCTGGTTTAGGTGGGATGTATTTCAATGTAGTTTTGATTGGAAAGATGAACAAATAGAGAAAATGTGATATATAGCCAGAAAGAAGAATGAAATTAAGGCTTTTTCTGGAAAAAGAAAGCAACTGAGATCATATTACACAAAATAGGTCAGAAGACAAATATCATAGTTTTTTCATTAGAATATATTAACTTTTATGTGAAGCCACATGATCATGTATATATACTGAAACATATATGTATATACACACATATGTACATACATATGTGTGAATAACATGAAAGCAGATGGAAGACTGGGAAATGTTATGAGACTAGCGGAAGGAAGAAGGCAAAGAAGGAAGGCTTGGGGATGCGTGAATGGCTTCAACGTACATGATAAACTTGAATAGATTGCTTTTACAAAACCCAGGACTACATGCAATGAATGTGCAAACAAAAATAATTACAGCAAAAAGAAAGAGAGACAACTTTTACAGGAAAGAGTTTTCATCTGTTGTTTTTTTTTCTGGGTTGTCCACATTATACCATGAAACAGAGAAATGGGAAATAACACAGTAGGAAGATATAATGGGCTGACTGAGTTGCCAGCTTCACTCCAGGAGTTGTTTCAAATACTCTGCATTCTGCACCAGGTAAACTAACCTGCAGAAGAGGTAGACCAGAAGCGTCAGAACTCAAGCCCTGTTGATTATTCTCTGGTGCCAATGTTTAAAATCCATCACAAACAAAGAACTAATCCCAGAGAAATTGCAGATTCTGGTAGGCAGCAGCATTTGTGGATCGTTGATGTTTACAACACTCCCAGTTGGGTTTTGTCCACAATTTAATAAAGCAAAAGAGGCAGTGCTGAGTTCCTGGGTACCTGGAGGGTTTAGCTGTAGTTTAGCTCAGAGGACAGGTCTCCAATGTCTTCCCAGAAATCCTGATAGTTTACTTATAAGCAGGTATATATTTAAGGGAAGGATATGAACTTTATTGTGGTGGAGTTACATGAATAAGTAGTTTAATTTCATAGATATCTCTTTCCTTTCCTTTTTCCTTTCATATGGGCCCTCTGGGTTCCAGCATTAGACATATTTCAGAAAGGTCATTTGTCCCCGCCTAAGAGCCGGTGGAGAGAAAGAAAAACTCTGTGATTACCACTTATAAAGCTAGTGACACAATCACCATGAGTCAAAAATGACAGGTGAAATAAAAAGACTCTGTCTTATGTATCATGGATTTCTATATCAGACACATTTATGTGCCAATTAAAAATCACCATGGCACATAAAGTAGGACCACATAGTAACCAAAATGTGTTACTACAGCTGTAATATTTAGGGTCCTAAGAGTATCCAGACAGCTAGGCAGGAAATAACTTTGGGAAATGAGGAATTGGTGGGAAGCGAAAGGAAGATGTATTGAAGATGCTTCTCTGGCACCATAGATCTTCTACCTAAAGTCAACAGGATGATGAGGCATGGGGAACTAACCAGGCAGCATGGTGGGAAGGACGTTGGGTGTTACTGTTTCCAGGACTTCCCAGCTAAGTTAGAATATAGACGACTTAAGGTCACGGTGATGACTTAGAGTTTAGACTTAGAGAAGGATGATATCAGAAGACCGAAATTTAAGTAAAACTCCAATTTGTAAAATTTAAAATAGGTTTTCCTGACATTCTTTGCAAATATATACAATTGGAAAGTGCTATATCTAAAGAATGTAAAAGAAAAAAATCTTTCTTGGAAAAAAAAATCACTGACAAAGTTAAAATTAAACCAAATAATGTAGCTTTGATGATGTCTAACTGGCATTAAATATTAGTTACTATCTTCAAAAGCCTGCATAAACTTCATTTATCGTGACCACAGAACTGGATCGGTATCTGAGGCTACCTCAAGCAGTTCTGCCACTTTTCTCTTCTCTGGTTGTAAAACTTAGCCGAGGGAAGGGTGGGAAGAAAAGTGTTGAATGGCACGGCTTTCTTCAGTTGGGAGTGTGCTGAAACAGCAGCAGAAACAGTGGCTACAAGCAACACATTTTATAACATGCTAACCTGCAAATGATCACATAAGTCAAGATTTTAGTCACTGAAATTTCAGCATAAGCTTTATTACATGGGAGGTGCATGATAAGTGGATTTCTGTGACTCGAGAACCCTTAGGTTGAATCTCAAGAGCAGGAAAACAAAAAACAGACAAAGACAAAAACAAAAACAAAAAGTACCAACAAAAACAAGACAAAAAGAACCATGCCTTTTGGAAATAAAATAAATTACAATATCAGTGAGTACATAGTTTAATGTCTCACCCTCTTAATATGCAAAGCAAACACAATGTTACATTTATATGGAAATTAACAAGTTAATATTTCTAAGAGGTAACTAGGCAATGCTAAAAATGATCCATTTCTGAGAATCTGCTGCAATATAGCTATATTTAATTTTCCCATCTTTGTTCAGGTCAACTATGCTCAATAATACAAATATATTACACACACACACACACATTTATACATACATATACACATATGCATAAATGCATGCATATGTATATATACACACATACATGTATGTGTTTATTTGTGTTATACATTATATTTTGAATAACTTTTCAGATTGAAATTCAGTGCCTGAAATGAGGACATGTAAATGTACCTTTTCCTTTTTGGTTACATGAGATTGGCTGCCTATCACCACCTAATCAGCTAGACCAACTCTCTTTTAACAACAGACTTACTGTTTGAATTTTGTGGAAATCCCGGCAAAGAGGAAGGACCATTCATTCCAGGGAGAATGACCGGGGGAAGGCCAGGGAGCCCAGGGTAGGTTGCTGGCAAGCTGATACCATGGAGCGAGCAGCTGTCTGTGATGCTTGGCTGCTGTACTGTTAAGCCCAGCACATCTGAAGCTTTCTTTATACGGTCAAGCTCTTGTTGGGCCATCAGCTGTCGAACGGTGGTAGGAGCGAGGTAATCTTTCTCCCGGTCAAGCTGACTGCCCACAGTCTCCCTCACTTTGGAAATGTGCTGTTTGGAGAAAATATGATCTCGGATAGACAAGCGGGCAGAGTACTTCACCCCACAGAGGGTACACTCTGGCTTGGTACCGTCGGTTCCACTTTGATTGATCATGAACGGCTTTCCTATGTTAATTTTAAACTTCTTTTCCTTCGCTCTGGCATTCTGAAACCACACCTGCACCACCCGTTTGGGCAGACCGATCTCATTGCCCAGCATTTCACATTCCTGCATGGTTGGAGTCCGGTAGTCACTGAAGCAAGCCTTGAGGACCTTGAGTTGGAGGTTGCTCATCTGGGTCCTGAAGCGCTTGTGACCAGGCCGGTCACTGCTTTTGGATTTAAAGGGGTTGCTAGACCCAAATGGATTTGGTGAGCTGGGGTCTGCTATGCTAGATGTTTCGCTGCGATCAGCATTGTCATCCAGGTCGTCGGTGATGTAAAAGCTTTGGTCATGGTCACCGTCTTTGTCATTAAAGTGGATTGATGGGCTCGTGAGAGAAAAGAGAAACTTGTCATCGCAGACCTCTGTCGTGGGTGTGGTTGCTGGTTTTGGCAAAGAGTCGAGAGTTTTGGTTTCTTTAGGGGACAAAGCTGGTTTCACCTCCCCGGAACCTCCCGTGTTTTCCATCTCTGCTGTCCCCTCATCTCCTGTGGTGGCGTCACTGATGGCTGTATTAATGGATGATGTCTCATCAAAGTCAGTTTTATTCTGATCATACCCAGCCTCAGCTGCAGGGGCATTTAAATTCTCTACATCTTCGGGACATTCCGCCTTGAAAGAAGGACTTAGAAGATTCTTCGGAGAGAGTTCTGCTGTTTTACTAACAGGCGTTGAGACTGTAGAGGCCAATTCATTCTCACTAGATAGATCAATTTTAGTTAATGGTAAAGACGGGTAATCGAAATAAATGTACTTCTGTGGGCTCTCTCCCCCATCCTCTGTGGATATTAAAGGGCTCGGTGGCAAACTGTAACCTGCCTGTTTCCCCTCGTTCCAGTGGCGAGAGCGAATGTGGCTTTCTAAGGCTGACTTTGCTTTAAACAGAGCTCTGCAGAACGGACAGCGTTTGTGGGACTGGGCAGGACCCACTGCCCGGAACTGCCCTTTCCTTTCCCGAGCGCGCGTGTTCTGGAACCAGACTTGCACGACTCTCTTCTTCAGCCCCACTTCTCGTGCAATGTGGTCAAGCATTTTTCGGGTAGGGTTAGAATCCAGCAAGTACTTTTCATAGAGGATTTCGAGCTGCTCGGGCGTAATGGTGGTCCTCAAGCGTTTATCGCGGTGTTGGTCTTCACCGCTATTGCCTCCTTCCTTCTCACTGCAGTTGTTATCTTCTTTATCGTCCAGTTTCCTTTTAAGGGAAGCAGCAACACTGGTGGGGGACGCGGTGTGGGAAGTACTGGTCTGTGGCGGTATCTGTGCGAGAGAGCTCCCCAGCAGCTGTCCAGTCATCAGTGGATTGTTGGGGTCAAATATCATATAGGGCATGTCCATGGGCCTCTCCAAGAATGGAGAGTGGAGGAATTGGTTTTGAGCAGCGAGGAAGTGCATGTGCTGGTGTTCCTTCCAAAGTTCCAAGGTCGGGAAGGCTATGGTACACTGATCACACGGGTACTGGAGTAACTGTGGAGGTAGAGTGTTCTGCAGAGAAGTCATGGAAATTTGCAGTGGACTGGAAGGGATTGGAGTTTGAGAGGCCGAGGGAGGTCTTCCAATCAGTGGGGGTTGCTTGGCTGGCTGTGGTGGGGGCTGTGATATGGATGCCTGCTGTGGGTCTGAAGAAGTTGATCCTGATGAGGGAGCTGACTTGGTGGCCTGAGGAGGACAGGGGTCACTCTGTTTTGTCTTTTCTGCAGGATAGTCAGGTTTTGGAGAATTCCTCTCAGGTTCTGCTTTGGGAGATGGAATCAGGGGTGTGCTAGTCCCAGAGCCTGAGGTGGCTGCTGGGACTGCAGTGCTTTTGGCTGTATCTGTTTGTCCAGACACCGTGCAATGCTTGTATATCACTTGATCGGTGGCATCCATGGAGTCTTCTGTTTGGCTTTCGTCTTGTGCATCATCATCTTCATCCTTATAACATTGCTTTTTCTGGTGTGTGATCAAGTCAAAGATCCTGGGGAAAACCACACTGCACTTTTTACATTGATACTGCATGTTGCTTGTTCTAATGTACCGCTCATTGGTGAGCTCTCTCTTTTCGTTATCTTTAGCTTCTGCCTGGTTCTCATAGCTCTTCCGTGCTTTCTGGCGAGCATTCTGGAACCACACGACAATAACCCGAGTGGGTAGGTTAAGAACAGTGGAGAGCTGCTCTATTTCATCATCTTTCGGGTAAGCATTTGTGTCAAAGAAGTCCTGCAGAACCCTAAGCTGGTAGTCAGTAAACCTGGTTCTGGATGACCGTTTGCTGAATGAGGCATCTGATTTGTAATGTTCTAAAGAGGCAGGTTGTGGATCAATTCTGATGTCTTCTAAGACAGTTATAGGAGGGTTACTGAAGTTGTATGGAGAATCTTTATTTCTCTGCCGCTCCTTAAAGAGTGTGTTTCGAAACCAGTGTTTGATGACTTTTTGAGAGAGGCCAGATTTCTCGGCCATTTCTTGGATCTGTTCTTCACTGGGAGAATTATTGATGTCAAAGTAAGCTCTTAGGATTTTCAGTTGATCATCGGTAATACGGGTCCGTGGCCGTTTGAATTGAGAATGCCTTAAGAAGTTGGGGTCTAGCCCCAGCTGCTGCTGGCAAAGCTGGGTAAGATCTGCCGAGAGGGTTTCCATCTGTGGCAGCTGCAGGGCGAGCTGAGGGGGGAGTGCAGGGTGCTGGACTGGCTGCATCATAATAGAGGGAAAGAGGGGGAGGTCAAGAGAAACAGGCAGTTGGACCTGTGGAGGTGCAGATGGGGGAGGAGGTGGAGGTGGCGGCGGTGGAGGAGGAGGAGGAGGTGGAGGTGGCGGAGGAGTGGGTGGTGGAGCTTGCAGAGGAGCAGAGGCTGTGTTCGGGATTTTCACAGGCCCTAAAGTAGAAGGCTGTGGCGGTGCAGGCGGCAGGGGAGGCGGCGGCGGTGGAGGTGGCGGTGTTTCTGGGGAGGAAGGAGAGATTGGGTAAAGCTTATCATAGGCCTCCCTGTACTGACGAGCAAATTTTTCTAGAGCTCCGTATGGGAAAAATTGCCCGTGCACATGTTCCTGGTGACTCTTTAAAATGAGAACGTTCGAGAACAATTTACCGCACGTTCCACACTCCAGCTTGTCAGAGTTTTCAACTTCGCCACTTCTACACTTCTTTTGCACCTTCTGCCTGTTCTCATTATACTGAATGACCAGTTCAAAACCAAAGTTCTCCAGTAAAGCTTTGGCTGCATTCCCCCTGGCCCCTGAGGCTATTCGGGGTGGAGGAATACAGGGTTCCATGGATTTTTGTTTCTTCGGGTCTTTGCTATCTTTGAGTCCTTCGCTATCATTTGTAAATTCTTGCTTTGGTTTTTCGTGCTTTTCAGTCACCTCTTCTGCCTCCTTGTAAGACGGCATGTCTTTCATGAGCTGGCAGTCTGTACTTGCCAGGCTACCTTGCTCTTGTTTCAACAACTTGCTTGGTTGCTGTTGCAGTTGCTGCTGCGGCGGCTGCTGTTGCTGCTGCTGCTGTTGCTGCTGCTGCTGCGGTGGTTGGGGAGGCTGTGGATTTTGAGGCTGCAACTGGGGCTGTGTAGCTTGGTATTGTTGTGCTTGTTGCTGTAGAAGTTGGAGCTGAGTCTGGCCAACATGATGCTGTGTTTGAATCTGTTGCTTGAGATCTTCAAGCAAGGAACCAGCCATGCCTGCCATGCCTGGCATCCCAAATGTGGCAGAGCTGGGTAAGCCCAGATCTGGCCCCAAGCTAAACTCTGCCCCAGGTATGTAGAATGGAAAAAGGAACTGCGGTTGCTGAAACTGGAGCAGTGCCTCTGGGGTCATTGGAAAATGAGGCAAAAAAGCTGGGTTTAGGAACTGTGGCTGGAAAAACGCAGCCTGCTGCTGCAACTCATGCTGGAGTTGCATCTGGAGTTGTGCTGGTGACCTCGGTGGTGGATGATGGGTAGGCTGAGCAGAGATTAAATCAGGAGTTTGCTTTTTATTTAATTCTTTGGCATCTAAGTGGGTGTCTTTGCTGTTGACAGAAGCTAAGCTCATGGACTCTAACATCCCTTGGCCAGGGCTGTTCACATTAGCTGTAATGCTGTGCCCACCAGTTAGGTGCCCACTTGGCTCCAGCTTTGCAGCCCTGGCCTTTGTCTGGTGGAGCACTGACCTCATGTGGATCTCCAAGGTTGAGCTTTGGCTGTATGCAACACTGCAGATGCTGCACTTATAGGGCTTGTTGTCTGTGCTGCTATTGGCTTCTTGGGGGACAGGGCTGGAGGCTTCCTGCAAAACCTTTTTCAACTTATGCAAGTGAGACACTGAATTATAATGGACCAAGAGAATGTTCTTTTGGGTGAATGACTCTTTGCACACTGTACATTTGTAAGGACGAGATGGATCGAGGAATTTTTCCATTGTAAAGTTGGGTCCTTTTCTAAAAGGTAAGGTCCGCTTTGGTTCTGAGGCAAGGTCATCTGGGATAGAGCTGCTGTCGCTTCCTACAGGACTTGCCTTCCCTTCATGGTCCACCTCATACTCTCTCTCCATTTCCTGATCTAGGCCATGGTCCTCCTGGGGCATTGTTTCACTCTCTGCCCAGAGCTCACCATTCATGGGCAAGGAGGCATATAGCTGCTGGAGCTCAGCTTCACTCAGTTCCGGGTGGCCTGCTTCCAAGTGTTTTTTTAAAGCCTGGAATGTACGGAAGCTCCGCTGGCAGAGGTTACACATTGTAGCAGCCCGAATTGCATGATACTGGGAATGTATCTGAAGCTTCTGCATAGTTTTAAAAGCCAAGCTACAGTGATTACAGCGATACTTATAAACATGGCGGTCAGAAACTGATAAGGGCTGCCTTTTTTGTTGTTCACTCAGTTGATCTTGCAGAGTGTCTGAGATTTTTGCATCCTTATTGCTGTTTTTATTCCATTCCGATGCCTCCAAAGGTTCCTTTGATGGTTTATGTTCCTCACTCTTTATTTCCACACCCACCTTTGTATCCTCAAGACCTGCCATACTTTTGTCATCCACTGGGCTTTCACCTGTTAGGAAAAAGCACAGACATAACTTATGGTAAGAACATGAACCACTCAAACATCAGTAATTGTAAGTTTGAACCAGTAACGATGTCCGCTTAATCGAGCCTGTTTAGAAATCTTAGTGGATTCCTATGATGTGGAAAACACTGCACCAGGTGTCCATAAGAGCCTGTTTAGAAATCTTAGTGGATTCCTATGATGTGGAAAACACTGCACCAGGTGTCCATAAGAGGATGAAAAGGAACTCAAACTTGACCTGAAGGAATTTAAGAGCAGGGAAGAATACAAGTCAAAGGCAATGACAATGTACTGCAAAAAGCACATCACCAGAGGCCATGAACTTGGCGCACATGAATTAGAATACTTAGAATGTTCTCTGCAGTCTGTCACTAGGATTCTCCAAGAACAGGTTGAAAGAGTCATGGCAGATAGGCCTTAGAACATAAGGCTCTGGGCAGCACCACATGTTGTTTTTTTTTTGTGCCACTAAAGAAGTCTTTGAAAATGGGGGGGGTCTCACAAGGGAAATCTCCCCACCTCTAGATGAGAGCTAAAATGAATGGCTGCTGAGAGAGAGATTTTCTTCAGGGATTAGCACCATGATAAGTGGTTCAATCCTAAGCCCAAGTAGTCAGGTCTAAACACATGTACATATGAGAAATTTAGATGGACTCAGCAGGATCGTGTGTGTGTGTGTGTGTGTGTGTGTGTGTGTGTGTGTGTGTGTGTGTTCATGAACAACAATAAATGTTAAAGAAGTGGAGAGAACACAGGAGGAGTTGGAGGAGGAAAGCATTGGGAATGGTACAAATAGAGTATTCATTGTAAAGCCTAAAAGATGTGTATATAACTAAAAATGTCTTTGGTAGTGGTGTTTTGGGGGCATTGTCCCAAAGGCAAGCTCTGAAAGTTTTCTCCATGCGGTATCATCATAGGTGAGCATACCTGAGTATTTCCCAGAACCCTCTGCTGACATGGCCGCAGATGGGTTCCGCTCTGATTTCTCAGGGGCAGCTGCTGGCAGTAGCATACTGTTTGGCATCACTACATCAGGGACAGGCACCTTCGAACACCAAAGGAATTTCTGTTAAATGTGTTGTAGAAATCACAGAGTAATAGACTGGAATATATATATATATATATATATATATACACACACTCACAAATACATATATATATATATATATATATTTGTGCATGTGTGTGTGCACCTGTGTGCGTACACACACACACACACACACACACACACACACACACACATATATATATATATACATATACACATACATACATATGTGTATGTATACTGGAATACATTTGTGTGTACTGGAAAAATATATATTCCAGCTATATTTTTCTAACCCAAACAGGGACATCTATTGCTTCAATGTTACTATAGTTCTATATTATTCTTTTAATGCTATGATGCTATGACTTAAAGGTTTTTGAAGAACTATATCTTTATAATGATAATCAAGAAACTTTTAAGCTAAAATTACCCACAAGAGTCATTTCACTGTTACAAAAAGAACCACAAAATATGTCTTTAATTAAACCATGCTAAGTATCTTATTTTTTTCCAAGCAAGACCACAAATGGGTCTACACTATGATTTCTATGGCACAGACAAAAAAGGAACTCAAAATGACTCAGAAGAAATAAATGTCTATGAACCCCTAATGACACTTGTATACTGATAACTTAACAGAGGTCCCATCAGTTTTGTATCAGACTTTGGTATCCTTACTGTCATAAGCAGCTTCTCCACACAGTCTGGAGACACACTGTGCAAATGGGTCAGATGCAGCTGCAGGTGCATTTTGTTGCTGAGGACATCCTGGCAGAGGGGACAGCAGATGACAGGCTGCACAGAGTGCTGTGACAGGACATGCATCTGGATCCGACTTTGGTCCCTACTATTGTAGTTACAATAAGGACACTGATAGAACTGGAAAAGATTGAATAAACATGAGCATCATTAGCTGATATAACTGAAATATCAGGTTGTGAAGGGTAACATCAAGACTCAATACTTCAGCCATTGCTATGGCTGTGTATGTTTCAGCAGTGTACAAACATAGGGATTCTCACATAACCAGGAACATAGAAATAAAATAAACAAATAAACAAAAAGGTCTATTCATGTACCAAAGGGAAAACCATATACTTACCTGTTCGGGACAAAATTTATTGTCCTCTGTAGGTTTCGACCTTTTGGTTCCTGCATCCTCTTCTTTGGCCAGCAGCAGTGGCTGTGTGCCCGCTGCCACACCAACTTTCAGCTCTTTCTCTGGGGTGATCACTCCTAATTCCCAAAAAGAATAGAACGACTCAATTTATGAACTCCATGCTACCATAAAGGAAATAAAACAACGGTGACAATAAATCCACCGGATTTATCAAAGCAAAACCAAGACAAGCACTTTTAAATGATGCTAATCTCAAAACACAAACAGCACTCTCCTTCCTGTCCCCTCAGTGGACTTTGCACATCTATTTTAAAGCACACTCCTGTCTTCTGTTTAGATAACCCTAGATGGCCTTGAACGGTTCATCAATAACATGTGTTCTCTGGTGTCTCAGTATGCCTTTATCACATTAAAGCAAATCCACTCGCATTTACAAATACCAACTTAGAAAATCACTGCTTCCTCTCCCGTACAACCATTTAGTTCTTTTCCAAATTCTTAAGAACTGAGATTCTAAACTCTCAAGAAGAGCCCATGAGTTATAATTCAGAAATCAAAATACTATGTTTAGATCATATAGGATTGAGGGTTTCTAATTATTTTAAAATTAAATATCCAATTCATTTCAGCTATTAGTAACTTGAGAAGGTAACGCAGGGTTTTTAGCAGGTGGCTATGTACACAGCAATACAACAAGGGTCTCAAGGAGATAACTGTATTATGGTGTTAATACAAAATATTTGGTGTTAATGATGATTAAAAATTTGCCTAGTTGAGCAGTAGAATGTGTAGTAACCTCACAGAGATCAAAGGGGAGGGGGAACACAATTCTAATTTTCCAATCTAACAGAAAATTCTTCCCAGCATCAATTTGCCTGGTAATCTCCTCTGCGAAGCTGGATATTACAGCGACATCGGGTAGTCATGTCACATACATCTCACGACAAACACAAAACCTCATTTACCAGCCATTCCAATCTCATCATAGCACGGCATCAGCTGACCTTTTTTCTGCTGTTTATTATGAGTATTTCTAATTTTAACTTTCAATTTTCACCATCTTCCAGTCAATTTGCAACTAAATTATTTCCAGGGTGAGGACACTATCACTGGACAACTGGGTGCAAATACATCTTGAGATGCAGTGGAGCTAAACCATTGATTGCTATCAGACCCCGCATAGATACACAGTCCAGGGCAATCTGCCTGTATGCTGTACATGAAGATTTGTCTTAATTTTTTTCAATGCACATACAGTTCCTATAAGTGAATAAATTGTACTTTATTATAAAAGAATCCAGGTTTCATTTTAAAATGAGCTCAGGGATGTTATAGAAACAACTGAAAATAAAAATAGTAAAAGATATAGAACAAAAATATCTCATTCTATGTCTACCTTAAGTAGAGATAGATGTGTTAGACTATATAAATGAGTTTGGAAATTTAAAATTCAGGAAGAAAATTAAATGGATGACAGTAATTTTTAAGAGATCAAAATTAAAATAGGATATAGTCGACAAGACAATCACGGTTTCATTCCTTTGTTGTTTCCGGCGGATGTGGCAAATTCTCTGCTTCTCACTTGTTATGTTGCTGGTAATTCACTAATTTCATTCAAAGTGATATAATTGTATCTACTATATTCTCTTAGAGAAGTTTCAGTTTGGTTCCATTTATTTGAAAATTAGTAATATTTGTGTATGAAGGAACTTAAATTTGATAGAGACTTAAAACTCTCATTGTATTGATTAAAAATTTCCAAGTATTTGATGTCCAGTGATATTCCCCAAACTGGAGTGTATTCTCGTAATGATGAAATCAAAATTTATTTTTATTTCTCAAACCAAATGCAGCATAAACTCTGTGCTGTTGGTATTAAGGTGATAAATCCTTTAAAAAATAATGTAGTATATAATATTTGCCAATATAGTTAGCTATTTAAAATGTCGTACCAAACTGTACAAAATGATTTTCATTTAAATTAACAAGTGTTTATCAGTTGTCTTCTCCTGATTGACTTTTCTTTAAATGTTTCTCTTAATGAGTAACAATGTTTCCTAAAGAGAGTAATACCATGTCATATTCCCTTATATTTTCTAATGGACAAGATCAAATCCATGACATTTACATACAAGTTGGAAAATAATCCCCACAATCTGTTTGTAAGCCTCTTGTGACATCAGAAGTAAAAGTAAATTTTACTTCCGAAAGTAACTTTTCGGAAACTTCTAACTCCATGAACTCAATTCCATGAACACATATAAGGGCTACTTGGAAGGGTAGAAAACAGTATGGTTTGAAGATATTAACTATATTACTAAGCCTATCCACTAGTGTAAATGTTTGGCTTAATTAGTCTGTACATGTAAGTGACACATAGTTTTCACTTTTATACTCATTGATATTCATTAATTAAATGATACTTGATAATAAGAGAAGGCAATAGTTTTAAGATTCAATAAAAAGGAAAACTGATGCTTGAGTATGAGGCAGGTCTTCCAAGTGACCTAAGTAGGTGATATAAGCAACATTTTATACATTCTTCTATATTTATATTTATTTCAAGTTCAATACCAAAGCACACCTGGTAAATTATAGGAAATCAAATCTGAGGGGCTTTTCTTGAATTGTGTCACACTAGGGGAAAAAATAATTTATTAAATAAGGCCAGTTAATTTTAGGAAAGCTTTTGATTAAGTTTTGTGATTACTCATTGCTTATATTTGCAACTTCATTTTAAACAACACTCGTTTGTTATCCTGAAGCAGAAGAAATGTTGAAATGAGATCATAATTTATTTTGTAACATTAAGGACACCACAATATTCTCAAAGAACAATGCCATTTTAATGAATTTTAACTAAAAAATGAATTCTAATTACAAATAAGCACTGCCAAATATATGAGCCAATGATTATCTGTCAGCTACAGGATTATTTAACTAGCAAGAGATTGCTAATATAAAAATGACATAATTCATTTCAATTCAGATGCCGCCTACTTAATTTTCAATCCCTAAAATACAGAAGGCTGTAAAATGGTTTATATTCATAACAAGTCAGGAGAATCCAATAACACACATGTTACAGTGAACCTTGAAAAACAATAAATCAAAATACTGAGTTATTACTTACAAATCTCTGTATTTGATAAAGTTTGAATACGTTAAAACTCATATATAACAGATGTTGTTCAACTCAAGTAATTCTAAAGTATAATTACCAATACAGTATTCTTTCTACTGAGACTAGAATCGAAGGATAATTTTAATTGCAATAATGAAGGTTAATGTCTATCCTTCTTCATGTTTACTCCCTTATTAAAAAGTGGTTCCCTTAGCCATGGCAGAGACATATTACATTTTCAATGCAAATGTATTAATCTGGATAAACTCTATATTAATTCTCGTACTGCACTGAGCTATAATTTGGATTATAATTAATCTAAAGTGGCACTAGATTTAAATGACAATATAAATGAGGCATTAGGAAGCTTTTCTATTATGAATGAATATTCAGCAAATATAGCATGCATATTGCCAAGTCTCACTTTGAAAGCTCTAGTTCTTCAGATTAATGTTAGCAGCAGAACACAGCAGCTTACCAACACACTGTTCCAGACATGTGCTAATTCCTTCCTGCCTAAAAAGTTTGAGGTTAAAGTGGGGTCAATCTGTTTTCCCATCTAACCTATTAACATAGCAATTACTCTGTAAGTTTGCTCTTATTCTTTTGACAATTATAGCTAATATAAGAACAAAAGAATATAAATAAGTGGTTATCTAATAATTAGATACACTTTTGCAAGGAAAAACAAGCATGGAATAAATTTGAAAGCTGGTAAGGTTCAATTCAGAAGGCCCAGAACTTTCTTCAAAGATCCTGTGAGTTTTAAGTAACAAGAAGCGTCTTAAAGGCTGCGAAGCTTTCAAAGCTAAATATTGGCTTCTCAACATTTGCCTTTCGTTGGCTCTTGGTTAGAGCTCATTTTCAACTTTCTGTTTATGTACCCTGGAGTGAATTTTTGTTACAGGGACATCATTTATTTTAAATAACTGCCAGTGTGCAATGATCTGTATTTCCACATACCCCAACCTTGTGTATATGGTACAATTAGAAACTCAAAGAAAAGCGATAACTCTTAGGACCATTAGGGAACAAGTGGGAAGCCCATGACTTATGCAGAGCAGTAAACTGCACTGTGGAGTCCCAGCATCTGCAGTGTGCTGCTCACCAGTAAGATGGGACCCATTTTCAAAAACACCTCCCACAGTCCACTGCTGGCAAGGACCTAGACGATAGATGTTTAATATGAAGCTTCGTGATCTACATCCACAAGCACCCAGTGACCCCTGCTGTGATAGCTTTCTGTTCCTATGTTCCTCTGATTAACAGAGGGAAAAGGCATTGCAGTCTGTTTTTGTACAAGGGCATCAAACAAGGGCATAAAGTGAATTCTATCATCCACAAACTGGCTAGCCACTCGCCTTGGAGAGGTGCATCATGGACGGCATAAACTGGCTACCTTGCTGTCTTCAGCCTTTTTAAAAATGAGATTTCTGGGGGGGCTATCCTTGACATTAGGTGCTTCAAATTCTATGCCTTAGAAACCAGCCTACTCTTATGCCTCTGTGGCATTTTTTTCCCAGAGGTTCAGTTTTAGGCTCGATAACAACCGTACATCCTCTTTGCTTAAATCAAATTAGAATCATAGACTCAACACTATATCCCAGAAGCAAATAACAATGATATTTTTCTCACTGGACTCCTGCAAGAAATTTAGCATTAAATACTTTGAGGGAGGAAGGAAGAACCATTAACACACATTTTGAGGGGAATGTAAAATTTAGGCATGTAAAGACTGAGATACGCATATGATATAATTCAGATTTTAATACACTCATGTGCAAAAATGATAAATTTTGTGTAATCCAGGACCCTTCTACCAGGCTCTTTATATTGCGGCTGTCACTGTAGCTCCAAGGGGAAGATAGATGACTACCTGAGAGTAACAGGCTTGAGCCCGTTTCAGCACTTCTTCTGCGTCAATGACTCCAACATAATAAAGCTAGGTATAGCGTGCAGCACGAGTGGCCAATGTAATATTCATTGCGACCACAGATTTCCATCTCATACATACAAAGCATGGATGAAGCCATATATTTGCCAAACCAAACACAGAAAAAGCCGTAGGTATTCACACCAGATGCTGGCCTAGGGTTTGTTTGTGCACAAGTAAATGTCATGACACGAAGGTTTGTTTTCAAAGACAGTAGCTTTCATTACTTGGATTTGTCTATTCCAGATCAAAATTACCCAGCACCTAATCCCTTTTCAATGATATTTCCTCCTTCTTAGGCCGAATCATCTGTAAACTTTCCCACTAGATTTTGTTTGAAATGCCTCAAATAGATGCCCTTAAAAAGGGCAAATTCCTGACTGGAGAGAGAGAGGGAGAGAGGGAGAGAGGGAGAGAGGGAGAGAGGGAGAGAGGGAGAGAGGGAG
>OU015743.1:87103976-87129354 GCA_907169655.1 Acomys percivali | reverse complement strand
GAGGGAGAGAGGGAGAGAGGGAGAGAGGGAGAGAGGGAGAGAGGGAGGGGGCAGAGAGAGAAGGAGTAGCATTTATTTTTAGGACTACATGGTGTGGGAGGGTGCATATGATTGAATGATAAAATTCAAGTGATATCTAATCCAGAGCTTATGAAAAATTAATATGCCATCAGAGGAATCACAAGTATAGCTAAGATTAATGAAAGGCGCTTAAAAATTACAAGCACACAAACTGATTTGATTAAAAAATAATCTCACTAGTCATCCTGTAATATTCTTCAACTTATCCACATCTATTCTGTCAGATGGTTATGATTAAAAATAGGTCAATGGGAGGCTACTGATGGAGATCACATGCAAGATGCACACACAGTGACTAGTGGTGGGAATGCTCAGACAGTTTAACATGAATACAAGCATTTAATGAGCTTCATGGGGGACGCAATGAAGGGAAAGTTGCCTTTGGGAAATGGATGGGTATAGAAAAATGAAAAAAAGGAAAGAGTCTAGCATCTTACCAGGGTCTTTATTAGAGTTTTTGCCTTCACTATTGTCTCTCTCCTGTGTCTCCTTCTCATCATCCTCAGTCACGGTGGTAGGCTTCAGAGCTCCTCCCGCCTCTTCGCTTTGTTCTTCTGTTAAGAAAGCAGATCAGTGAGCACAGTGTACACTAATATAAACTGGGTGACCTTTTATCACTCCGCTTATCTCTGAATTTTATCTATAAATTGTCGACACATCTTCCTACTTTTAAAAAAATGTACACGTTGAAGCAGAAGTCTACATTAGAACAAACTGACACCAGCTTAGAACATAATTCTTTCTTTACCCTCTGAGAGTATTTACATGGTATTATGAGGAACAAACTCATTTTTACTATAGTTTGATCTGAAAAAGATTGGGGGATAAGGGGTGGAAGGCAACTGTCATTTGAACAGCAGAACTTTTCAGCAACATGTATCCAACCTCATGGACCTGGAGCCAGGGCCTGAGAGCAAGTCAGACACAGGAGAAATTCTCAGTGAGATAAAGTGGGAACAGCGCTATAAATAAAGGATGGATGCTCTTCCTGCACGGAGACTTCAGATCTTGGATAGATTCCTTAAGATGTCCTTAGGTAAGATAGCCAAACTTCAGCTCCACTGCGCATTTGTTTGTAAAGGAAAGTTACCCAAGGCTTTGACATAACGAGGTACTTGTAAGACAACTGCACCACGCCACACCTCATTCATGGGATCACACCAGCTAGATTACATGAAAATCCTCGTAGTAACTCAAACCTACTTAATTATTCTGTAAATCTCAGCTATGCCACTGCTGGTGGATTAATCTGTTTACGCAGTTAGCCTCTGTGCTGGGGCTGTGCGGCACTAATCCGTG
Source organism: Acomys percivali (assembly GCA_907169655.1). Lineage (NCBI taxonomy): Eukaryota > Metazoa > Chordata > Mammalia > Rodentia > Muridae > Acomys > Acomys percivali. Next base: position 87,127,974 of record OU015743.1, on the reverse strand, counting down.
AAAGGCCCACTGTTCTCTTTCATCCTGTGATCATTTGTCTCTCAGTGTGCTGATGTCACATTTTAATGAATTTTTAGCAATCTGAGTAATGCCAGATAACCAGGCTCCCAGCTCCCCACAGCATGGCATGCTGTTTTCATTGCAGCACAAAAATAAAAGCCATATTCCCCAGTTCAGGTAGGAATTACATAAATTAGGAGAAGGTAAAATGGGATTTGAAGCACCAGGCTGAACAATTTCATAAAATCTTTAATGACCATATAAATTAACCCTGGAAAGGCAAAAGGTCATCAGAACACATTTGCATACACTTTCCTATTTGCTTTTGATAAGCAGAGCTTTTATGCAGAGAACATGATACAATTAACCCTTCAATAACCATACAAAACGCTGCTACGGACATTTCAAGTGTCAAGCATTCACTGAAAATTACACACTGAATAAAATTTTCATTGCAAATGCTATAGTGATTGAAAGGAGAAATCGTGGTCCTCTCCACACCCCATGTTTTATTAATAACATTCTGGCAGCAGAATGAAATATCCACTGTCATATGTAGCAGCTGAGCACAGGAAAAAAAAATCTATTTAGTGGTTCAGTTTTCAGCCATGCTCTGCAACTGTGTAAGCAAAAAGGAAAAATAGGACATCTAATACATTCAAAATAAGGGTTGGGTTCAGTTGAGAGTCTTCCAAGATAGGGTAATATGAATGCATTTATTCCAGTTTTACACTTTGCACACAACAGAGTGGAGAGCCTCGGTACGATAATCTAAGCATCTGGGAAGGTGCCCCTTTGGGCAAAGATGCATGGAAATTTCACTTTAAGAAGACACTCTCGGTGTTTTGTAGTGCTGTATTGCCTGCACCTATTGATGATTATCAGTGACCATACAGACGCCTCCCTATCGGCCTCTCTTTACACCAGCAGGCTAGGCTGTGGGTGTGCTGGCTGAGGGAGCTTCAAGAACTGGAAAGCTGAGATCATGACCAGATTAGGCTGTGTCCCTGCCAAGTCCACATGCACACGTGACACGATATCCAGAGCCATCCTCCTGACAATTACTTTTCAACTCATCCTGAGAAAGGATGCAAGATCTCTTTGAGTAGATTTACTAGACTTTCCCCCCAGGGCTAGAAAATGAAGTGTCAGAGTGCTACTGAGCTGCCTTATCTCCAGGGGACACAACATTGTAAGGGCTATCACTATTCCCATTAATAAAACATTGTGTGTCAGGAAAAGAAAAAAAAATTATGAAAGCACTAAAAGGCAGGCTACAGTATAATCTGGGTCTCATCAGACAGATTTTTGCAAGGTCCTCTTCTTCATTTTCTGGTATGCGTTTCAAGTGTGAGAGAAATTCCCAGACATGTTCTTCTATATACATCACTGTGGTGTCTGACCTCCACCTGACCCCGGCAACAGTTTGAGAAATCTGAATGTGAACAAAGACTCTGTGTCCGCAGCAGGAAAGATTGTGGGATAGACGCTCCCCATCAACTTAATGGCAAACAGCAGTTCTGAGGCCATAACTTTGCCTGGCTTCTCCAAGCCACAACTCTGAGTGGCGGGGTTCGCCTGCCATGGCCCCTGCATCTGTGAGGTTTCCCCCTCCCCCTTCCAGTTCTTCCTTTGAAGTAGGCAGGCAATTAGCTCTAATGCTCAAGCAATTCAGACCCGTTTTGTGGTTTTGAAGGCAAAAGCTGTTTATTACAGGTAGGCTCTTTGGAGCCATAAGAACTTTGCAAATTTTTAATCATGCAAAAAAATAATCACAAGGTAATTTCTCCACACCATAAAATTCCATATAAGCCAGAATAAAAGGTCACTTTCATTCTCAAAGAGAGTTTTCGAAGTAAATTTGACATTCATTATATAAATAGGCTTTTGAGTCAAAAGTAATGTGAAGAAACCACTTTCTCTAGCAAACCTGTAGGCTAGGATTTTGGGTGAGGAGGAATGGATACATTCTAATTTAGATACCATGTTTCCTCAGTCATAAAATATAAAATGCCTTTTAGGAAAATTAAACACAGCATGTTAGTGTCTTAAGAGAGCACCATACAACTGAGGAGAAAAAATGCTTTATATATAAATTACTACAACAAACAGACTAAAGCAGTTTAGCATCTTACTGCATCACATGCAACAATAATAAAGAACATTTTAATGTTCTCCAGGACCAACCACTGTGTTTACAGCATACGTACTTTCAATTTCCTTTAATACCCAAGAATATGGAAAAGAAAATATTTATTTCCATGTTAAGCCTTGTGGTACGAACGTGCTTTAACACAAACTATGAGTCAGTTTTATCTAGAGCTGCCCAGTTATCCAGAAGATGAAGCGATGTTTTCACTTTTAAATGTTTCAGGAGACTAGAAAGAGAATGAGGTGCTGAAGTCTGTTATTATAGAAGTGTGTCAGAAGCATGGTATGATTACCTTTGCTCAGCATGTTAAACGTACCTGGAGTGGCGATCACAGGCTGTCTCACACCCACACATCAAATACATTTAAAAGGTTTTGAGTGATCAGCTTAGAATGTTTTCTTATGAATTATGAAAAAATGGAAAACCACTATGAATGGATCCCACAATTTATTTATTTATTTTTCACCCTACAGTTCACAATGTACATTTTCTAAGCATACATGCCAGTCAGTGCACTTGCACTTGCTTTTATTGCACTTGGCATGGGCATAGCCTGTTTTTAATGCTTAAAAAGAAGAGTCACAGAGTTCATTTATTTAAAAGTGTGTGTGTGTGTGTGTGTGTGTCTTTGAGTGCATGCATATCTTCCACAACAGTTGAGCTAGCCTTGCATCTTCATTGTTAATTGGCATGCAATAATTGTAAATATTCATAGGCTATTGTGTGGTACTTAGATATATGAATAATAGTAGAATTTATGCATGTAAAATGATAAAATCAGGTTAATTAGAGTTTCTGTCTCTGTAAGTATTTAGAATTCTGTGTGTGTTGGGAGGTCTTGTCCTAGTTTCCCTTAAAATATAATCAAATGGTATAAACTATGGTCATGGTGCTGTGCTGGAGAAGGTTACAGTTTCCTCTTCCTGTCTTACTGACTTGAGGAGTCCATTGCCTAACTTTTCCTTCTGATTAGTGATCACTGCTCTACTGACTTGTACAAGATAAACCAATTTAGCTTCCATATGAATGAGAACACATTGCGTACTTTTACGAACATGTGAAAAACAGCAGAGGACTGACAGTAACTCAAACATCTTCAGTTTTATATGGTGAGCATCTCCACTTCAGACACATACTTGTGAGAATTCACTCCTCCGGTTCTCTACAGCTTCCTTGTCCAGTCTCTTCCCATTCAACTCTCCTCTCTGTCTGATGTACCTGCATCTAGCTAATCAATATCTACCTCCTGCGGCTTCATCACATACAGTGAAAAATCTCAGTCTTTCATACATAGCAAGGACACCTTCCCTACACTTTGTCCTGACCTATGTCCCAGACTCATCGCCTTTTAAATAATCTTTAATAAACTGCTTGAAAAGTGTCTTTTCAGAGTTCTGGGTGTGAGAATAACCTGGAAGATGTTTTAAACAGACATTGGTTAGCCCAACTGTAAGGTTCCTAATTTAAGCTAGTTCAGCCTTGACTGACAACTGGCAACTGTAAGTTCAGCTCACGTAATGTCCTGGCCCAGGCTACATCCAACAAAATTGTCTGTGATGGCTGCTGCCACCCTTTATGTCCCCTTGCGTATCCTTATCTGATCAAGTACAATTTTTTCCTCTGGATAACTCCCCCTTTTCATTTGTTTACAGCTTAGAAAATATCAGTTTTTACTTGCAGGAAAATCAATTAACAATAACCATTTCATAATCTTTCTTGTGCTGATGTATAAAAGTCAACTAAAAGTGATCCTTACACAAACTATGTATTTAAAAATGAGTGTTCTATTATCACTAGTAGTATTTATTGTTTTCTTCTCCAATACTTGTTTTCAGAGATCTGATCTCAAGTTAATGTTTCTGGGGAAATTTGTGGCTTTCTATCTATCTATTTGTTGATGTTAAATAGCACTAAATAAATTCATGTCAAAATTGTATATTTATTATCTATTTACTCTAACAGGTAACTATTTTATGAAAGTAGAGATTTAAATATATAAAATATATACTTATATCTTATATATACTTGTATCTTATATCTTACATATATCCTTACATCTTACATATATAATATATACTTATAGCTATATAAATATTTAAGGAAACATATATGCTTAAAGCACTTATAGTAGAATGTGGAATATGGCAGACAACAAGGCATGCATAACAGAAACTGAATAAACTTAGGAAATAAAATTGGGGAAAGAAAAAGAGAAGTTCATATGTTACCTAGTTCTTCTATTTTCCCTCAGTAGAACTTAAAATGGATGCTTGATTTAGTAAAGTGTTCTCAATTTCTGTTATTTTCTTTTGGCTAAGTCACACTTATTACATATCTTTCTTTTTTTTAGTACAAAAAAAAAAAAAGAAGAAGAAGAAAGAAAAAGGAAAAGAAGACAAAGCTTGGCTCCTATTCACAGCAATGACTCTTCTCACGGTCATTCATGAAAACACAACTCATCTCTTGTTCATCAGGGGTTAATTTTTTTTTTTCTTGAAAACACAGCTCCCATGGACTTTGCTATGTGGGCCTACAGTGTACCTCTCTGAAAATTCCCCTTCTTTCCTCTCTGTTAAAGTCTCCACTGTTGTACAACATCTAAATACTGCAATGCCTTTCGCCATCCTCTCTAAATATATTGTCTCCTTAGACAGACTTCTTAAGACTCGTGACATTAAATTATCACACTTTACACAGATGTCTAAAACATGCATTGAACTTAGTGTCTCAGATCAGGACTCATCACCTCAGCTTGGCACACTTTATTGCACTTTTCCCCCATCATCACCAATTCAGTTCACTGAGAGAACATCCACCACAGCCAACACTGTTATCTCATGCATGTATCCAAATCCTATCCATCAGTAAACTCTATTTCTAGTTATATTTAGTGAATACTATATGCTAAATAAAGTTGGTCTCATTTACTGTTTGACCTTTTGAATTTTGTCATTTCTCTTAAGCTAACACATCTTTACTATGACTCAGCTGATCAGATTATGTCTACTTTGGGTACCTGTTATGTTCTGTCTTCCTTGCTCACTACTCTCCCTCTATGTTAGTCTTATAATTGGCTCCTTCTAATGGAGCCAACTCTTTCCAGCTTCATGGGAATGTATTTTCCAAGACTCTTTTCATAGCTTCCCATTTTCATTATTTCAGACTTAGCTCACCACTGCTTCTAAAGAAGTGCTTCAACCTGTGGCTCAGATGGAAGGTTCCCAAGACTATCAGCACCCACTGTCATCTGTTGCACTCCATACCTTGTATTTGTGATTTGTAGGTCTGGAGTGAGCTCAAAGAATTTGCATTTTTTAATTGAGTGTAATCAATTTCTTTACCTAATATGCTAACTTGCTATGTAAATATTTTAATGAAAATATAATTATATCAGTTCACTGTCCCTTTTCCTTCCTCCAACCATCTTCTGCCATGCTTCCTTTCAAATCGATGGCTTACTTTTTCTTTCATCTTTGTTGCTACATGTAATAGGCATAAATATAGAAATGCAACCAGGTGAGTCCATTTAGTTTTGCTTTAATATATGTGATCACTTGGAGAACATCATAAAAAAAAAAACTAAAAGTGGTCAAAATACAGAGAAAACTGATCCTGGGGTGCCCATCCCTAAGAGATAAATCTACAACATATCCTGAGCCTAAGGCTCAGGAACACCAAAGAAGAGGGGATGAAAACAGTGTAAGAGACAGAGGACCAGGAAATCTACAGTGATAATGTATATCTAGAAGTGACGAGCAAACGACTCACAACACTTCAACAATACAGTGACCTAAATAAGGCCTGAATAAGCACAGCAACAATAGATAGGTGAACAGGAAGTGGGAGTAGCCACATGGCCCATTATAAAACAAAGACTGCAGGGTGGATGGGGAGAGAGTAAGTCTTCTGCAGGGATGAGGACCCATTTACTTATCTAAACCAAACAGTCAACTCAGACATTTCTTTTTTTTTTCTTTTTATTTATTTATTTATTTATTTTTAATTAATTTATTCTTGTTACATCTCTATGGTTATCCCATCCCTTGTATCCTCTCATTCTCCCCTCCCTCCCATTTTCCCCTTATTCCCCTCCCCTATGGCTGTTCCTCAGAGGGATTACCTCCCTCTGTATATGCTCATAGGGTATCAAGTCTCTAATTTAGGCTGTGCTCAAGCCGTCTATGAGAAGACTGTGTGTTAAGAAGCTCTAGTCTACAGATCACCTACTTCACATCCTTTACCACAGTTATCAGATTCTGAATATTTTTCATTCTTATTTGCACTGAAATATTATTTCACAGCAGTGTCTCCTTCTGCCTTACTCATACTGTAGGATGGCAACAATGATATACAAATGATATAAAAATGGAATACAAAATCCACCCCTTTCAGCTTTACTGAGGACCTGAAATTGTACTATGAATTAAATCCACTTAAATGTCCCTAAATATAGAATATGCTTAATGATGCTTTTAATTTACTTTATAAGGAACTGATCAAAGCAGCTGTGTGGTATACTGGCTCCATAAATGATGGGAATAACATGTACATCTCATTTATGACAAGGCTAGCTTATGAGAAGAATAAATATAATTACCTGAAGCTGCTCTCAACTGCTGCTCTGGAAGTTCATCCTCACCAGTCCTGGCTCCCAAAGAGGCAGTTTCTGTGGAAGACATCAGTGCAATGGGTAAACACATCACATCTAGGACATAACTAATATTACAAGAGCCTCAAGTCCGGTTGCAGCAGGGAATGAGTCTCAAGTACACTTTCACATTCTAGTAAACAGTGCGTGGAGAAATCATACCAGGGAAGCATAGGCTGGTGATTAGCAAGACAGAGCAACTACAACAGAATAGAGGTCATGAAAAAAGGAATAACACATTGGGATTTTTACCCCTTATTTTACTGAAATGACCTATATTTGATGATAATCACACTTTACATCCGTTATGAGCATTCTCTTACCTATAATGTATCCAAAGGAAGAGAATAACTCATCATATAGCAACTGATGGAAGAGACCAAAGAAAGCCTCTGACACTTCAAGAGCAATCTGTAGAATGAGTCCATCACTAGGAAATTCATATCTTTATTTGGTTACAGGGTAGAAATGGTCTGAACCTTGGCCTCAGACATGAATAACTACATTCATGGAGCTTCATTCTTCCTTCCTCTTGTCTTGCACAGAGAAATTGTTGCATGCTACCAGAGGATAAAAGTAATAATAACTAATAACTATATGCCAACTATAAACCCTGTGTATTACAACAGTAACCTACCTACAAGATACACTGATGCAATAGTGGCCCATATGTTGTGGAAGTAATCAGCCCCATGTTTTTAATTGGATTTAAGGTCTATTCCATGAGATAGAAACCATAACTGACACTGCTAAAATGGACCTGATACTATATAGGTCATAGGTCCCATGGGCAAACCTACTATAAATATGCTAGGGGAACATAGCAATAAAATGATTTCTAATGATAGGTTGCTATATCCATAAATCAGAGTATCACTCAACCTTCATCTGAGAAGTTTCTTCATGCATTAAATGGTAATTACCAAACAGACTCACAACTGCAAGCAATGAGAAACATTGGAGCGCTCAGTCCTAAATGTGATATGTTCATCAACACCTCCCACTTCACCCCAGGGATATTCTATGTGGAAGAAGAGAAAGAAAGACTGTATGAACCAGAGGTGGTGGAGGATTCCCCAAAAGGGAAAAATGTCTGGAAGACAGGACTAATGCACATATGAACTCTTAGAGAGTGCGACAGCACACACAACACTAGTACAGATTCAAACCAACACATCCCAGTAAGAATGGAAAATGGACACAATTCCCACCCTAAACAAGAGGCTAATTGACATTGCTATGTGTTGGGACAGGAAAATTAGCTTTTTATGGAGTTTCTCTGAGCATATCAGCCACACTCTAGGGAAGATACTATGTTCAGGTGTAGTTGGTGAACACAAAATGGACTCCAAGTTTTTGTTGTACTTTTCAGTTACTTTGGGAGGGATTTTTTTTTATTGGTTTTTATTTGTTTTCTGGTTTTACTTTTTTTCTGAGAAATTAAAAGAGAAACAACATGAAGTTCAGGTGAGTAGTGAGGTGAGGAAGACCTGAGAGGAGAGAGAGGAGGGGAAATAACATGATGAAAGTATAATATTCAAAATAACTTTTAAATAAAAACACTATACTTTAGAAATTGCCTTCAATATGTCATTCTTTTTTATTTTATTAATTTATTCATATTACATCTCAATGTTTATCCCATCTCTTGTATCCTCCCATTCCTCAATATGTTATTCTTTATCCATTCTGAATCATTATCTCCTGTTCTGTTTCACAATGTTTCTTGTCTTGCGTCTTTTTCCCTGTCTTATCTGTTCCTTCTACCCCAGTGTTCTCCTCTACAACACCCCATATTCTGTAAACGCCCTTCTTTCTAATCTGATACTTCACTAACATTTCAACAGGTATCACTTAATGATATGAAATCTTGAGTAAGAAATTCATAGTTCCACAATTTTCTAGGCATGAGATCTTAGGGAAATTAAGTCCTTAATTTACCCCATGTAAAGCAAAGATGTCACTATATAAATAGTGGATAATTCTAAGCGAAAAGTCTTGATCAATAAACGGCAAAGAGATACACAAAGGCAGAAAGACTGAAACTGTTCATTTGTTTAAAAAGATTTTCTCTCAACTCAGTCTTCAAAAGGGAATCATGCTTGTCTAATATTTCTAGGTAATAGCACTTCTGGTGTCTCTGAAGGCTTTAATGAAGTTATAACGAACCTTGAAAGTAGAAGTACACACCCAGGAAATATTGTACTTGCTAATTGTTTTTGTCTCTGCTGTTTCAAAACCTTTGTCCTTTGGTGCTAACCTCTTTTTTTTTTTTTTCCTTGAGAAAAGGTTTCCCAGTATAGCCTTGCCTGTCATGGAATTCACTCTGTAGACCAGGCTGGCCCCAAACTCACAGAGATCAACCTGCCTCTGCCTCCCTGAGTGCTGGGAATAAATGAATGTGCCATCACTCCCAGCTGGTAACCTATTTTAAAATAGAACAATCATAATAAATTCACAAAACTCCTTCCAAACATATACAGAAATAGTTTTTTTATAAGTATGTCTCCCAAGAATTCATCTTGAAAGGAAGAATTTATCCCCTGTCCTTGTTTGTAAGTCCTGGAGTGACTTCCAAATAGGTCACAGCCTTGACGAACATCCAACCTGTCATTCAGAAAAGCTCACCTTTTTCCTTTTGGCTGAATGGCTTTAAGCCTCCTGATCAACTTTGTTCCTTTGAATTTAGAAGCTTGTTTTTTTTTTTTTCTTCTACTTTTACTTTGCTATCCTTCTTTCAAAGCCAAAAGCAATTCCTCTCTAAACAAGCACCTTACACTTGTGTTTTGCCAGTGGTTACAGAGAATGGTGATGAATTTTTGTATAATCTATACATATTTCCTCAGTATCCTCACATATCTAAGGACAGATGAATATAGAAAATTAACCTATGAAAGCTGCTTTCATCCCAAATAACCTCATCCCAACGAGAGTAGGCTCGTTATGTCCAAAGACTGGTAATCTGTTAATTACACTCAGCAGAGAAAAGAGTCTCTATATGTACATAGATAGATAGATAGATAGATAGATAGATAGATAGGTAGATAGATAGGTAGATAGATAGATATAGATATATGTATAGATATAAATAAAACCATGCTTTTCTAGCAAAAAACTAAATACAATAAATGAACAATTTCCTACCCACCAACAAACACTTCACTTTATCCTATAAATTTGTTCAAATTAGTCATCAATGGTGCCCAAATGAATTTCACAAAATGACTGATACTTCTTAAAGATGAATAAAAACCAAACAATGACAATTACCATGTGTATGTCTTCCAAGTAGTATGCATGCTATGTGTGTAGAAACAAGCATGTAATTCTCACAATAAAATCATGGGAGAAATTACTAATCCTGACTTGATGGGTGGTGATATGGGAAACTAAACAAATTGGTAACTTTTCCTAGCTCACAAGATTAGAACCTCATAGGGCCTGGAGTAAGAACCTGGTCTGTCTAATGTAGACACTGAAAAATATTTAAAACATTTATGCTTCTTCATTATAAAATGTAAGAAAATAGTTTGTGCTATGATATATTTATTTTACTTGAAGTATAGTATATTAAAATAAGACCAATAATCTCACAAGTTAAATGCTGTTACATGGAAACTGCTTCAGTGTGAGCCACTTCTACCAATATTTCTAAAGGAATGCAGTTCTGTGTGCCCCAGTCACTTTTTGAACCTCGGTGATGGCGCTTTCCTTCCTACATGTGATATAAATATTTTAATAAAGGAGCTTTTAACATATCAACAAACTGATTAATCTGTACTTTTTGGCCTGTATAAAATGAAATGTTTAAAATCTAGTACTGATACATAACATCTTGCAATATTTCATTTTACTAATTGCTTTGTAATAACAAACTGACTGCTGTTAACTGGATGTGTCACTTTGTGAGTGATTTAATTAGACTACTAACTTGGATTCCTTTTTAATGCTGTTTAAAAATAATAATAACATTGACTTGGCTTATCTAAAATCCGGTTCTATCCTGTCAATTTGGCTATGATCACATGTTTGAAAATGGAACCCAATTACTCCATTTTTATTGACACAATGTTTGAACAATAAGAAGCATTTTCTGTGGAATAAGGTATTGATCATGGAAACCAACAGCAGCAGCAGCAAGACTTCATGAAGTGTTTGCTTGGTGCCATGTACTGACTGATGTTGTTTATTCACTTTTGGTCCCAATTGACAAGCAATGGAGCTGGGATTTGAAGCCTCTCGGTATCATCTCAGAGACAGCTTTCTTTTGTGTGACATCAGATGTTACACTAACTGATGCTTTTATATGCTTCAGGATAACTTTTCTTTCAATTCTGCAATTACTTCAAGTGTTCGCTTCAGCTTGTTTCTCTCTGCTCTACTAGTCCCCTAGACTAGCCTCACGGTGAGGGCCCCATCTACTGAGAATGGAAGTTCTCAGGACTTCCTTCTTCTTACTTCACAGACATTTCCTCCAGAAGCCTGTGCATCCTAGGGTTCTTTTTTACCTTTTCTTTCTCTTAAATAATAAAAAAAAATCTTGTTCCAGCCAGTAAAATGATCATTTCAGGCACTTAATCACTTTCTGAAAGACTCTTTTCCCCCACCTTATGGGGACAACACTAGAAAAACCTTAATGTGCGTCATTATAAATTATATAGTGTATCATAGTTATACATAGAGTGAACACAGTATATTATATATTCACAAAATATATATATGTGTAATTATTTATTTATATTTTTACACTAGTCACATTTAGACATATGCTGGAGGCCTGTGGAACAGAAGTACTCTGCCTACAAAACTTCCACCTCTCACCCTCATAATAATTTGCTAAAATCACACTAAAAGTGATATATATATATATATATATATATATATATATATATATATATCACTATTTTTTAGCAAAATGCTTAGCATTTAAAAGAAGACATATGACGGAAACTAAGTAGACACTTAAACAACTGTTTTTTGTTGTTGTTGCTGTTGTTGTTTTGTTTTTGTTTTTGTTTTTGAGACAGGGTTTCTCTGTGTAGCCTTGGCTATCCTAGACTGGCTTTGTAGACCAGGCTGGCCTCGAACTCACAGCGATCCGCCTGCCTCTTCCTCCTGAGTGCTGGGATTAAAGACGTGTGCCACCACGCCCGACTAAAATGTTTTAACATGGTAGAAAGAATATTTTTTCTATAGTCTTCAGTGACACTTCAAAACCCCTGCTATTGTATACAGGAGGAAGAGCTCACATTAAGTTATAGAAATAAAACAAAATTCTAGAACAATGCAAGTTTCCGGCAAGCTTCACTTCACGGCCCGTCTAGTCATCCCCTGTCCTCCCACTTTTCTTTGGGAGGCTCTCTGGCCTCTGTCAGAACCATGCGACTCACTGTGTGTTCAAGACTCTAAAGATAAGAGAATACACTCTCAGATCTCCAGTTTGCAGATAAGGTTAGCATTTGCTGCAAACCAGTGAGTTTCCAGGCATGTAACATGGATTTCCCTACCTAGTCCTCCCAGTGATCTGCCTCAGAAGCACTGCTGCTTTTAGGAAAGAGATGAGACATCAAAGCTCAGGCAGTTTAAGTCATTTTTTCCAAAGGCGCAGAACAGCAGAGGGAGGGTTTTGGAGGAGTCGTTCTGCTGCTAAAGCTCTGTCCCTCAGCCACCCACCCCCGCCCCCGCCCTCCTGGACAGCGTGCCCACAGGCAGCCTTTAAGAGACCTCAGCCAGGAAGCTTAAGAATTCATTTTTTCCCCCTTGCGAAAAACAGCATAAGCTCCTTCAAAGCAAATTCATCATAACAAGATTAGTATTTAGAAGATATATGAAATTCTACATTTATTACTATCACAGTCATTTACATTTTGGGACAGACCTCAGAGTTTGCTGGGGCTTTGCAAACATGCTCAGGTGAGGAAAGTTTACTGCAGAAATAATGGTTTGAAGTGTCTTTCTCCACGGGCTCCTGCCACACGGACAGAGTGCTCTACTAAAAAGCCTAGCAACTCAGCTGCCACCACAGGGGTCTGGGTAACTAAGCAACCCCATCTTTGCTGACCTACCAGGCATTCTCCTGAATAAGACTGCAGCGTGCTGGGTAGCCCTGGGCCAATTACCTGAATGGGCTCAGATTTGGGTTTTGTTGTTGTTTGTTTGTTTTCTCGGGGGGAAAAAAACTAAAGCTGCTTCACTCTGCCATCTTTTATTTTACCCAGAAACAAGTTCATACTGTAAGGGGACAGTGTCTCTCAGGTATTCCTCGATCAGGAATATATAATCACTTTCACTTCCTGAGTCATATCTACTTCAGCATCACGGGCTTCAAAGAAATTTACTAAATTCTTGGTATAAATTAGTTTTTAAAATTTCTCAAATAACTTCTTAATGTCTTGTATTTTAAAGTGCTCTATCTGGAGTGGTTTCTCTTAAGTTTCGTAGTTCCTGGTTCTCCGTGTAAGATTCTTTTTCATTCTTGATTGCTTAGAAGTTAGAAGGTCACATGGCCACAATTACGATTTAAGCATCATGTTATACTCTCCCACAGTTGCCTTGCTACTTACATTTCAGGCTTTACGAGATTCATTGTGATGTCTATGGTGTACAAAGCACTTTGCATTCCACAGCTCCTCTTGCTGCCTTTGATGACTGCTCATCAACAAAGGAAATATTTCACATGCAAAAACTGAAACTTCATCTACCCAACAAGGGTCATTGTTCATGTCCAGCAGTAGACTGTTATATCACCTTTTTTCTTATGACTTGTAGCTAGCTTTATTATTGTAAGAGTGCTCCAGAGTAGGCTTACCCTCTTATATGTTCATATGTATAACACAGCATGGATGACTCTAGACACAATGCTATACAGTATGTCTCTAGAACATACTCATATTGCCTAACAGAGACTTTACGCTCTGTGGTTGGTGGCAACTTGGCCCTCCTTCCTCCCATTCTATTACTGTCAACACCTCTCTGTATGGTCCTACAAATCATACTTTGTTTGATATCTCTTATACTTAGACTCAGACAGTATTTATCTTTTTTTTGTGATTGGCTTATTTCACTTAGCTTAGTGTCTTGAAAGTACATCCATGTTTCCTCATAGTTAAGCTTTAATGCATAAAAGCATTGATTTACTGTCCCATAGTCACCATTTTTTCTCAACACCTGCATACTAGATGAAAAGCCTTCTAAAATGACTTAAGCAAGAGAACAAATGGTCATCTTGTTGAATTCTTATTTTCTTAATCGAAAATATCACTATATTTTTAAATGCCTTAGAAAGCTCCTTCTAAAGGTGTCACTTACCCTGAGGGACATGTCATTTCTTCAGCTTAGATATTTATTTGTACTTTGATAGTGTCTTTGATAGTGCCTCTGTCGTTTTAATCTCAAAGGCCTCTGTAGTGATAGGTACTTCATTCTGAGTCTGCAGTGCTCACACATGAATACAAATGTAGAGCTGATTTTATTATTGTTGAGGGGCGATCACTGAGGCCTGGAGCATCCAAGCCTCCTGGAGATGGAGTAACAGGCAGTTGTGAGCCACCCAATGTTGGGGATGGGAATAGAACCTTAATCTGTGCAGGAGCAGTACCCTTACCTAGTGAGCAAGCTCTCCAGACCCTGCTGCACATCATTTTAAGGGTGTTTTCTGCCCTCTTTAATATTTAATCACCAAGATTTTGTTTCAGTCATATTCAATGAGCTTTTTGAGCATTCTTCTTTGGAACAAGCACCCATGAAGTTGTCATGCATGTTGTGGAGAGTCAGAGGATGTGTTCCTGGTGTTGAAGTGACGGTCACTTTTTTACCATGCTCAGATTAATTCTATTTGCTTTAAACATATGAACAAGCAAAGGTCATGTGTCAAAGACATAAAACTGTCTATGTCTGCTAAAGTAACCTGGTTCCAAGAAGCCTAGGCTGATCAGACAAGTATTTCATTAAGAGAATATTGACTTGACTACTCCTATGAATATGTTTGTGATGAGAGAAAATCCTGTGGCTCTAAGAACAAAATGCACTTAGATGTAAATGCCATCCCCATTGTTTTCTCTCTATTTGACACTGACCAAATTAGTTGTTCTCATTGACATTCAAGAATCACGTCTGGTATTATAAATCTGTTTTTTAAAAAAAAACCTATGGCAGGGGAGAGCATAGACCCACCTGGGAACTGAATGTTATTGTTTACCTAAATTGAAATAGTGTCAAGCTGACTTCTGGGTGTTTACACCAAACATTACTTTAAGTCTCAGTCAGAGGAATCTCGCCTTCAAGTGAATGATGAGGAATGCAGAAACACATCGCTAAGCAAGTCTCTGGGAATAAGTGGTGGATAAATGCTCATTCCTAAACAAACATTTGTATTTTCTACCATCCTCTCAAAGATTCAGGGAACATTGTGGAAGAGGGGAAGGAAAGAATGTAAAAGCCAGGAGCAAGGGGGGAAAGGTTGCAAAATATCCTTATGGCATGGTACAGCTATTGCAAACATGGACTCAGAAGTTCTGGATTCCTGCACTGGGTCTGTGTAAGGATAGGCCACTAACTGTCAGCCATGGATCGAGGAGAGACACAGGGGTCTTATCCCTCACTGCTGAGCCAGCTAGGCAGCATCAGGCACTTCTAGTCCAGTGACTACACCGACTGCCTTGGTTAACTACATGGGTCCCAAAACCAAACCAAAAGTCATGAACCTGCGAAAGCGATCGGACTACCGGAGAGGATTGGTAAGAACAGGAAAGGGCTTAGCAAGGGTATTATTGACCCGATGAAACTGTCAGATAACAAAATTAACCATTAACATTTTCTACAATACACTGAAATTTAAAGATGGTAGTGGGGAGTCAAGCCGAGGAGGGCTGAATGAAGAACTGGAGACGCAGTGTTTGTGCTCGCCATGGTATTCCAGTAGCCTTGATCTAGCCTGCAGAATACAGGATTCTAAACAAACAAACAAATATGTTTACAATGTACATAAATATGGTGCTAAGCCTTTTTGGATTACAACTATCAGGTTATATTGTATTTGTTCACATACATAGGTGCTTTAAGCCTTTCTTTAAAACACCACTATTAGTCTTCTAATCATTTGCTTGTTAATTTGAGAAACAGTTTCATTTTGTATAAATGGCTAGCCTGGAACTTACTATGTAGACTAGTCTGGCCTTAGCTTCTGCCACCCAAGTGATAGAATGAAGTGTCCCACCACACCTGGCTATTATTACTTATTGACTATTTTGGAAATAGTAATTATTAGCAAGACTATACACTGATATTTTAACATCTTTTTTTTTTCTCGAGACAAGGTTTCTCTGTGTAGCCTTGGCTGTCCTGGATTTTCTTTGTAGACCAGGCTGGCTTTGAACGCACAGCAATACACCTACCTCTGCCTCCAGAGTGCTGGGATTAAAGGCATGCACCACCACCACCAGGCTGCACTGATATTTTAAATTACACAGTCTGAAAGGGTTTTTTTGAGACTTCGTGCATGTTTTACATTTTATAATGAAAGCAGTCTTTTTTATTTAGTGGGAAAAACTCATTTCTTATCTTTAAGAAGGAAATAAGAATATTTCCTCTCTTGATAGTATACACTGACTTTTTAAGAATAAAATTAAGTTACTAATTTTTTTTACCATTTCATGGTAATCAAGGAAAACAAACAAAATTTATGTATAGTCTTTCTAAATACATAAAGCTAAAACAGATGAACATGGACATAGAATTCATTGGTACTTATGGGTTTTCTATCTTGAAACCTACATAGAGCCATGAAAGAAAATCTTCAGATGAAATAGAGAAATTTTGTGTTTTCAACATTAAAATTGTTAATGTTCTATTAATACAAGATTCAGAAAAGCTTCCTAGATCACATATTTTTCATTATATAGAACTTTTATCATATCACCATATTAATAATAGTTGACTATTTTTAATTATGCAGCATTTGTGAAGCCAGAAGATAAATCTGGAGAGGAAAGGGTAGTATGGCTTATGAGGAAGAAGATAAGAAAGACTTCACAAGAGTGAAAAATGTAATATTTGTACATGGTATGAATATTTGAGTCAACACAGGAATATCCATGAAATATTTACCTAATTAAGCACTCCATCATTCATTTCTTAGTGAGCAAGCAGACTGATGAGACCTGGCACATTGCTTTCTTTGGACTATGTTAGCAGTAGGAAAAGAAATTCTTTCTGAAAAACAGCCAATTTATTTCCCTCTTGTCTGAAAGTACGTGTTGGCAAGGGGTTCCTGGATCTTGCAAAAATATGATTTTAAACAAGGTCACTGCAATCATATTTTCATTTTTGGGGTGCTATTTGGAAGTGAAAGATACAGGCAAAAGTTTAGTAATAAACAAATAACACTAGAATTTCTACTATTTTTTTCAATCTACCAGTTTCCAGAAGAGATTATGGAGAAAAGATAAAGATTGATTTTACTGGAAAGGATAGGGATGTAAGGACACTCAAGACTGGAATAAAAGAGATGATGAGGTTGTTGGGTGCATGCATAGGAATATTAACGGAGATTTTAATAAATATCAGTAGACAGAAATAAATTGTGGAAGATAAGTCTCAGTTAAAACTATTTGGAAGTGCAAATAAATTACATTTATGAATAAACGACAAAACTGAGGAAGAAATAATACATTGTGCCAGGTAATAACAGACAGTTAGGGCTGGAGAGATGGCTCAGAGGTTAAGAGCACTGTCTGCTCTTCCAGAGGTCCTGAGTTCAATTCCCAACAACCACATGGGGGATCACTGCCATCCAGAATGAGATCGGTGTCTTCTTCTGACAGGCAGGCACACATGCAGGCAGAACATTGAATACTAAATAAGTAAATAAATTGTTTTTAAAAAAGCAGATGGTTATCACTCTAAAAGAAAAAAAACATTAAAAAGTAAGGGACATTAGAAGATAAAGAGAGAGAGCACTGAAAGATGCTGACAAAGAACAAAGAGGTAAACACAGGACTCTAGAAAACATGGCTAACCTTTGGCCGAAGGAGAAGAACTCTTCCTGAAGTTTAAGTGACAAATACAAAATTTCAAGTAAATATAGTTCTTGCCCGTCATCATAGAAGCTTCCTTTTCTAGTTAACAGAGACCACTATAGAAAGCCACAACTAATGAAACTGTGAGAATAATCACATCCAAGACTCAGGGAACATCACAGAAGAGGGCGGGGGGCGGGGTTATAAGAGCCTGAGGACCAAGAGTGAATGTCTGCTGTGATATGGTGTCTTCTCTATATGGCAGGGAAGCCTCACTAGGAAATCTCAGCAATACAGTTGCCTAACATGTTCTGGAAAATGACACCACCGGTTTAGATTCCAACGTGAAATGAGAAGTCTCACAAGGCCCCTCCCCCTAGATGATGAAGAGCTGTGAGTAATTAATGGCTGCTGAAGGAGGAAGAATCAGTCTTCGCCAGGGACAACCTCCTTGACATGTCATATAATTCTAAGAGATCAGCAGTAAACACATATAAGCAACACTAAATTAACATCGTGTGTGTGTGTGTGTGTGTGTGTGTGTGTGTATGTGTGTGTAAAAAATGGAGATACAATACTCATATGTGAAATTCTCAAAATAAGTTAAGAATAGGAAGATGGATGATAACATAAAGATGATGATAAACAGAGGCAGGTGCAGGAAAGATCCCGTGAATCTTATAAAGCAGAAGTCGATAGCACACACCAGTGATCTGATGAGGGCAGAGAGGGAATAAGAGGAACCAACGATGAGTACTAACATCTGTGGCCTAGGAAAGAAGAATGGAGATGCCACTTATGACTCTGTAGAAGAACACAGGTGGAGTGACTAGGGAGAGCAGAGGAGGCTTAGAAGCATAGTTCAGAGTGTTTGGGGTTACAATGTTCTATTTACATATCCAAGTAAACATATCACACAGGCAAGAGTCTGGAGAGGTATATGTACAAATAGAGAGAAAAGACATATAGGAACACCATGTAAACCTTTGTAATAAGGCTGCAGCTGGTCTAGAGAGTAAGGCCTGGAATAGAGCCTCTGGTGCCCTCCCATGCATCATATACACTGGCCCTTAGAGAAGTTCATCTTGGCACAAAGAAGTGCTTTATTGTTCTTAATAAGAAGAATTGGCAGCCTTCAGGAAAAATATTTTTAAAAACCTTATCAATTTTAGTCATCTTTATCATGGTATTTCTCATTTTTAACTGTCTGTAGTAAATGCATTCTCCTCACTGTCTGCCTTCTCTCTCCACCCCAGATGAGCAGAAAGCTGTGAAAATGCCTGAGAAAGAATGGTAAAAAAAGGACCAGAGAAGGAAGGGGAAGGAGAGGGCTAGAGAAGAAAGGGAGAGGGTAGGGGGAGATGTTATGTCTGTGCTGAAATCACCATGAATATCTTATGACTAAGCAAACATAATTTTTCAAAGGATAAAAATATTTATAAATCTGAAACTTATAACTACAAATATTAAGGAGAAATTGGGTACTAGTAAGTTTGCCTCATAAATTTATGACCAGAATTCAAAAGCCAAAAGTGGTAAAAAGCAAAGAAAAGTTCAGAAATGGAGTTCTCAAGGAAATAAAAACCATATTTCAGAAAATAAGGAGATATGTGTTAAAAACAAAAACAAAAACAAAAACAAAAAACCAGAACAAAATAACAAAAAGCTCCAAAGTCTGAAAATAATATTTTCCTTGGTATATCACCAGTAGAAAGCATAAATAAAACCATTTCTAATGTGGTGAATTATTTGAGCCAATATAGACTCACCTTGAAAACGCTTAGCAACAATATAATTAATGATAAGAATGGGAAGATAGAAAATGTATTTAATGAAATAAAATACGGAACATAGGAGTAATCATATCTTTTTATAAGCAAATGTTTCTGTAACTTTTCTAAATGTTTTGCTCCACTTATTCTGATCCTTACAGACAACTTCATTTTAGTGAATATTTTAGAACTCTCTTTGCAGAGAAAGGAAAAGAGCCTTCAACTTGTTGGCAAGCATCACAAATTTGCTGGGCTCTATGTGCTTTTGAAGAAACACTATGGGCTCTCAAGAAGTAATAATATTACCAATCAGAGTGCTAGAGGATGAGACCAAAGGCTACATGGTAGAATGTATCTTTATTTGTTTGAGCTCTGTTCCTCCACTTCTCCCATGATGCCTCTGAAAGCATCACTGTGTTCCCAAGCTGGTGTTGCCTCATTCTGTATTCCTTCTTGACTACAGATAAGGCACTCTGGGGATTTGTGGTGGAAGCATAATGGAATGGTTTGTATATACCTCCATTTGATGAGTCCTTTAGTTAGAAAGATGCGAAAATGATATAGTGCTTCATATTCAATAGCACAACTCCTCTATATTTACTCATCGTTGGTGACATAGATAGGTTCAAGTACATATAAACTCTAAATACCATTTAAAAAGTAAATTCTGGCTGAAGAAAAACCTTCATGAGCATATTGTTTCTACCTCTTCCAATGGTTGTTCAAAACACTATACATAAAAGAGGCAAAATACTTCCTCACATGTAGACCCACGTAGCTGGAGCCATTTCTTATAGTCAACATGTTTCCCACTGTCAGTGGAGTCCCTACCTCATCCTTTGCTCCCATTCAGCACCTGCTCAATCTCTGGATTCATTTCTAATGCATGTTTTATTGCTAGGTTTTTAGTTCTTTGTGCAACTGGTCTTAAATGAGCTCATTGCCACCAAGCCTTCCCAATACTGGGCCCATTGCTTTTGGTACCTGCTCAAGCCTTCTAGAAAACTGTTTCAGAGATGTCAATCTTACCATCCAAACTTGGGTATTCTTTTTTCTCTGCCATAAAATTTGAACCTCTTTGTTTGAATTTTTCAAGTTTTCTATAGCCCAAACTATCTTTTTTGACTACAGTGATTAATTTTGATTGCTCTTGTAAGTTTTAGTTTCTTCACACACATTCTTATTAATTTCCTTTCATCTTTAAATCTGAACCATATGACTACCCCCTCTCAATTCTAAAACCACAGTAAAAAGTTTTAAATAATACAACAAACATGTAGACAAAGTATGAAAGAAATAAAACTCCTTTTCTTCTTTATTTATTGTTTATATTATCACCTTTCTATCAGCCACCAAAATCCACAACCCTCATGCTCCTCTACCCATACCTGAGGGCAAAGTCTCTTGAATTGCTGTCATTTAACCAGTGTGTGTGTGTGTGTGTGTGTGTGTGTGTGTGTGTGTGTGAAAAGTACATTAATTCTGTCCCCTTTGAAGCGTCTCATCTCCTTGAGGACACAGGACACTTTTCTGTCTCTACTGGAGAACCTATGCTTTACTAGGAGCTGAGTCTACTAATCAAATAGATGTTTTTCAATAATTGATGATTATAGAATAATAGCACAGAGTTTAATAAAACAGGATCATTTGGTTAATTCACTCTAATTCTGATTCCAGTCTATTTATGAAGGATTTGCCACAGATGAAAGTATTATAGATTCTTTCCAAGGGTATGAATGGTTGTAGTCTTATTGGAATAGGCTACAGAAAGAGAGTGGTACTTTAAAGTAACACGACAGCATTCTCAGCCATTCTTTCTCCTTAAAATATTACACACATATAGTCACATTTACAACTGAATCACCAAGATACATTTTCCTTTCCCTTGTTTCTTATTGTGACTCCTTGTGAGTAGGAAAGAGGTATGCCTTTAATTCTTTGACTCCTAAACATTTTTTACTTGAAACAAAAGCTCTAGAGGATGAAATGAGAGTATATAATTATTTCAGAATGGCAATAAAATTTCCTCCCACACTGCCCTTGAGAATCATGGCCAAGGAAGATGTGGCTGAGTGCTGAAATACACTGTCGACTTGACTTTTAATTTTATGAGCTATGATAATTTATACACGAAAGCATCTTCTAATAGTCAATATCATTCCTATAAATGGAAAATAGAGTAACTGTGAAAAGACTGCTTTGAACCAGACTCAGAGGGGGAAAAATAAAACTTAGAAGAAAACTTCAGGAATGCACTTTCAGTTTGTTTTGTTCTCTTTTTCTCCTAAATAAATTCTTTCCTTTGAGATAACAGACTGATGACAAAAGATGATTTTATATATATTTTTTATTAATTTATTCTTGTTGCATCTCTATGGTTATCCCATCCCTTGTATCCCCCCATTCTCCCCTCCCTCCCATTTTCCCCTTATTCCCCTCCGCTATGACTGTTCCTCAGAGGGATTACCTCCCTCTGTATATGCTCATAGGGTATCAAGTCTCTTTTCGGTGACCTGCTGTCCTTCCTCTGAGTGCCACTAGGTCTCCCCCGCCAGGGGACATAGTCAAATGTGAGGCACCAGAGTACATGAGAAAGTCAAATCCCTCTCTCCACTCAAGTGTGGAGACTGTCCTGTCCATGGGCTAGATCAGGGTAGGGGTTTAAATTTTACCGCCTGTATTGTCCTTGGCTAGGGCCTTAGTTTGAGCAGGACCCCATGACCCAAATCTGCCTATCATAATGTTCTACTTGTAGGTTTCTAGGACCCACTGGATCCTTCTACATTGCTATTCTCCCATGGTTCTCTCATCTAGAGTCCCAATAGGATGTCCTCCCCTCTGTCCCAGTTTCCTAGTAAGGGAAGGCTTTCGTGGGACATGCCCATTGGGCTAGTAAGCAGATATAAGTGAGTATATACCATTTGAGTCTTTCTGCTTCTGGGTTAACTCACTCATTATGATCATCTCTAGCTCAATCCATTTATCTACAAATTTCGGGAATTCCTTGTTTTTAATAGCTGAGTATTTTATAGCCCTTAAAACTAAAACATTTCCTACTAAGCTCTGGAAAGCTACAATATTATACTGTTCTGTACTATTTGGGCTCCTGTTATTTCATTTACTTTCAACTGAACTTGGTATACCATTTTCTAGTATGTCCTAATATTCCTCTAATTCCCTTATTTGACTATTTATCCAACTTTCTTTTACATCTTACTATAAACGTGTACATGTAACAGTAGCAAAATGCTTTAATGTCTAGAAATAACATTGCCCAGGCACATCATTTTAATTTATAGACGAAAAGACATCTAGATCAATGACCATTTCCTAAGAGCCTTCTAGATGAAAAGGGCCATATTTGAATAGGAGGCACTAAAGTGAAAATGAACTTGTGTCTTCAAAACTTTTAAGCTGAGAAGACAAAAGAGTCAGTTGTTATTATGAGGCAAGACGATATATTAGTGATAGGAACCAAATCTTTGGGAGGCAAAAGAGCTGAGAATAGTTAACTCTGTAGAAGAAGGCAGGATGTATATGATTTTCATCTTATTGTCTACCATTATGTCTATATAGTTTTGCCTAGGAGAAATGTTTTATAATGTTTGATCTGACAAGAAAATAATCATGTTAGAAAAACTTCAGTTCAACATATTTAAATATCACAATTTGACAAAGATTTAAAATGGTACTGAATTGGGAATCAGATATTGATTAGCTTTGGTACAATCAATTAGCTTGGTTACTTGGCTCATGAAATTGGTGGGAGCTCTTGTCTCCTTGGATGCAAAAATAAAATCTTGATGTACTTTAAAGATCCTTCTAACTTTTCTCATATCTGAATACCTGAAAGGTTTTTGTCAATTTAGAAATACTTGCTACAAGCCTAAGCACAAATCTTCATGAGACTGGACAATTCATCTTCACCTCAGTGGTTATCTGTGACCACTAATGGAATGAAAGCTCATATGTCTCCACATGTGCGAAGGAATAGTATTAAGAGGAGGGAGTGAGCATGCTAAAAAAGAATCCAGCTGGGTCACTGAGAGGGCTCAGCGTGGAAAGATGCCTGCTATCAAACCTGAGAACCACATGGGAGAGAGAGAGGGTGAGGGAGAGAGAGAGAGACAGAGAGAGAGAGAGGGAGGGAGAGAGAGAGAGGGGACAGAGAGAGGGAGAGAGAGAGAGGGAGAGAGAGAGAGAGGGAGAAAGACAGAGAGACGGAGAGACAGAGAGAGACAGAGAGAGAGGGAGAGAGAGAGGGAGAGGGAGAGAGAGGGAGAGAGAGGGAGGGAGAGAGAGAGAGGGGACAGAGAGAGGGAGAGAGAGAGAGAGGGAGAGAGAGAGAGAGAGGGAGAAAGACAGAGAGACGGAGAGTCAGAGAGAGACAGAGAGAGAGGGAGAGAGAGAG
>OU015743.1:87091396-87099281 GCA_907169655.1 Acomys percivali | reverse complement strand
CACACACACACACACACACACACACACACACACACACACACACACACCCTTCTAACGTGACCTGTAGTTAGACAGAAAACAGTTTTCCCAGTCACTGCTTGGCTTCCTGTCTGTGACCTCTGGAAAGCATTGGAGGCCAGGGGTAATGGCCTTTCCAATCTCTGTGATAAGAATTCATTTTGTTCTATTACCAACAGTTATCTGAGGAGCCTGCTGCATCACTTCAGCAGGGTTCAATCAATGAGAGGACCTAATGAAGTAACCAGCTGTAGCTCTATTTCCCTGGCCAGCTCTATCAGACAAATAAGATCTATCAGTCACATTGGAAGGCTGATCCTAGGCGCAGCATCTTCCCAGGCCAGGCTCGTATGCATATGAATAATGATAGCCCACCATTTCTATGAAAGCTTCCCTTTTGATAGAGCTTTTCTGTCACTGGAAAAGGAATGGAGTGGGGGCTGAAAAGTGGCATTAAGAGTACAACAATGCAAGATGAAAGAGGGCTGAATTTTCAGTTTATGCAGAGAGCAAGGTGTTATAGTAGCATAATGAGGCACCTTAGGCCCACTTGGTAAGTTTCAAAGAATTAGCTTTAGTTACTTAAATATGTTTTAATCTTCACAACAGGAAGAAAAAAGGAACAACTGCCAGTATCAATATTATTGTTTTATTGCTAGTTTATTGATAGAAGTAGTTTTTTTTTATTGGATTTCAGACAGAAATATTAAGTTACATGATATTGTTACCTTTTGGCCAAATGAGCATGGATACAAGGCTATAAGCTAGCTTTGGGTTATTTCATAGTAACTATCATAACTAAGCATGCAAATAGAATAACTAGAAAACCCTAACATTTATACATGGCAATTTTAATTATTAATTTGATCCCAGTTAATGATACTTCATTTCAGAAAGGGGAAAACAATCAAAGCCTTGTACCTTTGATTGGAATCTTCATAAACATATTAGAGTTATTGGCAGTCCTATTCAAAACTCACCCATACTGATCACAGCCCTGTATTGCTTTCAGAATGTTTCTCTGAAAAATACTGACTGGTTCATAGAGAGCCAGGAGTAGAACATATCTATTTGCCAGTGTGCGGAAAGCTGTGAGAACCCTAGTTTACCTTATTAAGTTAATGAAGAGGAATCTTCGCATGACACAATTTGTATTCCTTTAACATGGCTTCTCCTTTTGTTAAATTGGAAGAGAGGAAAGCATCATTGTTTGCTTTTATGCTAGAGGGATGATATCTAAGGGAAGCTACGTGGGAATGAAAATCACCGGCTAACCTTATACTTGATAAATGAACGCACAGAGAAAAGAATGCTTTGTTAGAGGACCTTGCAATTCCAGCAATTGTGCTACGGCATCGCGAAAGAAGAGTTCCACAGGCCGTATCATTTAATGGCTTTACATTTTTATGGTGTCTCGCACCGATTTCTTGTTCAAACTGTGATCTCAGAGATGTTTCAGTGATATAAGTAAGATAAACAGGTTTTTTTTTCATTTCAAACCTTTGGAGTTATTAATGAAATATTAAGGTACATTACACACCTTAAGATGCCAAATATAAGAGAAAAAAATTAACAATTGTAGCAGAGGGGAGGGAAAGAGAAATTTCCTTGGGCCTCTGGATACATGTGGGAAGACTGAAATATCTTTACTGCATATGTAAACAGATAAGAATATGCCTAGCAGGCATTTTGGGAACATCTGTCAATTTTTTATAGAACATACTGATTGTGGGCTATTGATTGCATTTAAACAAAGTTGTTGCAAAAAAAAAAATCAGCTAACAATTCGTGTAGAAAGGGCCAATCAATATTTAAATGACTCACTTTATTGATTTAAAATTAACTTTCAATTAAGAGATCCATAGGACTCTTAACTGCGACACTTATCCATTCAAGAGAAAATAAAGGTACATTTATCGATACACTTAAACAGCAGTGGCTGGTTTCCTATCGATTCAGTCGTTTGCGCTGGGATTCGTTAGCGTCATCAGCCTTTAACTCGCTTACTTGGTCTTCGCAGTGTACAATACTGCAAGGTGTAGGAATGCGCAAAGCAACACAAAGCGGGCATAGAAACTTGAGCAGAATTTAAAGATACAGAAAAAGGTAAGTCCATCCTACAGTTTCTTCATTCTTCTCCTTTTGCTATTGTGAAAGGAAGGCTGTTGGCACAGATTTCCAGGTGCCTGCTAGAAAAACTGACCTTTTAGGAGGCTCTGCCCAAGGCGAGTCATTTAGACAAGGTTTGTTTGGAAATGATGTGAATAAGTGAAATCTTTAAATAAATGACTATGGAAAAGAAAAGCCTTACTGGCTTCTATTGGCCAACATGATGACAAACATTCATATGATGTTTATATTATAATTAATGGCAGACAGGAAAGAACAGTTTGTAGAATTTTTAAAGATGATAATTACATTTTCCATTGTAAATACTATATATATATATATGTGTGTGTTTAAGGCCATATTTATTCAATAGTATCACAAGAACTCCATACAAGGCTATATTACAGTTTTGAAAATGTGCCAGCTGTTCTATTTAATTATGTTTTTATATTAAAATTTTCAGGAAAGGTGAAACTCATACTGAAAAATAAAACTATTAAGTAATATGAATGAACTAATTTAAAACATGTATGAATAAGATATAACCATGAGCTTGATAGTGGTAACTGTGTACCCATTAACGCAATCGATGTATTGCTACTGAACATACAAAAGAACAAATAAAAATGTGATTATAAAGCTTTTACAACAGTTTCTAATACTGTAGCAGGAAAGCACCTCTGAGTGATCTTCCTGTGGAAGGGCATCTTTACAGCACTGTCAGCTAGCCCTGATTGCAACTGTTCCGTGTGGCAGCATTCCTCCTTTTCAGGAATCAAAACCATAGGTGTTGCTTGTGGGCTTGCAGATGATAATGTCCCCACATCTTGTACAGCTCATTGCTTGCCTACCCACTTTCTTTGCTGAACAGAGCCACTGGCTTGAGTAAGAAGCTACCCCAAACCGAAGCCCATGCCCACTTACTATCAAATAGGTCTCATGAAATTCTGCTTATATGGAACTTAGTTTTAGTCACCTTTATGCCTGCTAATCTCTACTAAAGCATGCTATCAAATAGAGATTAGAAAAAGATGTTTTTCCTAATAGTAAATATTAGTCTTAATATTTTTTTCAGTATAGTGTGAATCTGTGCTGACTATGCTACATCCTTGAGTCTTAGATGTTAAAAAAAAAAAAAAACTCTGGAATACATAGGAGTCAAAAATCTAGAAGTGTGCAAACATACCCACCCCACATACACACACCCAGACAAAATAATAGTCACATGATATTGGTGTAACATAACAATGAATATATTCTGACAATTATATTTACTGAAAAGTGCATGCTAGTGTGATCTCCCTCTATAACTCAGAGAATGATACCTAATTAAGAGATAGCAGGTGGCACAGAATGCCTGCCATGGCCTCTGTGATCTGCAAGAGAGATGTGTGTTCCCTGCCTAAACACTCAGGAGTACCAGCAGTTGGCTTAAGCACCATTCAGTTCCAAGGTGCCTCCAATAGGGGAATCACATTGATTTAACAGTTCCTTATCACATCAAAGAGGTGAAAAGGCATCTTTGTGGATTGGCTGGCAAGAGGTTTTTTTTTTTTTTTTTTTTTTTTTTTAAAGTGCAAAAGGATTTGGCTTTTACCCCAGTATGTAAATGATCCTTAACAACTCTAAGAGCTCTTGGAGCTGACTATAGAAAGAAACAAAAGATGTTAATATTGAAGCTATGAATCTATATGAGAAAATAATTAAAAGCTGGGTGCCTTCATTTACTCAAAAGTTACCAACTGCCAATTATACCATTTTAAAAAACAAAACAACAAAAGTATGGAACTACCTGAAAGTACCTGTTTGGTGGACTCTACATAAAATGTCTGTTCTGTCAATTTCATTGCCTGCCAATAATGTTTTTTAAATTTTTCTTCATCTATCCTTAGTCCCATTTTATACATAACCCAAACTGGCTGCATCAGGCATCCTCATCTAAGGCTTTGGGGAGTGTTGCTTATTTCCATGTGAATAATTGCATCTCTCTACCTGCAACATATTGTCCAGGTCACAGGAATTTCACACAGCTGCCTCATCCTTCTCCTGTATTCTCTCCTCATCATCTTAATGGCATAAGACATTAAATGGTCTGGAACTAGAAATCTCGTCGCATAAAGCATCATCCTCCATGTCATTTGAGTGAGATGTAATTTAACGGGGATTGGGAAAAGGTCCTGCTTTCCCATGATTAACCATACTGAGTGAGTCATGAGAAAGTACAGGCAATGCATGCGCAATACATGCCTGAAAGGCAAACAATGTGATTCCTGTAAGGGATAGTAAACACGGGTGTCATCTAATTTCTGAAATTCTCTATATCAGCTCGATCTGCCTCACTACCATTTATTTCAGGATCATTACTGTATTTTTTTTTTTTACAATACATCAAAGACATTGCTGATAAGACTTGATTCTGAGATAAATTTGTTACATTTTCAGATATCTTGCAATATATGAAATCTCACAGCATGGCTAGTTTATTTGGCTCTTTTTCCTCCTGTAAAGGCTTATTGACACCATAATTTCAGATAGGTTTCATATCACTTTACCCAAATCATGTCTAAGATGGACACAAATAATTATAGGAATTAGTGCTACAGGGTGTGAAATTGGTCTTGCAGAAGAAGTGCATTCATTTTGTTTTGGAACTCCCTGCTGAGAAATGATGTGTGCAAACTATCTGAGGCCACTGTAATCCCCTGCTGCTTAAAAAAAAAAATAAAGTTGCATGTAATCTTGACTAAGAAAAAGAAAGTGTCCATGTCATTAATATGAAAGATGAATGGCAAATACAATTTGCTGAACTGAATTGACAATTCTTGTTCCACAGAGGAGAAACAGAAGAACCTGATATTTATAAAAATTCTGTTATTTTACTTCAACAGAAGTAAATGTAATATACACGTAAGTTTCATATTAAAATATAAAGCAGCTCATGTTTTGAGTGAGTTCTAACTAAATAGGCTGCTCTGCTCTGATTTCATTTAGATACTTCTTCTCTTTCCATTATCCATTGTAACATTTTCATTGTCAATCTTATAACTAAAGTGAATGATCCTTAATAAATCCAGGCACAGTAAAATATTGGAAACAAATTTGGTCATATGCTATAATGTCATTTCATTAACTGTGCAGAATGAAGTCACAGTAAGCTACTCTATGGAAGGTCACAGAAGGGATTCTTTAACTTCTTGTTCCACCACGGAAAGCCAGGCAGCACTAGGCATGAGGTCTTCTTTCTCACTCTTGTATGTCACTGATGAGTTCAGTCTTAGGCAAACATAAAGCCTTAATCTTCTTTTTAATATTGAAGAGGTAAAACCCCTTTCACCTGCATGTGGAGGCTGCCTTTTCATCAAAGCCCAGGAGATTCCAGCAACAAAATCAATGTACGCATGTTCAGAGCGGTTTTCAGGGTTTTGTAAGACAAATCTCTCAAATGGGGGTGAGTTTAATGCTATTGAGCCAGGCTTCGATCTGACTGAGCTTGTGAACAACAAGGCAACACTTCACCTCCCAGAGTTCTGCTCCTCCAGGACTGATGGTACTCTGCAGATACAGCTGTGGAATTTCCCTGTGACCTCTCACCTCTCCTAATCCAACTTTAAACCTTCCAGCAGACTGGCTAAATAAATAAATATTTAAAGGTAACCTCAAATCAACAAACATAATTAATGACTTTCTCTCTTCCATGTGACTATACCAAACTGAAAGAAGTTTCGAAGCGGATGGAGTGCCTTGGCAGAGTCAGGACCAGGCTCAAGTCTCGGGATACTTTTAAAAGGCATAATGTGTGAATAACCCAATGAACATGATGCTTTCTTTCTCCTTATTCAGGATACTGATTTTTCTACTGAGTCAGGAAGAGCAATTTGAAATTTAGATTTGGGGGTTGGGGATTTAGCTCAGTGGCCCTGGGTTTGGTCCTCAGCTTGGGGGGGGGTCGGGGGGGAACCAAGAAAACTGAAATTTAGATGTTCCAACTTTGAAAATGTATACTGACATGCTTAGGTATAAATTCTTGTCATTAGAAAACCAAAACCCCGTGCACATACATCGCCATATGCTGTTTTGACCCTTATAAACGACAATGGTGATGGGTACTTCTGACCTAGTTGTGGACATTGTGCCGCACTTAACCTTACAGTGTGGAAAGTCCTAGATCCCTTTAGCTGTGGTGAATCTATTAGTTGCCCAACTTACTAAATCATTTGATGTTAAATCAGGAAATTACAGTTACAGTTTTTCTTTCATGTGATAATGTTTTCTTAAGGAAAGAATGAGGCATTTTATATTTTCTAATATTTTGAAAAAAATCAAAGGGAAACAATCTTGTATTTCCATTTCATGACAGGTTGAGTGTTTTTTCAGATGTTTTAAAAGCTGCTGAGATTCTTGCAGAAAATTCTAACTCTGGATTATGGTCCAATGTTACCACAGAAATATTTCTATATGTGGTGGATATCAATTCTGTATAATGTCAGGGAGATTATAAAATTTTTTATCATCAATTTTTTTGTTCAAGTGATAGCTAAAAATCTATTAAAATACAATAGCACAAAGACATGGCTTAAGACACTGCACTCACATAGCACAAAGACATCTCTTAAGACACTGCACTCACATAGCACAAAGACATCTCTTAAGACACTGTGCACTCACATGGCCCTTGCACTTATCTCCGCTTTAAAATGGCTTGGGTCTGAAATATGTAGCTTCCATGAAGCCAAATATTTTCCCAACAGAGACAACTGTAATATCAGAGTCATTTCACTACTCTTATTCTGCACTGTTCTTGGGAAATTATCTTGATCTAAGAGTTATACCATACTCCCATCTCAAAAACAAAACAAAAACAAAGACCAAAAAACAAAACAACAACAACAACAACAAAATGAACAAACAAACAATTGGAAATGAAGAAAAGGAAGAAAGGTCTAGTTAGTTAGAGCCAACTGCAAAGAACTAGTGTGGAATAAATATTTACAAAGAAGTGTGCGTCCTTAATTGCAAATATACATTTTATATGAGTTAATTTTAGAGTCTTGGCCTCTCAAATAATTATTAATTTTCAAACACGAAAAGTGCTTTTATTACCCCTCTGCCCTGTGACACGCATACTCCAATTCACAGTCTTCCAGAAGTCAGATCTAGATTTTGTTTCAGTGCTAGGTAGAGGAATTTCCCTTGATCATAAATATTTTAAACTAAATTTGTGCCTCTGCAGCTAAACGGCCTTTACAGTTAAATGGATATTGCTTACTGTTGGCCGCCAGCTCAAGCATGCTGACAGGAATTAGTGAAAAATGTGGTATCATGGAAAACATCACACTTTCAGGTCTCAGAGCCATAAAAGCCAGCATACAAAAGCCATTTTTTGCCCCTTCCCTGTGGACCAGGTCTTCAGAGCTAAATATGTACCAGAAGAGGTAAAAAATAATAACAATTATTATTTTTTCTTCCCTAATAAGAACATTTACATTCTAAGGTGAGTGTAGAAATAATATTGGTGGGAACATTTTTTTGTTCTTATATTTCTTTTAAAAACCAGTATCGACTCTCAAAAATGAAGAAAAAGGAATAACTATTTGAAAATGGCTGTCCCTATCGCATAAACGTAATTATGAAAGCTAAAGGTGGTGATCTTGACTTTAGTGTAGTGCAAAAGGCCTCTATGCATGCACAACGAGGTGCTAAGTTTAATCCCAAAGTTTGTAGAGTCACATTTTCTAACTCAAAGGCACATTTCATACCA
>OU015743.1:87071396-87086396 GCA_907169655.1 Acomys percivali | reverse complement strand
TGCCATTTATATAACCATAAGGTTATTGAAAAGCCAGCTTGTCTGGCCCAAGCTTTGGGCAGGACTGATTTTCCAATCTCTTGAGTTCCTTATGACATGATCTTATTATTAAAACATCGAGTCTCCTTTCAAATTGATATTCTTCTAATATACCAATAATAAAAAGCCATGTCCAAATCAACTTATTTATGCCAATAGTGAGTTTTAAGTTGCAGACCTGAGGAAACTTGAAAACCATTGATACTGCTCTCAGTCTGAGACATGCTCAGAAGATATGGTTGGAGAGAATATACAATAGTGATCATCTATCTATCTATCTATCTATCTATCTATCTATCTATCTATCAGAGATGCTCGGGTTACACTGGTTTCTGGTGGCTGTTGGTCACAAAGGCCTAGGTACAGGCACATTAAGTTAGGAGACACAATCTTTGCTTTCTGTGTTATCAGATAGTATCACACACTGCCTGTACCTGGGGAAAGTAAGCCTTTATTAGACACCACTCAATAAACGAAAATAGGTAGTCATCAGATGAAAAGGATGAGAAATCAGGAAATGGAAAAGAAAAAAAATGTTATATGTATCGTGTTTTAAAGTATATTTAACACCTTGTCTTTCTAACCAGTGAAAACAACATTGTCAGGACGAGTAACAATGACTTTTCCCTTTTATTTTACAGAAAAGAAATTAAGCGCTTCAAGTGTGAAGACCTACTTAAGGTCCTTGCACTGAACATGCTGTATGGTAAAGTGTTTAGGCAACAGCAGTTGGTTCACATTCTTCTGAAAAGCATGACTGTGCACTTGCCTTTGCAGATATTCCTCCTCCTCACCACCCCATGGGCCAGAAGAAAGTGAGCTTATGTTGAAGGAAACTATAAGACATGACTTGGAATGCACTAAGAACACTCATCCCTAACAACTTCTGTCTATGATAAGGGAGCCCAAACACACATTACCCTATATTTTCTTTTAGAAAACAAAACAAAACAAAAACTTCCTGATGCTTTGCTATACTGAGAAATCATGTCCAGAGATACTTCATATTTTTATGTGCAAGTATAACTCTACTAATGTCATTGCTTTCAAATGAACAGTGATTAGATACTATTTCTCCCTAAAGTGATTATAATAATATGGTCAGCTGTGTTTCCTATGCTGAAACAACATTGTTTTTGTCAAGCATCCATTATTCAATACATCGGCATTATTTGCCCATATATATTGTATTCTCTAGTCTTTAGATGTGTGGCCCTACCTTACTGTTGGTTTACATTTTATTGGTTCTCAACCTTTGAAAGCGGCAAGATCATCTCTAAATATCTTTCCTGTACAATCATATTTCTTGCTTGCTTCAAGATTTCATAAACAATCTTCATGGACTTTTATCCTTGCATCACAATCCTTTGACTTATTCTTTCACTAAATTTCAATACCTACATGGAAACAGTTGGTTTTACAACTTTTAGCAAAGGTACTTACAATGGGTATTGGTGAGTAAACCTGAAAGTGGAACAAGAAGCCTTTTAACTACCCAAACCAGTAAAACTTAAGCAAGCTAAAGGACTAAGGGACCTTTGTGTAGTACTTCACTCAAATATCCGAATATATTGTATTATAAGGACCACAAAAGTCTAAAGTTAACATAGCTGTTCTTTTTCATGGTAACCGCTTTACTTCTCCTTTTGCTTTATTTTCTTATTGCTAAACGCAGACTTGTGCTTTGCTAACCCTTTGTCTTTCTGTTTTTGGTGTTCTTACAGGGAAATGTAGCTGAAGATGTCTTGTCCTTGATTATACCAAGGACTTGAAGAGATGGTGGAGATAGCTCCTTCATACTTGACTCTCTCTTAGGTGGCTTGCTGCTGAGCAGAGACCGTGCCTATGTCCACAGAGATGGGCATCACACAATCGCTTAAACTATATTCATAAAATATGCTCTTTAAATAAAACTACTAATATACAGATAATTTTGGTGGACCCCGCCAAAAAAAGAGTGGAGAATATTAAGGATGAGACTAGTAACAGTTATGGTCTGCATGGGAACCTGTTCCACTTTAATTTTAGTATTATTGCATAGGATTTATTGTACTCACCCTACTATTAGTCACATACTTTCAGAACCAAAACCTGTAAGCATTATTGGTAGATACAGAACACTTGAGCAGAAGCAGTCTGTGGCCATCCATGACAGAGAACTTGCCAAAGCATCCTTTTACGAATTCTGTCTGTGCAAGTTTCTTCTTACCTGATTAAAGCATGAGGAACCTTTTATGACACTAAGCTGTGGGACAAAACCTGCCTGCACAAGAAGACCCTCATTAAAGCTTTCAGCTGAGAAAGTACAAACTCATTTACTACTGTCACTTCAGAAAATGCTGGCCTTGGAACAGCATCAGCTCAAAATACTTCCAACTTTGAAAATATTACAGGTAATGCAGATATGGAGATTGGGGACCTTGCTATGCCAAATATGGTTCCAAGCACATATTTATAGCAGAATCATAAAGCTATGAGATCCTACTATTTTAATAGCAAAAGTGGCACACTGTCACAGGCATCCGTTCCATTAAAACACTTAAAATGCTGCTTGGGCTCATGACATGGAAGGGAAGGGCCCAGCATGCATCAGGTCAGATTTTCCTGTTCAAGAGAATCAATTTGAAGTGGAGTGCATTAATTACCTCAACGGTGACATCAAGGGAACTTTCCTAATGAAAATAATCGCAGACACACTTAAGTATCACTTGTATTTTCTTCATATTTAGTGTTTTATTTGACTTTTCAATAATGATCTCACTACACCAATTTGAGTAGTTTCTGGGTTTAACAAAGAAAGGGATAAAAGTGAGAAAGGAAAGAAAGTCTATAAAAGGAAAAGAGAAAAAGAAACACAGTGAAAATATGGCAGTGTTTTTCATAGTCTTTGAGGAAAATGTTAAATGAGTCCACCCTGGCTGACAATTATATCAAATTCAAGAGTGTTTAAGGATTGCCGATCCTCAGAAAGGAGGTAAACTGTAATTATT
Source organism: Acomys percivali (assembly GCA_907169655.1). NCBI lineage: Eukaryota > Metazoa > Chordata > Mammalia > Rodentia > Muridae > Acomys > Acomys percivali. Next base: position 87,083,367 of record OU015743.1, on the reverse strand, counting down.
TCCACAGGAGTCAATATACCTGCCCCTCAAAATTTACCTATGAGGATTATAGAAGCTGAAGGCAAATAAATGCATTTTAAGTGAGTTTATTTCCAAAGCTATGCAGTTGCACAGAAGATTCTATTTTGTTTATAATTTTAAATTAAGTAGGAATTTTAATGCTAATGTAGTTTATTTTATTTTTAAAAAATTATTCTTGCAATGAGAAAACCATCTCTAAATATAATTTGATAAATCAACAAGTTCACATACCACATACCTGGCTTAAAATATTTCAAGTGTGTAAGTGTGTATAGTTAAGATGCAGACTAAATTAATTTTAAGTATACATATATATGTATATATATGACAAAAATCTGTATCTTTTCACTGTCCTTCAGTAAATCTCTTCTGTTCCCCCATCACTACTTCACCCCTAATTAAAGGCAGGGAAAATTCTCCATTCCTTGGGAGGTAACATACTTCCCCATCATTCTGTGCTTTGCAGGAGGTGAAGTGCTCAGTAATGCTCATTGTTATCATGCGGTTACAGTGTCCTGTGAGTATGGACAAGTTATTAGGTCAGACACTAACTTCCTAAGTGGAAAAATGATGTGTGTTCTTTGTGAGCTCCTCAGCAATGGCTGGAATCGGCGCTAATTAAGGCCCCATGGCAACATGGTTCCAGAGAGGTCGGTGACTTCCTTCTGACGCCTAAACAGTGCTCCACTCAAAGGAACTGCCCCTAATCTGAAGTGATGTGATGTAGAGCTGGCCTTTCAGATCCACCGTATATTTAAAGGAAAATGACAGTTAATGGCAGGGGTGTCAAGAAAGAGCAGACGGAGGAGCTGGGAGAAATGTCAGTCTGCAGCTAAGTTTACCTGCAATTAGTTACTGTGTTGAAGAACCAGTGGGCTACGGAGCCCTGGGCACCTTTTTACGACTTTGGTGTTCCTAAAATGTATGGAGGTAACATCTACATCGGGCAGCCCCTGAGATCGACAGCTTCCTACAAACCAAGTGGCATCTGTGTTCATTAGGACCCAAACTCTAGACCTCCCTTTAGCCCAGAGCATAAGTCAGGTCCAGTGGTCTTCTACAGTTATGAAGCCACAATGATTTTCGTGATTGTATTAATAGGAATGCAAATAATAAATTCAGGGTAAAGAACATTCCATTACATTTATTAATAGGAATAAGCCATTGTGGCAATTAATCTTAGAGTTGTTTTCTTTTGCACCTTGAGGCAAAGAGCTTGAGAAACCTGAATGATATTCAAAGGAAAAAAACAAAACAAAACAAAACAAAATTTACTCTCAGTTAGTTTTAATAGACACCTGTACTGCTTACTAATTATTTGAAAGTTGTTGGCATAAATCTGTTTTTTTTTTTTTTTTGCTTTAAAAAAAAAATTCAACCAGTTCTCTCCACACATGAGCTCTGCATCTGCCCCACACGTCAGCACATCTGCATCCTGTGAATGAACATGTTCCCCAAGTCTTCTTGTCACTGTTGCGCCCTGCAATCAGTTCTTTAGCTAAGACATCTAAGGAGGAATTAGAGTTCTGGTTTTTAGCACTGAATTTTATATGCTTTGATTATAAACGTTACAAAAATCAAACGAATCCTAGAGTACCACCTTGGTAAGCAAATCCCAAAGTTCCTTGCAAAAATAATTTTTTAAAAGGTTTTAGGATTATATAATTAAAAGCTGTTTATCAAAGTCATAGTGCATATTCGTATATAGTACGATATCTTTACGCACTGGTATTCAGTCTTTGTATAAAAGAACTTTTTTTCAAAATAAAATATGCAAGTTTAAGATGTAGTAAAACTTGTACATTGTTGTATACAGGAAAATATATACAAATCATAGAATAGAACTGTATACATTAGAGGTGATTTACCCCATAGCATTCATATTACAGATGAAGACAGGGAACCCCTGAGAAGCGGCATTTTTCCTCTACTGTCATGCAAGTCTAAGATTAACAACCCATTTCCTATGAATACACAGAATGATTTTTCTTTCTTAATCTAAGTTCAGAAGTTATCACAGAGAATAAAGCATCCTAACATTAAAATGTAATATGGACATAAAACCATGCATCTTCAAATTTGTTCTACAGCTTTGGTATTCATACCCTTTTTGAAAGAGATTGTCAACTTACAAATGAATATTACTAATAATGGAAACATCATTTTACAGTAAGACATAGGAAATGTACTTTCAAATAGAAAACTGCTAGAGTACTTTCCTATCCACCCAAATGGACACATCCATACAGTGTGTACCATGGAAACAGATGAGAGATGCACAGCAAAGGTGGCCAAGGCACAGAAAGCAGGCCTGCACTGATGATAGGAAACATGTTTTAAAAACAAGGAGAATTTACAAAGTGGGTGACTCAGAACTCTTGTAATTCAGAAGGAAAACAAACAAAAAAAAAACCCTTCTAATCAAAAAGTACCTGATTGAATACTAGGGAAAAGACTTATTTTGCACAAAGAGAAGAGGGGGAGTTTGGGGAGTAATTTTTAACCCAAAGTTTTATCAATTTTTTTCTTAATTCTCTTTGAGCAATTCAATACAAAATAACAACCAAAAGAACTTATCAAAATTTGTTTTCATTAGTCCTTGTAAGAAACATTCTAACAAACAGTTTCTTTTTTAAAAGGAGAATAGCAGATGCCTCTTGCCTCCTTTAAACATTCTTTCCTGGCTGAGCTGATATTACCCAACCACAGAAGACCCAGTTGTCCATCGTCCACTGTGTTCAGGTCAGGGTGGTTAGAAGCTCAGACTTGGCTATTGATAATCCACAGAGTAGCAGGCTTCTGCAACTGAAGAATTGCAATCTGGGGATGATCCTGCTGACTGTTACAGATGCTGTCTTTCACATGATCTGCTTCTCACACCACAGCAAACAAAATGGAGGTAATTGTTGCCACTGAGTTGACAAGCCTAGAGCCCTGTAGTATTCTTTTCTTTGACAGGGATTACTTGTTGATTTTTTTGGTAGAGAATCAAACACTTTTATTAAATTAATAATTCCAAACAGTATTACTGGTTTTATTTTATGCTAATATATCTTTAACACAGATGTGTGACACATCTAAATGAGAACTTTCTTACGTTTTTCTTTTTTCTTTTTTTTTGTGCCATTTTTAAAAAATTAATTTATTCTTGTTACATCTAAATGACTATCCCATCCCTTGTACCCTCCCATTTTTCCCTCCCTCCCATTTTCCCCTTACTCTCCTCCCCTATGACTGTGCCTGAGCGGGACTTCCTTCCCCCCTTTATATGCTCATAGGGTATCAAGTCTCTTCTTGGTAGCCTGCTATCCTTCCTCTGAGTGTCACCAGGTCTCTCCTTCCAGGGGACATGGTCAAATATGAGGCACCAGAGTACGTGCGAAAGTCATACACTACTCTCCACTCAACTGTGGAGAATGTCCTGTCCATTGGCTAGATCTGGGTAGGGGTTTGAAGTTTACTGCCTGTATTGACCTTGGCTGGTGCCATAGTTCGAACGGGACCCCTGGGCCCAAATCTGCCTATCATAATGTTCTTCTAGTAGGTTTCTAGGACCCTCTGGATCCTTCTGCTTTGCTATTCTCCCATGCTTCTCTCATCAAGAATGGATAAAGAAACTGTGGTACATATACACTATGGAATACTACTCAGCTATTAAAAACAAGGAATTCCCAAAATTTGTGGATAAATGGATTGAGCTAGAAATGATCATAATGAGTGAGTTAACCCAGAAGCAGAAAGACTCAAATGGTATATACTCACTTATATCTGCGTACTAGCCCAAGGGGCATGTCCCGTGAAAGTCTTCACTTACCAGGAAACTGGGACAGAGGGGAGGACATCCTATTGGGACTCTTACTTTTTTTTGTTTATTGTGAATGTGGCCTGTTAACCTTTCAATAATATTCTTCTAATAATAATTTCTTATTATCATACTTGGTACCAAGTATTTAGGAAACCTGCTGGATCATAAAACCTAGCTTGTTGTTTTTTAAATGTGTCATTTTGATAGATTATTTAATATTATGTGTCTAGGATTTAAAAACAGTGAAATACACCTCTGATGATGTTCAGGTTCATAGAATTTTATCTTCACAAGGTAAATGATAAACAAGTTATTATTATTGTTATCTTTAGAAGTCCTAAATAATTCAGTATAAAGTATACTTCCTGGACCACTTAATTATGTAGAAATAAATTATTAAAATATATACAGATGTGTAGAACAATTTTCCCTAGTGCCCTACATTGCAAATATAGATAAGTATCAATAAAACAACTTTTGGATTTTGAAATAAATTATGAAGCAATGAAGAAAGGATGTTTTAGAAGTTGCTGGTATGCCACATGAAAACAAATCTGAAGCAAAATCAAATCAATATGGATAATTTTCAGTGGAATTCTAATATGTGTTTACACAGAAGACTGATGTCTCAGAAGATGCCACTGAAAACTAAAAGTTAACTTTTCTGTCCATGTGTACATATATTTACATGGTATATGATAGGCTAAAATGACACTACTAGAATAGATTGTTATTTTTCTTAATAATATGATGATACTTTCCAGTTCCATTTATAGCATGGAGATTAAACTTTGAAACCCCTGACAAACCAATCAAGATAATTCCGATCTCAAATCCACAAATTGAAGTGGATATTTGGTAATTACCTAGCTAATTTGATTAACTGAGATGAGTAAACTAGATACTTATGAACCATGATCTGTGTTGATCCTGAATGCTTACTTTAACTGCATAAATCAATTGAAACTGGTTAAATGTTAAATGTACTGTCTTCATAGCATAAAGTGAAAATGAGATTCTGTTGTCATTTTCTTACTTTTATTAATGTAGAAAGCTAAAAATATTTACTGACCATGGTATTTATTTGCTTGTTTCCTGACAGAATACTGTTTCAGCACAGCACAGAGTCTAGAGGCTCACTTGTTATCCATGGTAATTTTGTTCTATGATTCCCCATTAGAGCACTTCATATAAATGTTCCTCTCAAATTGCACTATTATGTTATAATCAAAAGATGGAATTTAGCCAAAATGTTTATTTACCATCTTGTAGACAGTCAAAACAGTCTGTCGATGCAGTCTTTGATATTAATTCCGACTCGTCTAAGCATGGAGTTAGGCCAAAATGCTTGATGGCTCTTTTGAGAACTTCCACAATCATGTGTTAGTTTAACCTTATATGAGCCAATAGCCAGGCTGTAGGAGACATCAATTAAGACCAAATCAGCTGATTTCTTTGTGTACAGACATAGTGAGACCATAAATACTTGGGCTGCAAAATATCCAGAATGCAAAATAACACACTGGTATGAAATAAATGTTTTCAGGAATTGTTTTATTGGAGTATTCAATCTGATCATCAAGGATATTTGAGAAACATGCTAGCATAACCTGACAAATCACATAAAAGAGTGCACAACCACAGTAAGAACTATCAGTTAAACAGTTCACTTTTAGGGTCTAGACCTTAGCATCTCATGGTTAGTACTTTTTTCTTTTTTATACAAAGAACTAAAAACTTGGCTCTTTATCATGAAATAAGATTATTTTACACTATATTATATTAGCATATAATAAAATGACAAGAACCCCAACGGATTTGGGAGAATTTCAATCTTGAAGTAAAAAACTGTCATGTCTCCAAATATCTCACAGTGGCATTTCTGTATCTAACACCCTCTCCCCCAGAATTAATCCAGAAGCTGTGTTTGCTACTCTTCCAGAGTCACTGCGGCACAGCGAGAAGAGGGGAAGTGACATGAGAAGAGCCAGAACATACACTATACACAAAACACCACCACAAAAGCACAAAATGGGGTTATCAAAATCAGGAAGCCAAGGTGCAAGACTGTGGCAGGAAAATTTATAATCAAAGAATAATATTCAATATGTCATTGAGATTCAAATCATATGACAGCACCATGGGTGATCACTCATGAAAGATATGTGTCATATAGTTTTGAGGAGACTAAAAGGATAAAGACCTATAAAAAGATACAGAAGAGAGGAAGGGAAGAAGAGGAAGAGGATAAAGAAGAGAGATGATAATAATAATTATGTTTATAAAATATGAGCAGCACAGTGAACAATACTAGCAGACCATGAGCCTTGGTTCATGTTGAAAAGGAAGGTAATGAAAATAATAAAATAAAAAAGATTTCCCAACCAGGATCGACTATGGTACTTTCTACACTGATATGACTGCTTCCTGACAATACCCCCAAATTCTCAGTCTTCAATGGTATTGGTGGCTACAACTTGTGTAAAGAATTAGACAAGTCATTTGTCCTTTCAATTCTCAATTCCCTCAATTTGAAATGGTGGGCACGATAATACGAAAGCATAGCTGTGCGGGGTCTTTAAACAGTGACTGTCACACTGCCACCCTGCCACAGTGGTTTTTAAGTGAAGGTCTGCTGTCATCACCGTCATCATCATCATCACCACCATCGTTGTCATCATCATCATCGTCATTGTCATCATCATCAGGCCTTTCCCTGAGCCTGCTTCAGGTTTACAGTCTTGCTTCCTAACCATGCACCACATGTTTCAGCTAAGCTGCACTAGTGCCCTCTCCACGACACCCAGTGGTTTTCAGACTCAAAGCCTTTGCTCACCATGCTTAACTTTGTCTGGAGAATCATGACCTAACCACTTCCTTCTCCCCATACTTAAATCTCGCCCATCCTGCAAGCTCTCATATCCTGATGCTCTCCACATTGCATCAGGTTTAATATAAGCCATTCCGTCTAGGCTCTTATAACACTTGGTTATAGTCATATACGACCTACCCTTAAACCGTGAAGTGAAATACTGAGACAGTTTAAAGGTTGGACTCTATCCAGTATCATGCCAATAAAAAGACATTTAACTTTTTGCTGAATTAAAAGCAGTTAAAACATAGGATATATAATATTTACATATACACAGTGATTATGGTATTTACAAGAACTCTAAGTTAATGGACTTGACTTATGGCAAAATAAATGTATTGGTGATTGCGTTGTTTTTTTTTTTTTTTTTTTTTCAGAAAATGACAAGCAATCATGCTATGACTAGTGACTGCCAATAAATCTCATGCCTTGAGCTCTACTCTGTTGAAGTAAACACTGTCCTGAATTTTCTACATTGAAATGTGGTGAACCATGCATTTCCCTGCCAGGGGTTTCTGACATCCATATTGCAGTACATGATCCACGACAGAGGTTTTGTCTCTGGGAATATTATGTGGAATTTTGTACCAATGTTTTAGTTAGCATATCTTAAATTAAAACTTTACTGTATCTTACATAAAAGCACAACATGGTCCCAGGAATATAATTCAGTATATTCAGATACTTAAGGACTTCAGTTTTATCCCTACACCATTTAGCTAGGAACATATAGTGTTATATATTTTGTAAATTTATACAAATTAGTTTTCAGAGGTTATTAAAACAAAACCTAGTACATATTACAGATTGAAAAACTCATCATTACTAAATTAGGCATATTTATAAAATTTGACATACTTGATGTATTTATTTATAGCATCGAATTTCCTCATTCCCTGCTTCAGAGTATCTCAAACCAAGTCTTTATATGTACTGCTTCCACGGTTACTTTGTGGTGATGACTGTCTGACTTTGTCACATTTTCAACCCTCACCTATTCTGTATAGTGCTTGCAACTTGCTCTGATGAGCATGACGTGAGGCAAGACAATGCCAAACAGAATTTTGACACTGATTCCCAGAGGCACAATGGCAGGCAGGTTATCACGGAAACATTTCTCACATATATGAATATGTGAAAATATTTTAGTCTCAAAATATCTTCTTTCCTTATAGATTATTAATGTCTAGAATACTGTTTAAGGCATGTATTCTAGATTCATACTGTGTTTCAAATGTTAGTTTTATTCCTGGGATAAAAGAATTCTTTAAATCTATAAATAGACAATCTTTGCAGACCTTCATTTCTTCACCTGCAGCAAAGAAATCAGGTCAGCAGCAGGATTCCAGGGGATCACATGAGTTCAAGAATCCAGAGCAAACAAACATTTGCTTCTGTTATTATCTTTAGAAAGTCTATTCAGACTCAGGCAAAACCTGCACAGATATTTCCTCAGCACATAATCAGTACAGAGAAATATGAAAGAGAAAGTAGAGATCATGCAAATAGCCTTTTGCCTCAGAACTGTCTATATAATTGAACAAAATATGACATCTTATACTAAACTGTTGAACAACCACCTTACTTCTCCACATCTGTTGGCCCTATTGAACTTATTTCTATGGTAATATTTTCATGTTTTTTCAGTTTATTTTGGATTGTCATGGTAGAAAATGGTAGTATATATTCTCTAACAATATTTACAAAATATATTCAAAATATCTAGACTACTACAAATAATTCTTGAAAATATGTAGATCTGTCAATTATGTAGTTGTTATTTCATATACATAAAATTTTATGGACTCAATATGGCAATGACTCATAAATATTCCAATATATATTATATAAAACTGCTCTGAAGAGAAACAACTTTCCCTTTCAAATTTTATAAACAAAATTTCATTTTTTTGCCATGAAGAGTAAAAATTCTGTTAGTCTGAACAAAGAGGATATTAATATTAGATCATGTTGTATTTAGAATAAAAGGTAATATTAAATTTGAACAATTGGATTTATGAGAAATGATGAGAACAGAGTAACATTAAATATGATTTGGTTACTTCACATTTTTAATTTGTTAAAGTTTTGCAGTAGAATTGGTCCATCATCTCAGACCAAGTACTAACAATGTTAGCTTAATTAGAATTCTGTTAGAATTCTCCTAGGCTGGAAAGTAGAAACTAAAGCTAATGCAGTGTTTTATTATATTAATACATAAAAACCTCACTTAACCTTTTTTTTTGGAGAAAAATTTTCAGTTTGCTTAAGAATGAATATTTGAAGGATAGTTGTTTTGCTAATTACAGGCAGTTACTTTAACAGTAACCTAGCAGTGATCTGTTGTACATTCTAACTGTCCTCAAAATCATTACAGAGTGGAGCTGGGACTGTCATTCATGGCTCTTTATTCCATTGTGTGAGGAAAAAAAGAAAATGGTAGCCAGCACATTAGCACATCAGCCATGGTGACATGAAAGATTAGGATGTATATTAAATCTCACACATGACTGCCTTTCTTTATCAAGGTAAAAAATACTTGCTCTTCCATACATTAGGGCGTAGTGTTGGTTTGACATCTACATTAATATTGATAGCATATGAACATTTGTTTTCATATTTACTATGTCAATAACTAGTATAAATCTTGTAAAAATTAGATAATAGAAGTGAAAAGAACTATATAAAGGTAGTCTTAGTTTATGATATTTTAAAAATCATAGTATTAAGAAACCTTTATAATGCTAGTATTTTTATAAAATATTATCCCAATAGCAATATATCAAGTGGCTTACACAGCTGTGGCTATAATCTAGTACTATTTGTCAAACAAGAAGTTTGATGAAGAAAGATTCTACAAAAAGCCACTACAGGAGAGATAATAACATGAATATTATATGAATAAGAGATTGATGTGTTTAGAAGCTTGGTTATCACCAGTATATTATTTCATCTTCTATACTTTATCTTCAAGGACAATAGGGAATTGCCAAGGAATAACTCTGCCTGAGGACAACAGCACATGAGTTGTGTACATAATGATTACAAAAATGAGGAATACCTCCACACTGATTTTAAAATTTGAAACATGTTTATGCATAGATGCCATACTGAGAACTGGAAGTCTCGTGAAATTTGTGTCAGAGAAGTTGTTGTATACTTTCTTTTAAAAGATCACAAAATTATTTCAGGGCAATATTTTGCTTTCACTAATAACTAAATGCTGTGTTCTAATAATGTATATATTACAGTAGGTTTGGAGGTAGATTGATTTTGCTAGTGTTGGAAAAGACATTATGATTAATTTAAAGCAAGCATAGACTATGAATATTACATAAGATTATGGCAAATAAACTGTTCATATTAGCATGCATAGCGAGAGATACAAATAAAGCACTATCATTCTAAAGCGTAAATGTAAATAGGTAGTATTGCAATTTTAAGAATCAAGCCATTGTTAATTTTCTCGTGTGTTCCACCATTTAGAAGAAACAGAACAAAGACAGAGTTTAAATGCGTCGTGAAACCACACCTCATGACTTTTTTTTTTACAAAGTTAAATGAGCTTTCATTAAAATATGCCTTTAATAATATTCTCCCTTTCTAGCACTCTGTAGAAGAGTCAGGTAAAAGTGATGTCCTTAGTAGTAATCATTTCTGTGAGATTTATGTTATCACTTATGTGAATTCTTGAAAAGAGTGTCATTTCAGAAGACCAGTTGCGTTTACAACGAGAAGCCCTTCCACAGGACAACCATAGTGAAAAGCAAAGGCAGGAAGACAACATGTTCTGTGCTTCTTTAATGCTATTTCTGTTTCTTCTAGAAGATGTATGTAAAAGAAAAGAGGTAGAGGATGCCTTGAACTGTAGTTCCTGGGATGCTCGGAGCATTAAAGTTGACTAATTAATGTCAATAACACCCTTGAAAAAGATAAAAGGTCATTTTAACAAGTAATGAAACTGCTGAGATTATGTGAGATGCATACTCTGTCCTTCACCCAGGGGTCAGTCCTATGCTTAACAAAGTGATGTAAAATTAACTGTTTTCATAAACAGCTGGTCTTTACGATAATGGATTGTACTTTTTAATTTCCTTTTGGCCAGTACATTATGCCAAATGTCAGCAGTGTCAATAGTCTTCATTAGAAGTTGCCTGATATTGCTGGAATATTTTCTACAGACATCCAGCTGTTTCTCAACTCAGTATTACTCACTGGAAGTAGATAAGTGTATGACAGCATAGAAAGATAAAAATTTCATATTATTAATCAAGGGGAAGTGGGTTATATCAAATTCCCAAATTAAAAGTAGATGGTTTCAACTATTCATTATTTCTATTCATCTCTCCTACATTCCCACATTTCAATTGCAATGTAATCTTTTAAATATCCACACCCCACACACCTTTTGTTTCTAAATGTTATTCTTAACAAGGGGCAAGTGACACTCCATTTATAACATTTTTGATTCATGGAGTCCACATGTGGCCTGTCTGAGCACAGCCAGACATACTGTACATTGCAGAATAACTAAACCTATAAATCTCCAGAAATCCCTCACATCCATTGTGTTTATTTTAGGCTGCTGATGAGCCTGTTGGGCTCTGTACAGAGGAAATTACAAGCACTCTAGAAGGTTTGGCAAGAAGATGCAAGAAGCAGCAGTTGGTAGAAAGTAAAACTGAGCTGAATCATCATATCCAGTTTTGGCTACCATCTACATATTTGAGATTGCAGCTGGTAAGATGGAAATTCCATTGAAATGAAATAAATAGTGTTCTGAAGTCCCTGCCTGGCTTCTAGTGATGATGTCTAATATTAAGCAACATTTAATCTATACTTGATGCACTTTATGGAATTTGACTGAATTTAGCACTGTTATACGGTTACTTGTATTCACCATACCTAAAACTTTTACTCTTAGTCTGTGGTCACTTTCCTGCTAATCTGTACAACCAGGAAAACCTTCTAGTCCTCAATAGATGCTGGAAGCCATTGTATTAGTTGGTTAACTGAGAAGGAAATATTTTATAGTCACATGTTTAAACATCACTGGAAATATGCTTATAGTTGCTGCCAAAGGAAAGGCTTAAGTTTTAGAGCATATTCTTCACAGTGATAAAAATTTAATAAGACAAAAATAGTCTACTCAAATTATGTGTCTACAATGCCAAAGTAATCAAGTGAAGAAGCCAACTCTACCATGTCTGTTCTCTTCACTCTGGTTACTCATTATAAGTCACCATTTTTTAAAACCAAGTTGATTTTTTTTT
>OU015743.1:87048276-87065609 GCA_907169655.1 Acomys percivali | reverse complement strand
CCCATCTTCACCCTGTGTTGTCCAACTGAAGGCTTTGAGGCAAGGCTCCACTCCCAAGCAAGCCAAGCATAGCAAGTGTGTCTGCAACACTCACAGGCTAATGAACGATGCACGGAAACAAAGGGAACAGCAAGGCGCCTATTATCTGATCTTCCGTAAAACACAAAAACTGAGCAGAGGAAGTGCCAGGAAGCCTGCAGGTGTGAGATGGTTAAAAGAAAAGGCCTGAGCTAAATAGATTCTTTGACTGTCAGGGATTAGAGTCCTGGCACTAGTGGTAACACACATCTTTTCCTTCAATTTACAAAATTTTCTCACGAGTCTGCAAGAGTTCACCCCATCGGGGGCTTTCTGAGGCCATTGAAATGTCTTAAGTTTTAATTAAGTTGGAGTTGTCAGAGGAAAGCTTTTTTGGCACGGAGTCAGGGTCATTAATTACTGCTATCTTTGTTTCTTACTGTGGCGAGAACTCTGCCGACTTGCAGGGTTCCTCACCTAGCCTATGTTTTTCTCTCCTTCGTTTCCCACTCGGCTCCAAGTAGGACTTAACTAAGCAGTTGACCAATTACTCTCATCAATTCTAGGAACAAAGCACTTATACCACCTTCAGTGTTTAAAGACCTTTCTCATTAGTGACTTGAGCACAGGAGTAATAATAAATTTGCCTAGGAAGTGATCAAGCAGCTGGAGACTGGCATGGCTTTCTGCTCTTAAGCGGAACTATCTTCACACTTTTCACATCACTATTTATTCAGCGCCCCATTCCTGTTTTCAGAGCCTGTGACCTTGGCATGTATGAAAAACTAATCAAGCTACAAATTATTTACTTTACCCAAAGACACAGAACTCTAGCCAGAAACTTTGGATTTTGACTGATATCTCCGAAGTTGGCCAAAATATTCTTGTTTCCAATAAAAGTGGTCACTGAGATCACTGATAATGCTTTATAGATATAAAATCAAAGCTTTTGGACGGTTTGTTAATATAATTCATGTATCTATCTTTAAATTAAAGCTGTTGCTTTGGGGAGGCAAGCACATGAATTGCTAAGAAAGTTTTAAGTTCATGGTAATTATTCCACATGTAAGTATTCACAAAGCCAGGAGTCCCTGAAATAGTGCCATCTGTGGATGCTAGGAACGCTCAAGTACCTTATATATAGTAGTGTAAGATGTGCATATAACTTATCACAGAATCTGGAAATCAGTTATAAGAGCTAATCCCATGTAAATTCATTTTATACTATACTATTTGGGAAATCACGACAAGAAAAAGTCTGTAAATATTTAGCATAGGCTCAATTATTTTTCCAAGTGTCTCTGACCTTGGATTCTATAAATCCATGGATATGGAAACTTGTCTGAATCTTGTAGGAAAGAACCTCAAATTTCTAAATTATGATTTAAGCTCTGAATAAGTGTTGTATTATACTTACATATTTTAAAAATCATTGATAAAAATCAATTATTTAAATTCAGATTATTAATACAAAAATACATTCACAGCTTGAGCCAATTTGTTCCAAAGTACTTCTTTTTGGAGATACATTTTATATGCTTCTTAGGTTTATTTCTAACGTGGTGTGTGTACCTCTGTGTGTATGTGTGTGTGTGTGTGTGTGTATGTATGTGTGGGTGGTGTGTGTCTGTGTGTGTATGTGGTATGTGTGTCTGTATATGTATATGTGTGTATGTCTGTGTGTGTGTTTCTGTATGTGTGTATGTGTGTTTGTGTATGTGTGGGTGGATGATTGTGAATCAGTAAGTACAGGCCACAGGACAGCCTCAATTATCATCCATAGAAATGTGATTTTTTTTTTTTTAATACGTGGTGTCTTGTTGGCCTGGAGTTCACAATTTAGGCTAGACTGGCCTTCTAAGACTCTTCTGTCTCTGCCTCCTCAGTGGTGGATTTCAAGAGTGCACCATTGTACCCAGAGTTTATACAAGGGTTCTTCTGATCAAAATCAGGTACTCATACTTATGAGGCTAGCATTTACCAAGTAAGCTACTACCCTAGACCCTATTTATTTCCAATTCACAGAAAAATAGCAAAAGCAAATCAATTTGGTTAAGACTGGGAAGCAATTGAATCATTATTTCAAAATTCAGAAAATATGCAATGTAGACCAAGCTGAGTCAACACAGATACATTTCCATCTACCAAGTATGCCTAGGATTCATATTTCACCTTAACTACAAATATATCAAAATGTTAATGTAACAGATAGGTGAAATTGACAATTTGGGGACAATCCAATTGACAGATTTATACATTCCTTCATTCCTGCTGAACATATGATATCATTTGAAATATTTTCTCCAGTATTCTCATAGTTACCTGCCAAGAGTTGACATCACAGACAAGTTACTAACCACATGAGTGATGCATCAAAGGGCCTGAATGCCATAACAGGCAGTCATCGGTGTGATGGCAATGTCTATCATTATCTGATGATTCTCAGATGATCAATTTTCACTTCTAGAATTTGAATGAGGCTCTAATGGAGGGAAAGCTAAAACAGTGAGTGTTTTCATTTGGTCTGGTCCAGAAGGGAGTAGAAAATTGTTGGTGTTCCTGGACGGCTAATGCTTCCTTGCCTTGAAGACAATTTTTAACCTCTTCTACTTTTATAAGTGAAACAATGTACCCGGCAAGAAGGGTATGCTTTTCCTCCCATCCTCAATAAAAAGTTCTGGGTGCCATTTTTAAACCAAGTAAAAGATGTAAATCTGTAAGTGCAGATGAAATGCATTAGTAAATCAAATATCATGATTCAGCTCACTTAAGACTGCCTATAATTTCTGAAGAGTAATAAAGGAAGTCATTTCCAGTGTCCAATGTTAAAGTGATACTCATTTCCTCTAGTTCAGCAGAGAATTAAATGTTCCTTTTTCCATCTTCGGGTGAACAGCCTTGTTTATGTCTGTTCTGTATCACTGCAAAACATGCCACAAGTACAGGGACTTCGTTTTTCAACCACAAAATACCTTTCAGACTGTGTGAAGACAGTAAGGGCTCAAGGACTTAACACTATACATGATAGGTTAATCTTTTAGTCCGCGCTATAGGAAGCTGATAAAATATGGTTAGGCAAAAAGATCTTATTCACAAAGTCACTTAATGATTCTGGGACATTTTAAATCACCCTCAAACTCTAGGCATAAATTCTGCCCACCTCCACGTATCTGAATTTGGTATGAATATATCTAACTATATAATCTTAATGTCCTGTGTTCTGAACTTTAGTTCCCCTTATGTGAAGCTATTTTTCAGTGTCTGAGTGAATGCGAACTGTTTATGTGACCTTGGGAGAAGTTAGAGGTATCTCCTTCTTCTGCATCCTTCAGTCCCACAGCATTGTGTACACACACTGTTCAATCTGAATGCCTATAGCTTATAAGAACATGTCAAAAAACAAATCTGACCCAGGGTAGCAAAGTTTTGGGAAAGAGACACAATTCCACAGGGTAGAAGGAAAATGCCTCCTCATATCTCTTTCTCAGAGAGATACTAGAACCTGGTGTGGCAGGTCTTCCAGAAATGAGTCTTGTGAACAGAATGTAGAGCAATCAAGACAAGTAGAGTAGTGTGTTCTGCAGCTACAGGAAGAAAAACCATGACATATTTGACACACTTAAAGCAAAGGCCAGAGAAGACATCCATGTGGCTGAGACTAGACTTGGAACTAAATACTTCAGGGAGTCACTGATAGTTGCTAAATGAGAGGAGGATGAGTTAGCTTTCATGCTTCAGCATGAGCACCATGGCCTAGACATGCTGCCTGAACTAGAAAGCAATCTTGCCTCTGTTTCCCTTCAAGTCAAAGAAGTCTCAAGACAGTTAACTGCAGTACCTCTTCAGCCCCTAACTTAAACCATAATTTTCTTAACCCTTCTCTTTTATACCCATTAGCAATTATGCGTTGAGTCCCCTAGATTTAACACAGAAAACTCCTTGTAAAATCAATTATTCATATATAGGATGCACTACAGTTTCCATCCTGAATCCAAATTCAACAACCAGGAAAGTGAAGTGATTCTGTTCTTACTGGGCCTCCACTCTTCTCACAATAGCCCACATTTATGGGACAATTGTTAATGTATGAAGCACTGTCTTAAGCATCCAACATACATATTCCTCTATTAAACCTCACAATATACCTTTTGGTGCAGATAGCAATATTGATTACTATTTAGGGATTAAAAAAATGGAAACATTCTGAAGTCAAGCACCTTTATCAAGGTCATGGTCAATGAGAGATGAAGCCAAGCTAAATGTTTTCTTTTCTATTACTCTATATTCTACCACTAAGTCTTTCAGTTATTATCGACTTAAATTCACCCAGAGGCTCATTTCAGAAATCTGAAAATAATCTTTAATGTTTGTTTTTCCCTTACAAGCTAAATTTAAACTGTCTTTAAGCCCTAAATATGATTTCTGACAATTTCTTCATTTATGAATTTCTCTTTATCATTCTTTCTGAAAATTCCCATAACTTTTATAAACTCATGCAATATTTTGTTAAAACAATTAAGTGTAGTCTTCATCCTTCATCAAGGAAATTTCTTGATGAAACAGATAGACAATTACAGAAAACCAAAACCGATAAATTCTGAACCTAGAGATCACAGAACATTGTGGAAAAGGTTCAAAAAGATTATAAGAGGCAGAACATACAGGAGTTTGTCCTGAGTTTGTGTCCCCTAGTAATGTCTCACTGACGTGACTGCACAAACATGCTCTGAACAAGACAGCAACAAGAGATATACCAAAAGGGACATGGAAAGGCCATGAGGCCTCACCCCTTCACAACAAACTACAAGCAACTAAAGAACGCTGAGAGTGGAAGAAATGCCTTCCCTAGTGAAGGATACACCAGTCAGCTATCCAATACCTAATGAACAACCCTAAAACTACATACAAAAGATTATAAAGGCTGAGCATATTTAGAAATATATATGTATATATACATACATGTATGCACGTAACAATAATTAATGAAAAAAGAGGCCATGAGCTTGAAAGAGAGGGAGGGAGGAGAATATGGGGCGGAGGCTAAGAGGAAGAAAAGATAGAGGACAAAAGGTGTAATAATATTATAATTTCAGCAACAAAAATAATGTAAAAAGTAATTTCTTGTAAAGGAGACTGATTAATACTTCCACAATTTATAGGACACATTTGTGTGTTGAGATCTTTTCTAGGAGCTAGAATTATACTAGTGCCTTAAACAATGCCCATGTCAAGAGCAAGCATCAATTGACACAGAGAAGAAACAAACACTCAAAGCAATATATAAATAACATTGTAGTAACAAGACCTGAGGAGGTTGATCTGCTGTTAAGAGCAGAGGTCCACTGCTCTTGCAAATGACACAGATTCCATACCAGGTGATAAGAACTCCTTGTAACTCCAGCTCCAGGGGCGGGGATCAGATCCTTCTGCCTTATCAGATAACTGCACTCCCCTGTACCTACACCCCCCTGACACACACACACACACACACACACACACACACACACACACACACACACATACACACACACTTTAAAATGAAACTTATTTTTACAGAAGTGTCAAGAATAATGAAGTAAGGACAAGAAATCAGGGTGGATGGGCATAGTGATGAAAGATGTGATAATCTGATCAATTTAATCCCTACTATACCCTTTTATTACTTCCCTTTCTTCTTAAAATAAAACCTCCAATCCTTATTATAACTAACCTCAGCTGAAGTGACCATTTGATACCCATACTCTTTCAAAACATTTCAATTTTGAAGGTTAAGTTCATGGTTCTCCTAAGTTCCCTGCGTGATGATGGCTTCTACCCAACTCCTCTAGCATTGGGTCTGTCCTCTTTCTCATCTGTTCACTTTACTCCAAAGCTCAGAACATCAGGTCATTTAAAGTACAAAGCTTTCAGAATACCCTTAGCATAGAATGTTTTCCCTCTCAATTTTGTCTCTCTTAATCCTATTTCTGTTCTAAACTCAATATTTTAAACTAAAAATACTTTTTTTCTTAGCAAACATCATCAGTTTCTTGCCTTATAGTATATAGTCTTTTGGAATATGTAGCTCATAAATAATTTTATCATAGCATATTTGATTGAAAAATGTCATTTTTCTCCACCAATCTGTAAGCTTCATGAAGACACAGACTAATTCATCATTATTTTATATTCAGTCCTTTCCAATGTCCACCACACAACAGTAGGTTTAGTAAACATGGTGAGGAAGAAAATAGTATAACAAGAGAATGGAAGTACAAATAGTCTGAAATTTTAATCTAGATATGCTACTTGATCCATCTTGGCTGCTTGGCTGAGCAGAGTAACCCTCAACAGAAAAATGATGAAAAATGCTCTCCGGTTCCTAGCTTGAGGAGGTGAATTTGGGATGCTGCTTTGGCAAAGATGGAGAAGCAGTTGCATGAACAGGTTGACGGAAGAGTATGTGCTCTATTGTAGACTTTATAAATTAAAGATCGCTCTGGGATGTCAAGATTGAGTTTGCCATTACTTAAATTTTTTTGTGTTTTGTACTTATGATATTTTTAACATAACTTCTGTCAACTCAAGTTGTGGAAAGGCTAAGATTTTCCATTTTTCTGGTAGGATGGTGATTAAAAACAACCAACCAAACAACTAAACTATAGCCTTTTCTTTGTCTTTCTAACATCAGTCTTGTGTAATCAAACAGCAGCTCAGAGTCCTGAAGCACAAGGCAGAGAAAGCAACTCTTCAACTCTTCAAACTCTTCACTTCAACTCCACAAATGCATATGTTATTAAGAACTACTTTGAAGGATAATAAAATATTGTAGCATATGTAACATGATGCTAGGAAGAAAAAGTAATAAATAATTTTATATTTAAATGGTATTTTAAAGATTTTTGCTGTATGTGCTTATATAACCAGTAGACATTGATATAGATAGATCAGTGGTTCTCAATCTCTGGGTAGCAACCCCATTTGAAGGGTGGATGGCACCCTTCAAACATCAGCCCCCTAATATTATGCATTTACATTATCAAGTGTTTACATTACATTACATAGCAGAAGTGAAATTTCCGTTATGAGGTAGCAACAAAATTATTTTATGGTTTTGGGTCACCACAACAAAAGGAACTATATTAAAAGGTCTCAGGATTAGGAAGGCTTAGAACCACTGATACAAATAATAATTTGTAGACAGAATGAAATCAAGTAACACTTTGATTTCATAAGTAGAGACATGAAATTCTATCAATAGATAACATTAAATTCTAGAGCAATGGAGAAAATCATATAAGGCATACTGAGAATGTGTTAAAAGAGAGTGAAAAAAGATTGCTTCTTCATGTATGAAAGTAAAGATGTTTAGAGACTTGGCTTACATCATGTGTATACTGCTTGACATTGATGACTTCCTTTTTCATGAAATTCGTTCTTTTTCCAGCTTTTAGCACACACATACAAGCCTCTTCTAACTACTTTTTAGTAATTACTTTGTTTGTGTGTGTGTATGTGTGTGCTCCCAACACTGAGGTATCAGAAATCACACTTAATTGCTTTTTCATCTTATTAATTGAGGTAGGGTCTCTCAATCAAACCTAGAACTTACAGATATGAAACATCTAGTCTTGGTAGCCCACCTTACTTGAAGACTATCTCATCTTTCCAAGAATGGAATTACAGACTGGCCACCATACCCATAGGGCATTTACACGGATCACAACTCAAGTCTTCAAATTTGCTTGGCAATTGTAAGGGCTAAGCCACTTCCTCAGCTCATCATTTTCATTGTTATAACATCAGCATCATTTTTCTGTCTTTGCAATTGGCTGTATAGTCTTATTTTCTCTCTTTAATGTCACCACTGAATGTAGATAATTCACAAATCACAATTCTTATCTACAACCTTTCCCCATGAACCCAGACTATATGTCTAAACTCACAGTTCTGGGTTACTTTTTCCTAAGATGTGTCTTTTACTCCACTCTGTGAGCCCATGAGTGATCTCAACATCTGTTCTTTTCTTGCTTTCTCTTTATTTTGTTCTGCTGTGGAAACAATGTCTCCTGTACATACGTTACCCTTGAACTCACTTCTGTCTCCACTCCCAAGAGTTGAGATTGCAGGTGTGAAAAACCATGCCTGGATCTTTCGTTTTAATCTCTCCTTTTTTTTTTTTCTGGTTTGCATGATGCACTGTTCTGGTGAGTTAGTACACAGACATGTGGACGTCAGCCCATACCCCTACCCTGGCATGTGTATCCCTATCCTAATGCAGCCTTCTTCTTTCCTTTTCTTTCTAGTTCAACTAGCTCTCTCTATCCACATGGTATCTATATCTGGAACTTCTCTCACCAATCATGTCCTATGAAGGCCAGACCAGGGTCTCAGGAAAGCTCTTAGCACTATAGCTCATGATACTGCTATTTTCTATCATTTAATATTATCTCACATTATATTACACCAATACTGCAATCCAAAACCTATCAAGGACATCCTCTTCTGATTGATGGTTTCATTGTGTGCTGCTCTCTTTGTCTCAGAGATACAGATCATTCCTTTGTCATGTGTCCTTGTTCTAAGTCTTGCTCTTCAGGCCCTTTCCTTATTACCTACATGTACACATTCACATTCCACCCACTTCTTAAGCTCCACCATGTCACCTCCACAGAAAAGACTTTTGTTCTCTTCTAAAACTAGAGGCACTTTCCTGAGTCTCTCCTTGGATTATTATCATATTCTGTACTTTGAACACTTCTTTGCGTACATGCTGTTTTAGCTGGTGTTCTATTGCTGTGAAGAGACACCGTGACCATCATAAAAAGACTCTTATAAAAGAAAATATATAAATGAGATTTGCTTATAGTTTCAGAGTTTCAGTCTATTCTTACAAAGGCAAGGATCATGGTGACACACAGGCAGACGTGGTAGCACAGGGTTCTATATCAAGATCCAAAAGCAGCAGGAAGAGAGATCTACTGGGCCTAGTTGGGGCTTTCACAACCACAAAGCTCACCCACAGTGACACATTTCCTCCAACAAGGAATGGCACACCTACTCCAAGGAGGCCAAACGTCCTAATCCTTTAAAATAATATCACTCCCTAGGGACTAAGCATTCAAATAAGCCATTGGAAACCATTCTTATTCAACCATCATAGATGACTTTCTTATTCCAGTAATTATTCAATACAGGATGATGTTGAACCAATGGTTCACAGAATTCCAGAAACAGGATAATAACTACTCATGTAGCTATATTTAGAAAAGAAACATACCTCTAATGATAGGAAATGTAATGCATTTTTTTGAGAGGGGAAAAGCTCAAAGAGTTTAGTCTTTATGCCCCTCCATCTGCCCCTCCCCCCACTAAACAGCTATTTGTTTTTCAGAAGTTTGCTAGATTTTTTGTTTGTTTGTTTTTCAAGACAGGGTTTCTCTGTGTAGCCTTGGCTATCCTAGACTCACTTTGCAGACCAGGCTGGCCTCGAATTCACAGAGATCCTCCTGTCTCTGCCTCCCAAGTGCTGGGATTAAAAGCATGTGCCACCACGCCTGGCTCGTGCTAAGTTTTTGAAGACTCAATTTCTTTGCAAAATGGAGTGATACTACCTACCTCATGCAGATATTTGATAAGATTAAGACAGACAGTAATATACAAAATTGTGTATACATATTCACTAGCTTTTGGTCATATTCTTCTCTTAAATTCATTTACAGTACATCTCTAAAACTTTATCTGATCTTTTTTAACTGGCATCATTGCAGTTGTGCCAGTGTAACAAGAAAACATGAGTGGAAAGGAATTCTCCCAGGCAGAAGTACCTACATTGTGTTTTCTTCCTACTTATCAAGGCACAGGGAAAGAAAAGAAACTACTTTACCTAAGTAATCTGTTGCAGCTGGGAAATATCAACATGGTGTTACACAAGAGCCAAGAAGAGTGACTAGAGAGATGAAACTCAGTGACAAGTGTGTGATGCTGAGGTACCCTACTTACATCACCTCATGGAGTTTCCATGTGACTATGAGAGAAAACTCAAACACTTAAGTTAAGATGTTGCTGGTTTCCACCTTGTAACAAAGTTGGGATGCAAGCTTACACATTCTGACATGTCACCATTGCCATGTTGGTGCACACACACACATCCCTTATGAGAGATACAGAATGAAACTGGCTATCTTAATAGGCTGTCTTCTGCTAAATTTTATTGGTCAATTCAAGGCTGTAGAAATAATATTGCAGAATATCCATACTGTATGTCCAAAGGTACTTTTTAAAAAGCATTTCAGAATATTCTAATAAATCACTATAAATAAATAAATTATTCTTACAATATTTTTCTCTGTATTGTTTGCTAGGCCCCACTGTATATATTGGTAAATTTGTTATTATTGTAAACCTATAGATGCTTTTAATGTCTATACATCTTGAGTTGTTAAAGACTGAAAATCAATATCATAGACATTCAATACTATACCTTATGCCTATGATTATGCTTTTACTTTTAAAGTAATAACTGAAAACTGAGTATGTGCTCAAAGGGAGGTTATATATGTATTTGAGCTCCATGTGACATAAAAATGTCCAAATGTCATGGAAAAGAACATTTCAAAGTTGTGCTATATTTTGAATAATTGGTAATTCATATGATGGACTCACAGACTTGTTCATCTGATTAGGATCTCAGAAACAACCCATTGGCAACCATGCTATAGTTGGGGAAAAGACAGTAAAATGTTTGCTCCAGTCAGGCATTAAGACCTTAAAGACCATTTTTTAGAAAAAGCCCAATTATCCACGGAAAACCGTTAACATCAATTGGTTTAAATGGTCAACACCCAACCACTTTAACATTGTTTAACACGATTCCTAAAAATATTGTGATAGTATTGTTACCTCTTTAACCATTTTCTTGTTTCCTTCCTAATTATCCACAATACTTTTCACATGATTACTATTTTCAGTTCTCTCATCTACATTAATTCATGGGGTTGCTTTGTTTTTCATATTAAGTAACGTACTGGGTATATAGTAACTAACAGTATAATGAATGAAACAGTATAAGAATGAAACAGACAAGGACCAATCTGCCTGTCCCCATTTTTGTGACAGCCTAAATTCTATTACCTTTAATTTAATGATTAAGCATTCCTAATGTAGGAGCATTGACATCACATATTCTATTTCCAACTGCCCCTCAGAGTTAGTCCCATGCCACGCGTAGATGATTTCTGTGAGAATTCTATCCTACAGCTAGTTATTACAGAAGATAAATATATCTTATTCAAAATATACGTATGAATGAAAATGGCCCCACAGGCTCATAGAGAATGAATGGAATTACAGGAGTATGGCTTTGTTGGAGAAGGTGTGATCCTGATGAAGAAGGAGTGTTGCTGGGGGTAGGTTTTGAGGTCTCAGACGCTCAAGTCATTTCTTTTTCTACTGCTGGGAGGATTGAGATGTTTACTTTCAACTCCTTCTCCAGCACCGTGTCAGCCTGTGTGCCACCATATTTCCCACCATGATGATAATGGACTAAGCCTCCAAATTGTAAGCCACCCCCAGTGAAATGTTATAAGAGTCGCTTTGGCCATGGCCTCTTCACAGCAATAAAAACCTAACTAAGAGAATATGTTAACCGATGTATAAAATATAGTGAACTTTTATTTTAAACAAATTAAAATATGTATCTTACAAATCATAAAACAAGCAATAGCACAAAAATAATTTATTTAGGACTTGTAAAATATTGTATAATTAAAAGTCTATGTGGGGCACTCATAATTATTTTTTAATTGACTTTTTGGAAGAACTGTGCAAAGGATTTATTATTGTATTTAAGTAATGTCTCAAGGTATAATTTTTATGGTCTATTAAGCATACCTCCCAAGGACCTTAAACAGAACTAAATGATATAGAATTACTATTAACTTGTCTTTTAGGTTACCAAGTGCTGAGGATATTCTAACCAGCTATCCAGAATAGTATTTTATGACAGCTCATGACTGTCTATACTGAGCTTCCTTGAACTTAAAAGTTTTATGAGATTGGAAAATGGTTTCTGAGATGGGCCAATATGCCTTGCCTTTTAAGAAACTATGTCTCTCTGGGTGTGGTGGAACATGCCTTTAATCCCAGCACTCAGGAGGCAGAGGCAGGCGGATCTCTATGAGTTTGAGGCCAGCCTGGTCTACAAAGCACGTCGAGGACAGCCAGGGCTATTACACAGAGAAACCCTGTCTCAAAAAAACAAAAAGAAAAAGAAAAGAAAGAAGGCTCAGCAGGCTGTATTTGAACCCTTGAGCTCTAAAAGGTGTTCACTGAGCTGTTCCTTAACCTCAGTCTGGAATCTATTGTGAAGAACCTCAAGAATATGGAAGAAGTGGGAGGAATGGCTTAACTGACAGCCTGGTTAAAAAAAAATCGGCTGCAGGCTAATGGTACAACCCCCAAAGTTAGCCAACATGAATGTTAGGTACAAAGAAATAACCAACTGAAAACTAGTGGGTAATCAGGAAAAGGAGTACATTTGCATAACTAACTGCAGTGAAAATGGATAGATCAGTCCAGATGGAACAATTGCTCTCTCTTGATCTGAATATAAAATAATAATAGAATAAAACTGAAAGTGCATTTCTCTTACATCAACTTCTCATTAGATTACTGCTTTGCATAATTTTACCAATTAAAAAAAAGAAAAAAGAAAACCCACAACACTGGAGACTTTACAGCTTTCCTTCATAATCATGAACTATAGCCTACATGGATGAGAATTACCTCTTCATAGCTTACTGTACCCAGCTGGTCTGGGGAACTGCAGTAGACGTGCACAGAAACAAAACAATCTATCAAGTTCCTGAAAACATGTTGAGTCCCCTTAGTCATTGCATCCAATCAAATTTCAATGCATCAGGAGTTTCTGCTGAGAAAGTATCTAAAGTTTAAACCAACTTTATCCTTTCTACATTAAGAAATGCAAAGATGCATAATCTTTTTAAAATATGTGATTTTGACTGTGTATATATGGGATCTGACCAATTCTAGAAACGATCCCCCATGGCATTCTATAGGCTCCACTGTTCTCTCCATTTTGTTTATATTTTTGAAACCAAGTCAAGCAATCAGCGAAATAAATGACAAAAATTATGAACCTATAAATACTACAATGTTTAGCTGGTGTATTTTAAGCATGTGAAAGTTAATGGGATCCATCTGCAATGATGTATTGTTAAATAGTGTATTTCCCTATGGCCACTTTTACACCAGATACTGCAGCATGCATAATAATTAACAGAATCAAGTGTAATGGAGCATACATTTTAGGCAGGTCATATAAATATTTATAGTTAGTATTTCTTAGAACTATAAAAAAAATCTGATTTATTTTCTTTTTACCTTATTACCCTGGTAACAGGCATTTCCAGTGTTTTCCTTCAGCGGGATGCTAAATATATTATATGATGTGATGGATAATCTTCATTGTCTACCTGGGAGGATTTAGAAACATCCAGTAGACTACCTGTGAGGATGTCTGTGAAGGTTTTTCAAGAAAGGGTTTAACTGAGCAGAGAAAGAAAGAAGCTCATGATTGTGAGTGGTACCATTCTACAGGAAGGGGCCAGGACAGAACACAAAGAGATGAGAAAGCCAGCTAAGCAGCAGGAGACTCACTTTGACAAATCACCTCATCTCCATACAGCCAGAGCCAGGGGATTCTCATTGCTAGCTCTTCCCTGCCACGATGGACCTTGCCTTCTAATTATGAGCCACACAAGTCCTTCTTTCCATAGTGGATTTGGTCTGATATCTTGTCATCTATTTTCTTGGTCTTTTTCTTCACCTGTTAGATTCTAAGTGCACCTGGATTTTTTTATCCATGGATCTGATTGAAGAAAAGTAGGTGTGACCAACCAACATCAGTTGTGGTTGAAACTCTACACCATAGGCTGGAAATTGCCCATGTAGCAGGAGAATAGAGACAGCCTGAAGTGGCAATTAGGCAGCCACATTAAAGACAGAAAAGCAAGGGTGTTGATAAGGGAAAGAGACAGAGGAGAGAGAAGTACTGATAGGAGCTTTCTCAAACTCCGGCACATGAGAGGATGAAAATAATGAGAATAAAATGAGGTTTAATGAAGGTGACAGGAGATTGAAAAGGAAACACGAGAAAGCACCAAAATGTGAATGTCAATCAGTGTGGTGACATTTCCAGGAAAAATACAATAGCTCTTTTTCCTCACACAGCCTCCTTGTGTTCACTATTAGCTGTACTATTTGGTATATGGCAATTGCTTTAATTCTACTGGACAGTGAGAAAGCTTAAAAGTACATGTATAGGAAAGAATCAGTACATTGTGTAAAATATGTTTTAGACACCAAATAATATATAACTAGATACTGACATCTCAAAGAAAGAGTTCCAGTACTCTTAGAAAAGATGACATAGGAACAATCATAGAGAAGATAAATGGAATTTGAAATTACATATATATATATACATAGATGTATATATAATGTGCATATAATACATACAAGTATATTTAATACATAGTTGGTAGTTAAAAGTACCAAATATGCCTGGTTTTATACATATTTGTATAAAATATACATAAATTTCATAGTTTGAACAATTATTGGTTGTAGCACAATTGAGGAAAATATACACATTTGATTTTTCCAAGTATTTTTAATTTTTTGCAACCTACATGAAAAATTCCTATTACTATATTCTAATTTGAATTTATATCTTTGAAAGACATGTTGCTTACAACTTATAAAATATTATTTACAATATTCTCTCATTTGGCTTCCAAACCTTCTGTGAAAGTTCTAGAAGAAGATATTAATTTCTTTTTGAAGGCTCACTTTCTGGCCTCTTACACACACACAGACACACACACACACACACACACACACACACACACACACACACACACACACACAGATATATATGTGTGTTCCCAATGATCTCAATTGTATTCTTCAGTATTTGTTTGGTTACCAAAGCTCTTTTGTCTAATGGAGCTATAATTAGTGTATTATAAGTAAAGGTTTTTCTCTTCTGACTTCATACTTCCTATAATCTCCAAAAGGCTATATCTATAAATCCTAAGAACATAATTGGGTGTACTGGATCAGAAATTAGTCATACTTTCTTTGCAGCACCAGTGGGGATGGTGTGTTACTCATTCTTGATGGTATCTATTAAACAAAATACTCTCTTTAAAACATCTCAATGTGTTTTTATTGAACTGCTGGCTGTCTTCCAGAAGAATAGACCCATTCCAAGAAAGCATTCTGAGAAGCTTGGTTCTATTTGTAAGTAATTTTTCTCCAAATGACCCTTCAATTTTAAGAGTATCCAGTCCAAGGATACTCCTGCTAAACCGCCCCAAAAGGACTGCCCCACTCAAATACTCCCAATGGACCCACTGTAACCCGACTCCATCCTCCCTAGCCTTGCACACCAGGACAGACAATCGTCAAAGCAACGGCTTTTGCTTCTGAGCTTCCTCTGTTTTGGAAATCAAGAGGCCTAACCTCTGAAACATCCCAAGATCAGAGAACCAAAAAAAGATTTCAGCTTGAAATGTACAGTCCCTTTGCTCATATTTTAAAACACAAGTTCTATTTCAAAGGTAGCTTTCATTTCTCTCAGAACAACAGCTATAATACATCTAATATACAAGAAAGAATTCTATGTGTTAGAACATACCTATCTATGCAGAAAAATTAAGCAAATTCATATAATGGCATAACCCTAATATAAAGGAGAAGTGAAACAAAAAAGATGTATGGTGAGTTAATATGTGTTCATTTCACTTTGGGAAACTAAAGCCATGACCACATATAGCAAATTTAACATGTATAAATGTCTTTGTGTAAGGGTGTTTCATGAGCAACTCTCATTTTATAAGGAAATGTTCTTTTCTTTTTTTTAAATTTTTATTAATTTATTCTTGTTACATCTCAATGGCTATCCCATCGCTTGTATCCTCCCATTCCTCCCTCCCTCCCATTTTCCCCTTACTCCCCTCCCCTATGACTGTTCCTGAGGGGACTTCCTCCCCCTTTATATACTCATAGGGTATCAAGTCTCTTCTTGGTAGCCTGCTATCCTTCCTCTGAGTGTCACCAGGTCTCCCCCTCCAGGAGACATGGTCAAATATGAGGCACCAGAGTTCATGTGAAAGTCATACCCCACTCTCCACTCAACTATGGAGAATGTCCTGTCCATTGGCTAGATCTGGGTAGGGGTTTGAAGTTTACGGCCTGTATTGTCCTTGGCTGGTGCCATAGTTTGAGCGGGACCCCTGGGCCCAAATCTGCCTATCATAATGTTCTTCTTGTAGATTTCTAGGACCCTCTGGATTCTTCTATTTTGCTATTCTCCCATGCTTCTCTCATCTAGAGTCCCAATAGGATGTCCTCCCCTCTGTCCCAGTTTCCTGGAAATGTTTTATTGATGTTATAATATTTAAAATGGTTACTAACTAGTAGAAAACTACAAACCAAATGAAAATATCAACTTTCCTAGATGTTCCTGATAATTGGGGATTTCAATATACAGTAATATTATAGTTAAAAGATCCTTTATTTATAAACAAACTTTATAAGATAAGCAGGTTTAATCACTTAACATAAATGCTGTACAGAGTCACTGTAAATGGGATAGAACGCTCTTTGCTTCAGGAAGAACTTTTACACTGAAGTTGTCTGGTAACCCTGACCCCCAATAATAAATGTCATTGATAATTGCATATCACTGTGACCATCATCAATTTCTCCATAGACTTCCAAGATATCTTTGGTTGTTGTATACTTTGCCCTGTTAAAACCTACAGAATCAATCCAGGCTGCCCATGGGAAGCCGACTGACTTTGACACCCCTTACTATTGTATGAGTCAAAGACACCCCACCCCCACCCCCAGCTGCTCCCATGAGGAAGCACAGCACCACAACAATTAACTCTCCAGTCCCTGGCCTTGTCACAACATATATCAGGATCTTAATCTTTTTTTAATTAATTTATTCAGATTACAACTAAATTGTTCTCCCATCATTTGTATCCTTCTGTTCCTTCCACCCTCCCACCGCCACCCTGTCATCCTCCCTTAGGTCCCAGAAATGAATCCTCACACATCAGGATCTTAATCTTATGGGTGATCTGATATGCCTGTATCTACAGTAAAACTATTAACCTCACAAAGCTGAAGAGGAACCTGTCTTTTCGACCTGTGTCCTTAGGGCCAAACCTGCTCTCAGCACAAAGTAGAAACTCAACAACAAAGGAGTATTAGTAAAGAAATGAAGACATGAATTGATA
>OU015743.1:87038166-87048266 GCA_907169655.1 Acomys percivali | reverse complement strand
CACACACACACACACACACACACACACACACACACACACACACACACCAAAAATGCACACATACAGGTACATACACACACATATGAACACATTCATACACATAAGGCAAAAAACTTGGGAGAAACAGTAAAAAACATTCAAATTATGATCTGTCATTAAAGATATCTTGACACATGCTTAGGACAGCTTAATTAAAAGAATGAACATTGACATAATTTTGATGTAATGTGGTACTTTCAAACTCTCTCATGGAGAATATTTGATTATTTTCTTATATTCTATTTCATTCCACCAAAAAAAATCGAGGTAAATATATCAAACTAAGTATTTATTCTTTTAGAAACCATTGAACAAGATCTTTTATGTTTTCCTCTTAGAAATAACTAAAATCAATTAATCAGAACTCAAGATGAGTAAAATGTCAAAGTGTTATAATAAAATCAAACTATTCAAATGTATCACCAAACCAAAACCTAGCAGGATGATCAATCACCTTCCATGCTTTTCCAGATGGCTGCAGTCCCATCTCTTAGAGTAATGGAGTGTTCACGCGTTTGATAGTTAATTGTACTTGACTACTGTTTGGCAATCCACCAACTCCTTGGCCTGGGGCAGATCATTTTGTTTAGTGGTTCATCACAAAGACTTCACTAGCATGATAGCATAGATCACAGTGATAAAGAGAAAGTCAAAAGCTGAGATTCAACCCATCTCACCACCAAGAAGTTTCACTTGTTAAACAGTCCAGTTAGGTAAAGGGAAGCAAAGGGAATAATAAAGGCCAATAGCAGATTAAATAAAATATCAAATAGAGGACTATTTTTTTTATCCTTTTAACTTTTATTACAACACCATGTGTTACCTACTTTAACTCTTCTCTCCTATACAACAATTTAGCTTAAAACTATTAGAATGACATCTGCAGTAGAGAGTGCATAAATAAACTCATATCAGGTTACAGTTTAAAGTTTGAATAGAGAGTTCTACCAAACACAGAACTATTTTTGGCAATGTAACCATCTAGATTTAAAAATACCTTCTAAAATGTGTTCTTAAATTATTAATTTTATCCTACCTCACAAATATGTCTGTCAGATACATTGGGGCAGAAGGCAAAAGATGATGCTCCAACGTTATAGGGAGTTTTGGGTGACTGTTCAGGCAACAAACTGTCTCTGTCATCTTCTCATTTGGAAATCTGCTAACCTGCACTACCTGTATACTCAGGTAATCAATTTTATTCCTTCTCAAGTCTCTGGTGGGGTTGAACACCAGATAGTTTTGTTTTACAATTAAGCTTAGTTGTTTGGGGCTTAAGATGTTTTTAGGTCTTGATAGACGTTTTAAGTTGATAGTGTTGAAATATGATAGATACTGATTTACATTCAAAATTTTAGACTTACCAAGATAGGGAAGATATTTTCTTCAAGGTTACCAAATACAAATAGCCAAAGCACTATGAATGTATATATAACTCCTGATTATTTCATGGTTCTTGCTATAGGTAGTTTATTGTATATATGTATAATAATATAAATATATGTAAAAATATTTAATAACAAAAAATAAAACTAGAAACTCAAAAAATACAAATTTTATTTTGTGGAAAATATTGAGTCATGCATCATCCTCAAATAATTAAAAAATTGTCTTTTACTTATTTGAAAAAAATATTTAAATCTCTGAAGAAAGAGATTGAAAATGACATCAGAAGATGGTGGGATCTACCTTGTTCATGGATCGGGAGAATTAACAGTAAAAATGGCCATCTTACCAAAAGCAATTTGCAGATTCCATGCAATCCCTATCAGAATACCTATAAAATATTTTGAAGATATTGAAAGAACAATTCTCAACTTCATATGGACAAACAAAAAGCCCAGAATAGCAAAAACAATCGTATACAATAAAAGATCCTCTGGAGGAATCTCCATACCTGATCTCAAGCTGTACTATAGAGCAACAGTAATTAAAACAGCATGGTACTGGCACAGCAATAGGCTAGTGGATCAATGGAATCGAACTGAAGACCCAGAGATGAATCCGCACACATTTGGTCACTTGATTTTTGACAAAGAAGCCAAATCCATTCAATGGAAAAACGACAGCATCTTCAACAAATGGTGCTGGTCTAACTGGATGTCTACATGTAGAAAAATGCAATTAGACCCCTATTTGTCACCATGCACAAAAATCAAGTCCAAGTGGATTAAAGACCTCAACCTAAAACCAGAGACATTAACCCAATTAGAGGAAAAAGTGGGGAAGAGTCTGGAACACATAGGTACAGGAGACAACTTCCTGAACAGAACACCAACAGCCCAGGCCTTAACGTCAACAATTAATAAATGGGACCTCATGAGGCTGAGAAGCTTCTGTAAGGCAGGTGACACTGTCAAGAGAACAAAGCGACAGCCTACAGACTGGGAAAAGATCTTCACCAACCCTTCATCTGACAAAGGTCTAATATCCAAAATATATTAAGATCTCAAGAAATTAAACACTACCAAACCAAATAACCCAATAGAGAAATGGGGCTCAGAACTAAACAGAGAATTCTCAACAGAGGAATATCAAATGGTGGAGAAACACTTAAAGAAATGCTCAACCTCCTTAGTCA
The DNA here is from genome assembly GCA_907169655.1 of Acomys percivali. NCBI lineage: Eukaryota > Metazoa > Chordata > Mammalia > Rodentia > Muridae > Acomys > Acomys percivali. The sequence continues at coordinate 87,045,646 of OU015743.1, read as the reverse complement.
TCAGAGAAATGCAAATCAAAATGACACTGAGATTCCATCTTACCCCCATCAGGATGGCTAAGATCAATAACTCAACTGACACCACGTGCTGGCGAGGATGTGGAGAGAGAGGAACACTCTTTCATTGCTGGTGGGAATGCAAACTAGTACAACCACTTTGGAAATCTATCTGGCGCTTTCTCAGAAAAATGAGAATAGGGCTTCCTCAAGACCCAGCTATTCCACTCCTTGGAATATACCCAGAAGATGCACTACCACATAACAGGGACATATGCTCAACCATGTTCATCTCTGCCTTATTCATAATAGCCAGAACATGGAAACAACCTACGTGTCCCTCAGTAGAAAAATGGATAAAGAAACTGTGGTATATTTACACTATGGAATACTACTCAGCTATTAAAAACAAGGAATTTCCGAAATTTGTGGACAAATGGATTGAACTAGAAATTATCATAATGAGTGAGTTCACCCAGATGCAAAAAGAGTCAAATGGTATATACTCACTTATATCGAGACACTAGTCCAAGGGGTATGCCCCCATGAAAAACTTTACCTACCAGGAAAGTGGGTCAGAGGGGAGAAAATCCTATTGAGACTTTAGGTGTGAGACACCTGGAAGAATGAGGAAATAGAAAGATCCAGAGGGTCCTGGAAAACTACAGTCGTTTCTGGGCTCTGGGGTCCTCCTCAAACTATGGCACCAGCAAAGGAAAATATAGGCAGTAAACTTTGAACCCCTACCCAGTCTAGCCGATGGACAGGACATTCTCCACCGTTAAGTGGAGAAGGGGATCTGACTTTCACACAAACTCTAGTGCCCCATATTGGACCATGTCCCGTGAATGGGGAGGCCTGGTGGCACTCAGAGGAAAGATAATAAGTCACCAAGAAGAGACTCAATACCCTATGAGCATATACAGGGGGAGGAGGTCCCCCTCAGTCGCAGACATAGGGGAAGGGAGTAGAGGGGGAAGCGGAAGGGAGGAAAGAAAGGGAGGATACAAGGGATGGGCTAACAATTGAAATGTAATATGAATAAATTAATAAAAAAATGTCAAAAAAACCCAAAAAACAAAAAAAAGCAAGGAATTCCCGAAATTTGTGGACAAGTGGATTGAACTAGAAATTATCATAATGAGTGAGTTTACCCAGAAGCAAAAAGAGTCAAATGGTATATACTCACTTATATCGAGACACTAGTCCAAGGGGTACGCCCCCATGAAAAACTTTACCTACCAGGAAAGTGGGTCAGAGGGGAGAAAATCCTATTGAGACTTTAGGGGTGAGAAGCCTGGAAGAATGAGGAAATAGAAGGATCCAGAGGGTCCTCGAAAACTACAGGTGGGTCTGGGCCCTGGGGTCCTCCTCAAACTATGGCACCAGCCAAAGAAAATATAGGTAGTAACCTCCTACCCCTACCCAGTCTAGCCGATGTACAGGTTCTCCACCGTTAAGTGGAGGAGATCTGACTTTCACACAAACTCTGGTGCCCCACATTGGACCATGTCCCTTGATGGGGACGCCTGGTGGCACTCAGAGGAAGGATAATAGGTCACCAAGAAGAGACTCGATACCTTATGAGCATATACAGGGGGAGGAGGTCCCCCTCAGTCACAGACATAGGGGAAAGGAGTAGGGGAGGAAGCGGGAGGGAGGAAGGAATGGGAGGACACAAGGGATGGGCTAACAATTGAGATGTAATATGAATAAATTTAAAAAAAGAAAAAAATAGTCACAGAAATATAAGATCAATATAAAGAATAAAGCTAATGGAATGAAAAAAAAAAAAAGAAAAATTGCCTTTTGACGTGTTTTAAAAATGTGTGTATGACCCAGGTGCAGTGATACACACCTGTAATCCCAGCCCTCAGGGAAGCAAAGGCAGGCAGATCTCAGTGATTTTGTTTTTTGTTTTTTTTGTTTGTTTGTTTTGTTTTTTTGGTGTTACTCACACATATGTGTTGGGATTTGTTTTTTTTTTTTAATTTTTTATTTTTAATTAATTTATTCTTGTTACATCTCTATGGTTATCCCATCCCTTGTATCCTCCCATTCTCCCCTCCCTCCCATTTTCCCCTTATTCCCCTCCCCTATGACTGTTCCTCGATTTTGAAGCCAACCTGGTCTACAAAGCTAGTCCAGGCCAGCCAAGACTACACAGAGAAACTCTATCTCACAAAAACAAACAAACAAAAATCCACAACAAAGAAATAAAAGAAAACAAAAATATCATGCCTAACTGTATTTCTCATTAAGGCCTTGAGGAAGATTGGGAAAAGTCAGTATTGAACATCAGAAAGCAGTAAAGGGGCCACAGATCTCACCCTAGCCACTGCCGAAGTCGCAAGTATTACCTCCAAGATAGAGCTAAGGACAACATTTATCTAAAAAGGCAATCACAAGCCAGAGGAACAAACTTTCCTCTACTTGAAATGGAGACTTAAAAAAAAAAAAAGATTTAGAAATTGCATCTTCATTGTGTTCCTGTTTCTTTCCTGAATAGCCTCTTTCCTGACCACACTTCATGTAATTTGTAAGAGAGATTTTTGAGAGTGTTGGCACTGGAGAGCCCTCAAAGTTCAGCCAAGTCTCCTGTCCCTCATGCCCTACACCCAGACGATTTAGGGACTGTCTCTCCTATCCCAGTGTCAGGCTGTAACTCACTGTTTTCCAGCCTGTTTGTTGCAAGAGGTCCATGAATGCAAAGGCTCTGTTCTTGTCTTTGTGTCCTTGGCATTTGCAACAGGTTCTATTTCATACCAGGAGCACAATTTAATTATTTTAAACTAATGAAATATACTCCAAGAAAAACCATAGTCCATTGAGTATGATGAAAACAAGAGCAAAACGAAGACTGTGAGTTCAGAATCTAACACGTCATAACATCTCTGACTACAGGTAGGGAAATCTTTAGCCTACACTTACACATCGGCTCAGGGCTATCTTGCATGGAACAATCTCTTCTACACTAAAAATACCTTCATTTGGGGGACGTATTTTTAGTGTTCTACCTTTGGATCTTGCCTTTAATGCCCCTGCTGTTCTGAGATCCTCATGGTCTGTCTGTTTTGAACAGGAATTCCAGATATGGGACCTTCCCTCTGAGACAAGAGGTTGGTAAATTCTGTTGAGTTAGTTGTATGAGTAGGAGCAAAGCATTTACCTCTGTGAGGTTCCTTCCTTTTTGTTGTTGTTGTTGTTGTTGTTGGTTTGTTTGTTTGCTTGGTTTGGTTTTTGTTTTTTTTTGAGACAGGATTTCTCTGTGTGTAGCCCTGGCTGTCCTGGACTTGCTTGGTAGACCAGGTTGGCCTCAAACTAACAGAGACCTGCCTGCCTCTGTCTCCGGGGTGTTAGGATTAAAGGCATGTGCCACCATATCCATGAATCATGGGCAGAGATGGGTGTAGAAGAACAAAGTGTATAGTAGGACTTACTTACTTGGGTATAAACTTGACAGCCAAAGAGCTTTCCAATCCCCACTGCTTGTCAACGGTTTCCTGGCTACCAAGGACACTGATAATAACGCTGTCTTTGAAAGGGGATGTTACCTTTGTAGTCTTCTCCCCTCCAGGTGCTACCAGTCTCAGTGGTAGACCAGTCAAACTCCCATACACCTACACTCTTGCCCCTGAACATTTCATGACTTTCTTTTTTGACACTGGCATCACCTCCCACAGCAGTCATCTGTCCCTAATATGTGCCATTCACACAATTGTTTCTTGTCTGCCTTCTACTCTGGGCTATGGAAATTTTGAGAACTGAGTTATATGTATGCTGCAATGTGGACACCCAGCCTGATGCCTTGTGTCTAGCGTTATGTTATAAGATTTTCAGGATGAGTAAATTTGTGCCTGGAAATCCCTGCCTGACAGCCATTCTAGCCTCTGAATTAAGAGTTGGCCATTACGTGTATTGACTAAACATGGATATATTGTGCTCAATTTTTCACCATTATTAAAAGAACAAGCCATGCTGTGGTCAATTAGGTAAATGCAAAGGAAAATATGATATTAATTTGAAGCGTACATAGAAGACATAATAACCTTTTAAATTTTTTCAGCAACTTTTCTATGTCTTTTCTTCATCATAAATACAAGAAAACACATTTGTGAGATTACAAAAGAAAAACAAGTCCCTACATGTGCAAGCAATAAAGATCTGTATAGTTACATAGCTAAATAGTAAAGGAGATGCTAAGCTTATTGTATCTTATAAATAATAGGGAAAAAACAATACACCATATACTCAAATATTGATATGTTTGTTAGGAGCATAGTAGTGATAATACCAGGGAAATAGTGTGAATTTGTCAATTTAATTCAATTTCACTATTTGAAAAACTGAAAATAGATTGTATATGAATCCAAATCAGAAGAAAATTTGTAGAGCATATAAATAAGAAGAGGCTTGTTGCTAATGCAATACATGATCTACTATGTTCCTCTCAACCCCTTCAATCCACCCTTTCTATTTCTTATCCCTGAAATCATGACTTTAATGCCAGAACTTGGGAGGCAGAGGCAGGTTCATCTCTGAGTTCAAAGCCAATCTGGTCTACAAAGTGAGTCCAAGACAGCAATGTCTATCACACACACAGAGAAACCCTGCCTTCAAAAACCAAAAAGAGAAAGGAAGGAAGGTAGGAAGGAAGGAAGGAAGGAAGGAAGGAAGGAAGGAAGGAAGGAAGGAAGGAAGGAAGAAAATGGGCTGGGAGTGTAACTGGATAGTGTTTGTCTATTATACTGGAAGTCCTGGTTCAATCTGAAGCACTACATAAAATGAGACATCATAGTAGACACTGTGGTATATCCCTGTAATTCTATCACACAGGAGCTGGAGGTAAAATGATCAAAAGTAAGAAGTTCAAGTACAGTTGCCTGTGAATAGAAAGACAAGGCCAACTTGAATTATGTGAGACATTGTCTCAGAAATAGCAGAAGGGATTTGAGAGAGAGGGCTCAGCAGTTAAGAATGCTTGATATTCTTCTAGAGGACCAAAGTTTTCCAGTACCTAAGTTGGGTGGGTTACAATTGACTGTAACTCAGATTCTAGGAGGTCTTTCACTCCCTTCTGGCTCTGGGAGCACTGGCAATCCCTTGGCACCCATACACATAAATAATATTTTTGAATCTTAAAATAGAACCAAGTGATCCAAAAATGTCCTTACATGATGTCCTTCGGGGGATAATGACCTCAATGAACAGTAAGAGTAATTGCACCTCAAAGAATACTCACCTAAAAATTAGGTTTTTCATTGAAGATTTTATTGAAATGAATTGATTTGGGTACACATTCTCATAGCCTCACTTAAGATGAAAAATAGCATGGCACTCCATTGAAAAGAGTTGATGGCGATATCACCAGTCAGAGAGTGTGCAGTAACAGTAACAAAGGAGAATGACCCTACCCACAATACTAGCTTACCATCTGAGATCACTATAACAGTGCTGATCTGGGATGTAGTCAGTATGGTAGGCAACAACCGACAGTGCTCATAATTGCTAAGGTTCAATAATAAGGCTCAAAAGAAAAGTGAAGCTGATAATACAAAAGGATAGATATTTTAAAATAGAAAAATCATTTGAAAAATTCTCATCATGTTACATAAAAGAATATTCAGTCTTTTAGACAACTACAGAACATAAATAACCAAGTATTAATTTTAGTTTTTAATGCATGAGGTTATTCATTTTGTATCATGTATTAGGTATATGAGTACTTATCCAAGATTTACACTCCCTACAGCATCCCAAAGGCATAGGAATAGTAGAAAACTGTTGAAATTTAAGATAGAAATAGAAAATGGTTGATGGTTTGTAAAGTTAAAAATCAAAACACTACTGCAACAAAAATAGCACAAAAATTACATCACATACAGCCATGTACAAAAACATTTAAACCATCTATACAAGATGAATGTTTCAATGAAAAGCTATGCAAACCAATGAATATCCAACTTACTAATGAATATAGAAAAGTTTGATCTCATTAATACTAAGTAACAACAACCTAAAAATAATTATCACAGTCATTTATTACTCAAATTAATGAATGATGAGGTAGGGATGTCCTTGAGTGCTTATAGTACAGTGTAAACAAATCAATCCATCTGGAAAGAAATTTTCAGAATGTGTTAAAGCATATGCATAAATGGTTCTCTTCCTAGAAATTTCTCAGAAAAAAAAAAAAACAATTTAGAGTCAGCTACTGCACCGTGGGGTAGCTAAGGATGGTTAAGGATAATGACAGTGCACTCTGTATATCTATGAGCTTGAACACAAGTCATTCATATGCATGGTTCAGGGGATAGTGTGTGTTCAGTATTAGTGAAGCCATGGGCTATATACCAAGTGTTCCCCTAGTTTGCCCCAAACCAACAAAAAATTTTGAATATTCTCAACAAAAAGTTCTAATAAATCGCTGAGATTGATAAATTTGCTGTGAATAGCCTATTACAAAATATGTACATGCATGAACACATCACAGGGATGCCTGACAAATACATTCACTAACTAGTTGCTTCATAAAATAAAAGAAATAAAAGCAAAACAATCAGAAAGTATAGCATAGGCTACAGCAAGCAGATATGCTACTAAGAACAATTGCTCATGCTTCTTATATAAAGATTACATATAACACTTGATTTGTTGTAATTCTTATATTAATAACAAAAAAATTATAAAAACAGTCTTGGGAAGATTAAAATAAATTTTCACAATACAATGGACAGACTCAGGAATCATGCTCCTATGATTCTAAAGTCTTAATGAACAAATTATAAAATAATTACTTTCACAAAAAAATATACTAGGACAAAATATATAGTAATGATGACAGAGAATTGAGAGGACACCAAGCCTCAAAAGGAAACAGGAAATGTACTGCAACAAATTAGGACTGTAGTCACCACAAAAATAATTGGCAGTCACATGTTCTCAAATAGGAAAGATTTATATATGTATATAGAGTTTGCATTCACATTATTGCTAAATTAAAAATTAACACAATTTGGAGCAATGAAACATATGGTGAACTATTTCTGAATCAACCAACAATCCTCTTCCTCTTGTGTTCATGAGAATAATTAATTATTATAAACATAATTGTCCCAAATTCTAGCTGTCATCAAACTTTCAAGCAGGATTCGAATATCCATTATAGGACTTCAGGGAAGCCACCACTGAGGTTCAGAATCCTTTTATAGAGAGCTATGGTTTTAAAACACACACACACACACACACACACACACACACACACACACACACACACTTCTAAGAATGGAGAAAAGCCCTAAGCATGCTCAGAGCTAGAGAGAACTTAGATTTAGATTTCCAGTGTCGTCACTGGCCCAAGCAGTCTTCACAAATCAGTTATAGTAGTCACCATAGTAGCAGAAAGAGTATCTCAAAGTCACAAAACAAACTGAGTAACATCTTCTCTTAGTCATAGCCCAGGATGAGTAGTTTGTAGAGAGGG
>OU015743.1:86982486-87030144 GCA_907169655.1 Acomys percivali | reverse complement strand
TCTTCTTCTTCTTCTTCTTCTTCTTCTTCTTCTTCTTCTTCTTCTTCTTCTTCTTCATGCCCTCCAGGAGCCTCAATGCCCTGTTTCCTTATCTCATTCTGACACAGATGTCCTCTTAGTCACTGAACACTTGAAAACAAACTTAGAGATTAAGGACTGGGTGTTGGTAGACTAAATTCCTTATTTCTTCTCCAGTTCTGTAAAACATGTGGATCATAGTGCATGCCTATAATTCTAGCACCTAGGGAGTTGAGATAGGAGAACAAGGAGTTCAAGATCATCCTGGGCTGCATAGTCAGTCAGTGGTCACTCTGGGATACATGAAACAAACAACACAAATAATATAAAAAACATAACTTAAACAAACAAATAAGGAACCACCTAAATCACTTGTAACTTTTCTGGTTGTCTCACCTCAATTACTTTATTATGACCAGCTCTTAAGCTCTGAACATTCCATTTTGGAAAATTCTTTTAAATACTCCACTTCATACCACTTCAATTTTGTTTCTGTTTTTGCTTTTCCAAACTAGTTTCATTGTATAACATCCCTAGCTGTCCTAAAATTCACTTTGTAGAACTAACAGAGATCTACCTGCCTCTGACTCCTGAGTGCTGGTATTAAATAACTCAGCATGCCATTTCAACTCTTTCTTTCTTTATTTACTTGGTTCCTATCTTCAGTTTTAGATTTTTTTCTCTTAAACATTAACCCTATCAACGAATCCATCTCACGTAACTATTTCTCTTGTTCCTGCCATATCTTTCTCCATTCTTTTAAATGTCTTCATCTAATATTAATAAGCATGTTCTGTGTACTGGACAATACAAACACACACAAACAAATAAGCAAAATTATGCCTATTACATGCTGACACTAACTTTACTGACCAAAAGTAAAAAAAAAAAAAAAAGGCATCCAAAGAATATACCTAATAAAGCTGACACTGTTGACTAATGTTGACTAAGACTTCAAAATCTCCTTCCACAATGATTACATGTCACAATAGTTTAAAGATAACTTATTTCTGAGTTTTAACTCACTTTGTTTTCTGTATTTCAAAGCAGCACCATTACTCAAATGATTTAGCCTCACTTCTTTCCAGTGATCTACAATGCTGACTAGCAATATTAGATTGAGCGCTGAACATTTATCCATTAAAGGACAAGAAGGAAATCTCATATGAAACAGTGACTAATTTCAAAACTGAAATTCAGTGTTCTAGGACAACCAGGGCTACACACAGAGAAACCTTGTCTTGAAAAACTAAACAACAAAACAACCAGCAACCAAGCAAGCACAGAGGAAAAAGTAAACAAACCCTGCAAGAAACCATTAATTTATTCTAAACAGCTCAAAATAAAATTGATTCTATATGGTAGACATTTGAATTTCATTTCCTGAGATCAGGCAAATCTTTGTCGACAGGGCTGTAAAATACAGAGACACAAAACCAGTGAGCCAGGCCAAGCCAACTGTACAAGCCCCACTTTCTCTCTACAAAAGCCAGAGGCATAGAGAGGCTCTTTGTCTCTGTTCTTCACACTATATTTCTCTTTTGATCTGCTTGCTTAACATAGCTCCCCTGTTTATTTGTTTAAGGGAATATGGCCCAGATTTTTCTATCAGTTTAATATTTCACCCTAATAAATGTTTTCTTTAGAAGACATTCCTGTCCACACACTGAAATTCAAACCAGAAGGGAAAAGTGCATTATGAGCAAAGTCAATTCTACCAGAAATAACTAATTTTATTAATGAAATTATAATTTACTGATTTCTAGAATTAAATTCAAAACAAGTTTTATCTTGCATATATTTTCTTCAAGGGTCTGCTTAACAACTACTGACTGTTCTAACACAGGTCCGTCAAACTATCTTCTTATATTAGATATACATGCCAATTCCCTTGACAGAAAGACGTTCTTACGTTAACGACAGGTTCCTTTAAAAAAATTGTACTCTAAGCCCTAAAGGATAAACATTTATCCACTAAGACAGAAGGATAAAGACTTTAATGGCATCTTGCTTTAGGACTCAAAATAAATAAGGCAAAGATGGGTTTCCATCTTCTCACAACTAAATTATAGAGATTAAAATACATAAACACAAAATGAACGTGTTCCATTTGCATATTATATTTTGCTCTTAAAGTTGATATTGAAGATTAAGGGTCACCATTTAATCCTCACTATCCTAATCCCTAAAATGACAAAGACAAGCATGAGTGCATGTCTGCAGCACTAAATTACCTTGAAAGAAAGCAAATTCCGGATAAAAAGGGGAGCATATTTATATTATGGTGATTTAGAATCTGTCGCCTAAACACATCTTCTCCCCTCAATCCATTGACCTAAATTGCACACTAAAAGCTTGTTTGTCGGCAAATGGGCAGCTAACACTTTGAGACAACCCAGAGAGTCTTCGCTTATGCAGAATCACGCCAACTATTTTTCTGACTACAATAAACACTGTCTTGTTCATACTCCACAGAAACAGGAATTGCGTTATAAAACAGGAGGCTTTCTTTACAGTTTTAAAACCATTTCCTGGATAGTTAGTTATGAAAATTTAGAACTGTGGCTATAAAAAATAGTGGCTGCAAAAGGACCTATGAAATATTTAATTAAAATCCTACATAATCTAACAAAATACAGCTAATGCTATAAAATTCAAAAGGCATTAGAGGAAAATAGGAACCATGGGCTTTTTTTAGAAAAAGAAAAAATGGTTAACACAATCCTTATTGACAATGTTTTATTTTATTTCCTATATATTCTTCAACATTTTGAAATCTAAAGTCTCATGTAATGAATTTTCAAAGCAGAATAAACCCAACTTACAAATTTATCTAGTGGCTCAGAAACCTATTTGATTATTACCTTCTGTTAGAAAACACATCAATATCTGTGTTTTGTATACAACAAAAGCCACAAGTGACAAATCAACATAGTACATTCGTGCAAACAGTCACATTTCCTTTTAGGTGCTGCAGAGTTTTCCACGTATACAGTTACATTAGAGACATTTTCTAAAATCACATTATGTACATCAATCAGATCATAACTCGGCAGTGGGTTTGGTTTCTTTACAAATCGGTTCCACCCTCAGTCAATGCTGCCAGTATAGCATCATGCACATTGCTTTAAAATGGATCTCAAACAATTTTTGCAACACCGAACAATAAGTTCCCTGTTGTTAAAATCCATGTTATTTGTGTGCATTGTAACAATTTGTAAAACTTCAGGCAATATTATGTATTATAGAAAGCTTAGGACTAAAAAAGGGGCTGTGTGCTTAAATATGTTTCAAAGACCACACAGTGTGATGCTAAATTAGTATGACGCTGTCTTTGCCGGTGTAAATACATATTCAAGTATGTTTCAAAGCACAAGGAATTTTTTTTATCACAAATCCTCATTTTATGTAGACATAGAGCATACAATGAAAGAGTCCAATCATCTTAAAAGGGAGAATCTACAGCAAATGATCCAGTGATACAAGGCATTTCAGGGCCAGTTCCCCGCTGCTTAGTCACAGTAGTTACAAAAGCTGACTAATGAAGGCTGCAAAAATTATAATTAATTTTAATTCTAAGGAAGTCACCCTGCTCCAGTCAACTGCCCATCAAATGTCAGTATAAATTATGCTAAAGGAAAAAAATTATTAGGCTAGACTTATAGAGTTAAAAAATCCTTACACTTTATTAAAATTAAGAATGTATATGTGGGAATTACTTTTAATGAACAACAAATTACAGTTGCTGAGCTCAATGAAGCATCTGCCTCCTTTTGTTTGTTTTCACAGCCTGACTGGTGCAGAGTGCACTGTCGGTTTAACTCCCATTCAAAATGGCAGCCTGCCTCGTCACTGGACTCTCACATCCATAACATTTTAACAGAGAATCTGTAACAGATGTTTTCAATTTTAAGAAGGGGACAAGTATGTTTTATAAATATGTTCTAAACATTAAAGGTTGGCGTTTATAATAATAAGGTACATGCCTTTTTCAAACTGGAGCACTCGGATGACTAAGTACTTTTAAGCCCTAAATTAGCACATAAAGTATTCATAGACTAGTACCAATAAAAACAAGCCCTGATGTACTTTATTAAACATTTCATTCAAGTAAATGTGTTTTGTCTCTATGCTCTAATAGGTGATCATTTGTTTCAAAGGGGTATGCATGAGGACATTCAATAATAACATCTATTATCAAACCTTTACTGGAAGGTTTAAAGTGGTTAGCTGGATACATCATCTGGCATCACACAAGACATTAAAAATGGAAAATCAGTGTCTTATTAGCATGTGTCTCTTATTAGCTGGGCCTTCCCTGCTGAGGATTGGGAAGCATGATGCTATAAAAGACTTGGAAGATTGTTTTATCAGAGCCCTTTATGGAAGAGAAATTCCTATCTGGAAATGATGATTTTTAAAAAAGAAAGAAAGAGAGAGAGAGAGAGAGAGAGAGAAAGAAGGAAAGAAAGAAAGAAGCCACTTCTTCTCTACCCACTCCCATGCAACAGTGTATGAATGATTTAATAGAACACACAAAAAAAAAGATTTTCTAAAGTGTTGTGAGTTTTCTTTAAACTGTTCATAGCACCAGCAAGTAGTGTTGGCTCAAACTGTAAGGAGGACACATTTTAAAATAGTCCTTTAGCATCTGTTATTAAAGTTTTCCCCTTTAAAGTGAGAGGAATGATTCTGATCTCCCCCAGACTCTGGCCATCCACTGATTACTCTCTGTCTCCCCAGCCCAGACATGGCTCAGCTAGGAGAGACAGAACACTGGCTCAAAGTCTGTATTTCCAACTTCTTGGATCCCCTACTGAGGTGACCCAAAGGATACAGAAGAGTTGACCAGCACTAGTACAGTCTTTCATTCTCAAGGAGCAGAACAGGCTGCCCCTTTCTTCTTTTCTGCCTTGTCTAGCATTGTTTCACTTTCATTTTGATTTTACAGTGCTGTACAAGGCAATCCCTGGAAATTCAAATTGCCTTATGCAATTAAAAATAAACAAACAGAAGACAATTGCATTAGTTATTTCAGGAGCTGGGCATGGAGAAGGATATATGACTGTGATCCTCTGTGCTGGCTGGATGAAGCTCTGTCTAAAGAGGTGATGTCTGACTGGACATTTGACTCTCAACTGTAGTTGGAACTGTAATATACTGCATTAGGAGAATGGCTTGCATACCAGTGTAATGGTGCCTACTTTTGGATTACTTTAATCTTCCCCCACCCACATTTTGAAAGGAAAGAATGAAGATAATGACAGCTCCATTATTCGAAATCCAGCTTCAGAAACAAGCCAATGTAGAATTCTCCAAAGGTCTACTGCCATGAAAACCACAGATTCTAAAAGCCCTCCCGTTTCGTGCAGTTTCTTTTTATCTCATAAAGTCATACTTCTAAATATACTTGTTTCATATATACCTTCCAGTTCAAACATTGACCAATGAAAACATTATAAGGCATTTTCTTTTTCTTTTTTTTAAATTTTCGTAGGTTTTACTATATACTTGTGGTTCAAGGCTGCTTTTAAGATCCAATTTAACAACAAACAAACAAAAAACTCCAAAGGGATATTTAATTTGGGCTAGGAGATGTTGTCAATAAATAAGATATATATAGCAATGATGGAATAGCTGTTTCATTAATTTTAACTGGATTTGAAAAGTACAAAACATTGTGAATACTAACAATTTACCAGTTATTGCTCCATTAACGCACATGTACTCTTAAATACCTCACAATACAGATTACTCTTCTAAAAATAAAAGCTATTTTGAGAATAAAGTAACTTTACTTCAGTGTGCCTGTATTAGCCCTTTAAAAAACATAATATATAATTAATTATACACAGAAGGTAAAATGATGATGAAAGTGAACTCAAAACAAAAATTTACTCATGAAAAATATCTATGAATTTGCTAGAAATTATTGTCAAATATTCCATGCCTTACAAAATCAGAACCATAAAGTATGGCCCTGAGAACTTTTATATAAAGTAGAAACTATGTCTCACATTACATTGTGAGGATACTAGCTAGATTATTAAGGTCCATGTGGTCACCATTCACTCCTTGAATTGGACCTCTATCTATATTGAGACTAATTTTGTTCTATACTTATTGATAGGGTATTTTTCTTCTGTACCGATATTGAAAATATGGTTTACTTTTGAGTCTGAGATGCCGTTATTGTTATTTATATTTGTCAGACAACATTTGCTCACATTCACAAATCTGAGATTGAAAAGGAAAGAGGCCCTGCAGCTTCCTCCAACACACTGACTCCCGTCAGTGTAGTGCTTTTCTCAATGGCTGCATGACAGTTTCCAATTGCTAAGAAGACAAATGTCTACAGACATATTGACCCAGCAATAGTCTTCTGGGAGGAAACAGCCTTCTTTACTGAGTCAAACCACCAGCTTCTCACTCTAGCCCCACTGTACCTCCTAAGTCCACATCTTCCTATCTAAACCCCACCAGGCTCCTCTCAACCATCATGGCCCTCCTGTTCTGTGCAGTTAATCATAATCCCCTTCACATATGAAATCTCCTTCACTTTGTAACCTGTTGTGATCACTTTCCAGACTGTTGTGATGTTCATGGAGTCTGCGAATCTGACTTCAGGGACAGATACCTCAAAATGAATCCATTCTCCTCCACATCTTTCTGAAATTTACCATGACTACCATAGGTGTTCATGGGATACAGGCTGGTAACATCAGAGATTCACTATAAAGAACAATAATAAATACACTGCTTCCCGGTCGGCAAGTCTTGGTTTAGATGCCAGATTTTAGTGACTTATTTTTACTTTATGTGCTTTGGTGCTTTGCCCATATCCCTCTTTCTGAGGGTGCTAGATACACTGAAACTGGAGTTTACAGACAGATGTGAGTTGCCATATGGGTTCGGGAACTTGAATCTAGGTCCTAGAGGAGCACCCAGTGCTCTTAACCATTGAGCCATCTCTTCAGCCTCAGATGCCAGATTCTTATCTGCACATGCATCCCTGGGTGAGCCACCAGAACTTTCTATGTCCCATTTTTCTAATTTGGACAGCTCTATGTGCCTCAGTAGACTATTGTGAGGACCAAATAAGACAATAATCATATAAATGGTTATGATGTGATTAAAACACACATAACATGTATGTATATATATGTAACTATATTATTAGTATAGCATTAGTTATTAGATATAGCAGTAATTATTAAGTATCCCCAAATCAAGGGCCAAATGTTAATTAAAATTTAAAAACCCTAAAGCTTCTTTAAAAAGTAATTTAAACACATTCAGTTTAGGGCAAAATGCTTTTTTAAAACATCATAACATTTTCAAACATACATGAATAATATTTTTTGAATCCGTGTATTTGTTTCAGAATTTTCAACTAAGTCATCTCTTTAGCCACATGGTCATGTAGCATTCCATTGCTGCAACTAAACTCATTCCTTCTCTAAAATACTGTAAATGGCTGCCTTTGAGGATGGTTTTAACTTCCCCTACCTATCACAAAGAAAACTCCTCAAGGTTCTTGTGTCCTTATGACTTCAAGATGAGTTATTTTTTTCCATAATCTTCTAACTTAATTATCCCAGAGATAAAGTAGTTTTTTTATTAACAAATAGGGAAAACAAACAAAGTTCTTCTTTGTTGTTCTGAAATCCATTTATCCTACTCATAGAGAAGGACACTGAGTTCTAAGACACAGCACAAAAATGCACATGGCCCAGCCATGCATCACTTTATTATTATTATTTCATAGACTCTAAGACACGTACAAAGATGCTCATGGTCCAGCCATGCATCCTTCTATTATTATTTCATAGACTCTAAGACATAGCAAAAAGACATGCATGGCCCAGGCACATATCCCTCTATTATTTCATAGACTCCAGTAAATTTCTGCTTGTATTCTTCTCCTTTTGAGATTTATTAATACCAGGTTTTTAGCCATCTGTAAGCCTGTCCATGTTGGCTATAAGCATTCCTGTTACCCTGGTCTTGAGCTTTTCAATCTGTTATATGTCTTTTGAGGTGAAAGGTTCACATGTATAAGATTTCTGTTTTGTTCATGCCGATGCAATAGAATTTTATAACATACAACAAAGAGCTAGCATCTTAGGGACGGCATATGTAAAATCATATCAGGAGAAGGGGGCAAATCCCAGGCTCACTGTGAGAGCCAGCGACTTATTATCCCCATCCTCCCTCCATCCATCCCAAGGGAGTACTTTTCCAAGTAATTGGAATAATATGTCACCTAAATGGAACAACAGAAATCATCTCTGTGCTCTAAAACCATGAAAATTAGACACAAAAATTAGCACAAAAGTAAGTAAAATGGAGGCTTGTTAATTAAAGACTTGGCAGGATGACTTCAAGTCACAACTCCTTACTGTACAAGCTCCTCTCTACCTCCTACCAAACAGGAACACAATACCCACAGCATCATTTCAACTTAATCTCAGAAAGTCAACTGACCTTCCAAATATAAGGTGTGAACCACTCTTCTCCTCTGCCATTCTGGATCTACCCTGACACATCATTGTGGTGAAGGTGTCTAGAAAGGAATGACTGATTTCACAAACCCTACAGAAATGTTTTATGTTGTTATTTCATTTAATCCATTAAGTTTTTAATAAATGTTCTTGCTGAATCAAACTTGTAATGACCCACTAACAGAAGCAATTGGAGAGGGGAGGCTCCTGTACTGATGCTAACTTTAAGTTATATACAACCTACAAATATTACCATAGGCAAAGAGGTCCTACTGTTCATCACACGATTACCAGGAGGTCAAGTCTCTCAAATCTACATTATTTTCCCCTACAGCCTATGAACATGGCAGGTAGCCCTCTGATCACCCAAGGCAGAATCACTTGTTTTAATAATTAATAAAAACTGGTTGTGAATATGAATATTTAAAGAGTCAACTCAAAACGCCTAGATGATTCAAGGTAATCACTTCCACATTTGGGGATACCCCCCACCCCGAGACTGTATTAGTTCTCACTAATACCCCATTTCAAATCTATGACTTTGCAAGGACCTCTCGTTTTGATGGCCTAATAGAGTTGGGCCTATATTTCAATGTATAAATTATTAAAGTCATGATAAGGTCCAGCACGGCCACCTGCACCAAGAGGGTGTGTGCTCTTCCTTTCATGTCTTGATTAACATGGGGCTGACTTTCCAATTTGTGGATTAACTATACCTTTTACTAGTTCTCTGCTCCCACTGATTTCCTGCCTCTTGGCCATTTCTTAGTTCATTTTCATATCCCCCAGAGGGGAAAGAGAGAAAATTAAACTCAAACCTATGGAACTTACTCTAATGAAAGGAATGGGAAGAGATTGGAAAGCCCTGGCTGAAATGAGGTTTGGGGATTTTCATACTTGCTTTGGTTCCAGTTAACCTGGGATATAGAGAGCCCACTTGATATGAAGCCACTTATCCTTCACCTCTACAATGTGATTTAACCATGACCAGGAAGGGAAAGCTATTACACAGACCAGAGCTGTTCATAAAGTCCCTAAACAAAATTATATTTAAGGAGACAAACAAATGCAAGGCTTGGGAGCAATATATTGGAGGTGCAAACCTCCCTGAAAACAAGTTGTTGGCTCACCTATCTGTTCTTGCATGATTAAAAAAATAAGAGTGAATTCATAGGTTTCTGCTTCCCCCCCCCCCCCGCCCTTTTTCCAAAGAATAGAATACTCGGTGCATGTCCCCAAAGGGTTAATGCTTCAGGGTGAGCTGAAATTCATGAGTCTAATCCTGAACAAGTGAGGTGAAGTTCTATCAGGTCTATTTCAGCCTATCAGAGATTACTGCTGGCTGTCTAATCCTGCTGGGCCTCAGGGAGGAACCTTCTATTGTATTTGAAATCCTGGCCAGGAAAGAACAGAAGGTTAAATGGGTGCCTTGCTCTGTAATCAAATATCACAGGCACTACTTATCTATTCAATGAACAACTGATGTAGAAAATCAATTAGGAACCAAATAGCTTCTTAGGAATTTTTACTCAGAGAGATGTAAGGTTTAAAAAAAAAAAAGTTTATTTGATGTGTTTTATGGTAGCACACTAGGAACTGTGGATTCACAAAAGTTATTTTAACAGGTTTTACAAATATGTCTTGAATGCTCTGGAGCCCCTGAGGTATGTGTGCGTTGGCAGAATCAGGGGCACTTCAGGAATCATGATACAATGCTTCAGAACAGCTGGCAGAGTTAGCAGCCAAAGTCAATCCCCACGAAATGTTGTTAAAGCTGAAGGAAAATTCTGAACAACAACCAGAAGAACGGAAATGCATATCACTACATTTTCATCCCAATGATTTAAGTATTTTCCCTCTTTATAAAATGCATTCCTTCAATAGCATTTTGTCTTCTTGGAAAATAATATGAGCATTGAAAACACAGAGAAGGTGGGGGGGAGGAAAAAGAAAAGGTGGATGGAAGCCCTGGGGCTCTTTGTTCTCAGCAGGAAGAAGCTTCTTTTAGTGAGCTGAAGGTTAACACCCTGTCTCACCCCCCTCCCATCTCTACCTGTCACTCTGAGTAGATGTCACAGTGTATGCACACAGACAAACAGGCTGACCTGGCCAGTCTGCTTGACCTTGGACAGGCCTAAGATCAAATCTGGTTATTAATATTGGGGCAGTCAAATGTAATCTTCCAGACACTGGAGAAAAGAGCTAGAAATCCCGCAAGTAGGCACTCCCTGTCAATCAGAAATACCAGGATGCTAAGAATTAAAGTGTTCATCTGGACTCAAGCAGGAGTCAAAATAAACTATATCCTTTTCTTTTCCACCATTGCTGTTGACAGAAATTTGCTCAGGATTTTTATAAATACAACAGTATTCAGATTTTGGATTAAGTTTTAACTCTCCTTTATAAATTTTCTTATAAAGCGATCCATTTACAGGCTAGGGCATATATAAGTGGAAAAATACAGCTTTTTCATAGTGAAGGAAGAGATCTTACAAGTGGGATGTGTATTTTTAATGTTCTCATTGTAGTCACTATGCATATGATTTCAAACATGAATTTTTATTCTTTATCATTGTCATTACTTATAGCTTCCTCTCAGAATATTTCTGTAATATAGGTTATAAAAGGGAAATATAACCACATGTCTTTAACTCTAGCAGATGAATCTCCAAGATTCTGAGCCTAGCCTGATCTTTATAGAGAGTTTCAGAATAACCAGGGCCACATAATGAGACCTTGTACAAATAAATAAATAATGGAAGTCTGTAAAATCACTGAAACACAGGCAAAGTCAAATTATTAAACCTAATAGCTACACTGCTACCGCAAACCATCACTAAAGCTAAAAGGGTGGTTTAATTCAAAATTTCTTCTAGAATTGTTATAGTATTTCCTAAGTTCCAAGTTATAGCTCCCTTCATGGTTATATGCACATAGCTGCACAGAAATTAATAAAGTGGCCAATACACCTGAAAAGAGTGTATCAATGTTTCTGGTAAAACATGTTTTGAAATCATCATCAACCTAAAATAACATAAATAAAGAAAATATACATATTTGAATCCCAGAAAACCTTTTTGTCCTTGTTATACATGTACACTTTAGTGTAGTAGTTATGTCTTTATATAATAAGTTATATATGCAATTGGCTTTTACTTGCCCAATAGCAAAACGTGTTTTTTCTATTTACATCCTACATGCTATCAGCAGGGAGATTAAATCAAAAGGAGAATGATTTAAAAGCTGGTAGAGAAAAGGGAAGGAAGAAATATTACAATTAAAATACAGTCTCAAAAATAGTATGCTCCCTCAATCCTTCAGTATGTTGATGTTTTATGTTAGTGGCTTCTTCAAGCTACTCAAACCTACTAACCCTTTAACTTATATCATTATTAAGCAGTATTAACAGATTATGACTATGAAATGTTCTTACATGTGTGCTTGCAGAGGTGGCTGATAGACCTATCATAGTAAAACAAAATGCTTATGTCGCATTACCATAAAAATATATTGAATCTTCCACTTAAGCACAAAATGTTTGTAGTCCCTTGGTGTCTACACGCTGGCCATTACTTTACATTAACCTAAATGCTCAGGTTATACTCCAGGCAGACAAGTAACTTTATCCTTAACTGGTCTGATGTATCAGTGGCGATGATCAGCAAGTCATCAAGGCCATCAAATTGTTCAAAAGACCTGAAATAGTTTGATTTTTCTCACCTAAATTACTGAATCTATTTCCTACTCTAACCATTCTGACACAGGGGTATTTTGTTGGGATCTTTTTGTCAAATACAAACTGTATTGCTGGTGAGATTCCCAAGCAGTCCAAACTGACATTTTACTATAGATTCATATTTAAAGCACGGCTCATCTATTTAATACAGAGCTGACAGATGGCTTCAGGTTGATCTATGAGAGAGACATTGCTTTAAGAAACAGAGATTGAAACCTAAACTCTCTGCAATGACTTTCCCAAAACAACACCTCATTATAGTGTGCGCATTGCTGCACATTTGTTTAGTTTCCTGTTTTTGTTTTCACTTTTTTGTTTCTTTATCACTGATTGTTAATGTGGCTCCCACTAAATCTGTCTTAGATTACAGCAAATACATCATTATCTTTCATGAACAGAAAAAGTGCCCTACACACACACACACACACACACACACACACACACACACACACACGATTAGTTACCATCTACCTGTGCACACATTTATACACATTTGTATGTCTATTTATTCTTCTGGAGTAATGGTCTAAAAACAGGCCTTAGAGTCTCTTCCTAGAATATCTAGGTGAAACCAGATTTGCAGAATCATTACAGTTGGCTTCAAATGAGCATGCAACCTGGCAGGGCTGTAGGAATCAGTTCTCCGGAGACCCATAAGATTCCTGTTCAGAAAATAGAATATATATCTATGACCTGGGGATATCTTCCTGTACAGGGAAAGTGGATTTCTGCAACCACAATAAGGCAAACAGCTATCCTAAAAATGTTTTCCTAAAATGATATTCCTATAAAATTCAATCCAGCAGGCTTGGTAGTATATGTTTGTGTGTGTGCATGTATATGTATGTGTGTGTGTGTCTGTGTGTGTGTGTGTGTGTGTGTGTGTGTGTGTTGCTACTTTAGGACTTAGAAAACGGTTTATTGTCTCAACAGCTCACCCAAGTGACAAACCTTCAACAAAAGAGCTATTTTATTTATTTCTTTATTTTTGGTTTTTTGAGGCAGGAGTTTCTCTGTGTAGCCTTACTGTCTTGGATTTGCTTTGTAAACCAGGCTGGTTTGGAACTTGCAGAGATCTGTCTGTTGCCACCTTCCAAGTGCTGGGATTAAAAGGCATGCACCAACATACCCAGCAATAACATTTTTCATTTTTCTATATAAAGACTTGCTATATTAACCTACTACAGTAGGATGTTGATATACAAAAACATGCCAGACTTTTGTCCTTTGAAGCAAAATGATGCACAAGGCAAAGACAATACCATAGGATAGCTTCATGGAACAGACAGTTACAAAGTCCACATCCCTGAAAGGGGGTGCTCCAGAAGTGAGGAGTAAATGCTCATGTTCCTGAGGCTAGTATTTTGCCACCATGGCCACCTCTCCTTTTTTTGGAGCATTCAGATCTACAAGCAAGCTATAAGGTCCTACAAACTACCCCAGGTTTGGTTGACTACCACAACTGTATGTTTAAGTAGAGCTATCTAGAGTACACTGGTAGAGGTTCTGACCATGGGGCTAGTATATTTTATAAAAAGTTCAACAGGGAGTCTACTGGTCAGTTTCATCTCACCTAACATTATCATATTCTCTTCATATCCACCAGCTTGAGTTACAGACATTTGTTAGAATGCCTTTTTTACATAACATCTCAGGACCCTAGAAGGTTGGGAATGTTTGCTCTCTGACAATAGTGATTTTTTAAATTTTTATGTCTAGACTTGGATGAGAGTCCATCCTTAAATATGAGGAGTTGAGTTCAATTTCCTGAAGCCCATGTACAAAGAGCTGGACATGGTGGAAATGGTATGTATGTAGTGCTCTTTCTGGAGAAGCAGAGGTAGGAGGGTCCCTGTGCTTGCTGGCGAGTCAGCATAATCTAAGGGTTGAGTTCTAGGACATTTAGAAACACTGTCTTAATAAACACAGTGGATGGCACTTGAGGAATTATAGCTGACTTTGTCCTTTAATCTGTGCATATACCCTGCTCACAAACACACATGATGATGATGATGATGATGATGATGATGATAACAGTGACAATATTTTTTATTACCAATACTAAAAGAAATCACTTTATTTCTGCTGTCATCTTCCTTAATAGCATGCCAGATTTTTCACTTTACCCCAATATTTGAAGTTCTCAATGTATTATAAATAGTGAGGTATTGATGACGTAGACAAGTGTTCCCAACCAAAAGCATTCATTATACTACTGGCTTACAATAGTCATTAGGTATTTCTTTATTTATCAGATGATTATAAGTTTAATGCTAATTTGTCTCTCCTACACTAAACCATAAACTCTGCCAGAGTAAGACCTTTATTTATGTTTTCTGATGGTAGATTCTTATTACCAGGTGGGGCCTGGCAACAAAAAAATAAAATGGTTGGACAAAGTAAGGTGTTTTAGATGGGTAGTTCAGCCATCTCTCTACAAAAGTTTTTTTTTTTTTTTTAGCTTGGCCTCTTAATTATTGGAAAACAACATGAACATACACACCTGAATTAAACAAAACAAAACAAGAACAGCTAAGTGAGGTATAAGTACATTAGTAGTTTCAGATGAGATATTTGTTAAAGCTAGACATAAATTGAGGGCTGAAGACCCAGGTGTGATTAAGTTTATATAGATTTAAAAGACCACTAAGTTAATTCTCCTTCTCAAATTCTATTTGTAACTCAGGACCCATAGCATAGATGGAATGGGGGCTGAGCCAGCCCATAAACTGAAGCAAGGTCAGCATTGGCCACAAAGCTTCCGGGGGGATGAGAGGGGGGGTGTTCATTGTTCAGCTGTGAGGTGACTTCCTAACTACTCATTTGCAAACTCTCACTTGACAGACTTGAAAAACTAGAATTAAAGGTGTCATGCATGGTTCCTTTTCTGTAGGCAAGGATGAACACTGAAGTGGAAGCACATTAAAAGAAGCAAACGGTTATTTTATATGAACTGACATCACCCCTTTTTAAGTTGAATATAGCTTCATTTCTCTTCAATGCAAACTCCATCTGAAGGCCTTTGACAGAGGTAAAGGAAAGAATGGCTTTCCAGATCAAATTGCAGGTACAAATAGTTACCAAGTGTATGCATAGAATTAAAAGTGAAACTATCTTGCAAATAAAAAGAAAGAAGTTATCTTTAACACACAAATCAATGCCAGTAGCAGAGATGTGCTGACAAGACACACCACTCTCCACGTCTAAGAAAAGCATTCTTCATAGAATACATTTTTGAGAGCTATTATTGTACCTTAATTAAGATCTATAGAATTCATTTAGGGGCTGGGGGAGTTTTCACTCCATTAAAAATATACTAAGGCACAAAAATAATTGCCAAAAACAACACCAACAAAACCCATGAAGAAGACAAAGTCACTTAGGTAATTTGACAATGGAAGATAGAAATCTTTTAAACTTGGCTGAAGTTGCACAGAAAACGACAGTACTATGAACGGATTTTATTGACTATGTAAGATATGGCTCAGCATGCTCTATTCAAACTTCACCCTTCATTAATTAATTAATAAGAGGCGACACCAAAAGTGATACCATACCTACTCTTTCCAAAGTTACTAATTTAATCAAGCTTTCAGCCTATGGTTCAGTTTTCCTGTTTCCAAATCAGAAAGCAGCTGGGAGAATCTTTTACCATGAAACAATATGTAAGATTTATCCTGGTTTCCTGCAGAGCTTCTCCTTATTTCATGTTCAAGGTAAACAGAGGGAATTGTGCCATGACAGTGTCCTCAGGAACACTGGCAGCTTAACCCCTGACCTCACTGTGCCTATGTCAACAAACCTTACGAAGATCAGGTCTCTGAAAATTGAAAACTTCAAGGGAAATGAGTAATTATTTTAATCTAATAGGGTTGTGTCTAGATTAAGTGTGGATAAAATATTATGCTTGCTTTACCCTGAATATTATATTAAATATAGGAACTAGATTGTTTATTTTCCATGACTACAACAGAGAAAAATAATCCTCCTTATTGTAAGTAATACTCTGAGAAATACTTATTTTTTGACATCCTGACTATTATGAAAACAAAAACACATGTACTATAGACCCTACATAGGTAGTGTGGTAGAGGCAGAGGGGGCAAAGACTTTAATTCTTGTAACAGGGCATGTTTGCTGCTTTTTAATGAATCTCTTTATTAGAGTTGAAACATATAGTCACTCTTTCTCAGATTTCTCCAATGATAGAATCTAATCTTTTCCCAGATATGAAAGGAAATCTACATATAAATTCCTTAATGCCATGATGACACAAATCCTCCTAAGTGTATTATAAAAACTACCAAAGTGAAATTCAAGGAGGTTAGGAATGGGGAATAACCCATAGGGAAAGGAAAACACAGAGAAAAGGTAAGTAGTTCCTTCCAAAAAGTGGTGAGTTTATTGAGGACAGCACATTCATGTATTCCCTCTGTGGTTATTTTCTTTGTTTTTTAAATGCAGCACAGTGTTTTTTGTTTGTTTGCTTACTAATGTGATAAATGTTTGTGTATTACTAAAGTATTACTTTAATAAAAATATATTTTAATAGATATAAGCTATCTTAATAATATCAATTTTTAGTCTCACATATAATTTATTTGGTAGAATTTTTTAAAAATATATAGTATGATGGAAATAAATAATAACTTTTCAGGCAATGAAAAGAATATATTATGAATGAAATACTTAATATTCAGACATTCAAAAATGAAGCTGGAATTTTCTATGGAAAGTTTTGCTAACTTGCAATCTTCAAATCACCATCTATCTTATTATTATTTTTCTTCTTCTCAAGAGGTACAACCCTACCATGAGCATCTGTAACAGTCACATCCATACTTTTAATCATTTTTTTTTTTTTGCCATAAACAAAACTTGCCTGGCCAGGTACTATCTCAATGCATTTGTTTACTGTGATGAATTGTCCTGATTAATGATGCAGGGTCTGGAGCCAGACTGAGTTCAGATCTAACTTAGCCATCAGTATTACTAGCTATGTGAGCTTGGATAGTCAAGTTTTCAATTATATTGCTTTCATCTTCAAATGTCTCTAATAACCATATCTATGTATAAGACAAGTTGTGATGTATCAATATTTAACATCTTAGTAAGAATAGAGGAATGGTTCAGAGAACTGGAGTCTGTTTCTCAGCACCCACCTCGAGTAGCCCTGACACCCTCTTCTGTTCTCCATAGGCACCTGCATTCATATTTACATATTCCACACACATAAACACATACATGCATACATACATACATACATACATACATACATACGTACATACATACATACATATGATTAGAAATTTAGTGTTAAAGTATTTTCAAAAAGTGACATAAAGAGTATTATCTTGTCACCACTGAATACATGCCCAATAAATGCTATCATTACATTTCTCCATTAAGCAAGTTGGCAAGAAGGGAACAGAAAATGAAAAATGCCACTGGGATAATGAGAAAATTGTGAATTTTGTGTGTGTATGTGTGTGTGTGTGTGTTGCTAGTGATTTAGCTCAAGGCCTTCTACATGTTAGACAAGTCTTTGAGATATTTTTAAAAAGACAACAAACAGTTAGGTGACCACACATAAAATAAGAAAACACTGACAGTAATAAAAATAAACCTAGGTATATTAGTAATTGTTCTTCCTGAAATCCCATATAGAATATCTAACTCAGAGAATTAAAACTGAAGCTTATATAAAAATATTCATAGCATAACTATACATACATAATAGACAAAGTAAAAACAACTAAATCTGAGATAAAATGAATAAAAGATACTATATACAAATAACATAGATTTAATAAAGGAATGCAGTGTTAAAACATGTGAAAGCATTGAATTTTAAAAACATTATGCTAAGTGATAGACACTGCACAAAGAACCCCACACACTGTGGTTGCATCTATATCAATGACCAGAATAATCAAATCTATAGAGACAGAAGGCAATTAGCTGTTGCCAAGGGCCATGGGAGTGAGAGTTCAGGATGGTTGTGGGCAACTAAATTAGTATAAGATTTCCATTTCAGCAGAGGAAAATAATCCAAAGTCAATTATAATGATGGCCACATAATTCTGTGAATATTTTAAATACTATTCAATTGCATTTGAAATAAATGAAATACATGGAGTATGATCTGTATCTCAATCAAGTCCTTACAAATAATTATAAAAAAATTAAAAAGCCAATAGAGATAGTAAAACAGAGGCAAGGCTCATTGTTCTTCAGAAGCTAAACACTTTAGAATTTGTGATATATAAATTATGTTTCTTTCTGCTCTAACTTATAACAACTTTTATTGAGCATTTGTCAATAACTGGCTGCTTAAGTTAAGCACTGAAATTCCTGCCTTCTTCAGTTATTTTCCAAGAGTGATCAATCTACGATGTTGTTTGGGTGCCTGAGTTCCTGTGTTTCAATACCTCTGAGTGTCATGTGGTATCTGTTATTATTTTAAGAGCAAAGAAAGAATAGAGTACTAAGTAGGTAGATGTGAATTTGAGGAACACTTTAAAAGAAAAAGAAAAGAAACTTAAGAGACTTAGTGCAAAAGACTTTGTGAGAAGCAGCCTTCTCTGAGGCTGGGGTCAGATCTGCCTTGTTTAGGGCAGGCAGGATCCATATGCTATTACTGAAGGCATTTACTTTTTGGAAAACCTATCACTTTTACCAAATCACATCCTGTTCCCTGAACCTCTGATTAGTCATGTATACATTAAGAACCACTTAGTACTTGCTGCGTACTCTTGCACAGTATCATCAAAGGCTTATTATCTCTAAGGTCCAAAACCACACTGTGTGGGAAGACATTCCTGCAGTCTACTTTAAAACAAAATAAGGAGTATTACTCATTAACCCATGATCTTCATAAATGTTAATACATTTTCATATATGGAAATCTCTGCCCTCCCTTTCCCTCCCTCTGTCCCTCCCTCCTTCCCTGCCTCTCTCTTCTCCACCTCCATACACAATTTGAGTAATGTACTTACAAGTAGGGCTTCAAAGATATATACAAAAAACAGCAACTGAAGCATAATTTTCATCTTATTTTTATCTTGTTTTCATTTAACACCTTACACATGTGACCCTAAATAGATGCACATTTTTCTTCATTCACGGAAAGAATTAAATTGTTCATTTGGGGAAAAGTATATCTGTGTGTATGTGTGTATTTGATTTCCATGAACTGCGTCTGCATCCAGTGTTTTAAGATGACCAAGTTGCTATCACTAAAGGCCACAGTCCCAAAGAGGAGGAACAAAGTGACACAGTACATGCTACAAGTGCTTTCAGGGAACCTTGATACTTGCTAATCTATTCTGAATCACACATATAAATAAATAAAGGAAAACCTGGGAACCTGGGAAGTTAAGTCTGTTGCTGATGTATGAGAAAAGGTAGACTCATGTCTATCTAAATATTTAAAAATAATGTTCTAAATCTAAATAGGTCTTCAGAAATACTATGTTAAATTTCCCAATACTTAAGAAATTAAAAGGATCAAACACTGGATTACTCTGAAGACAGGCTATTTAAAAATTTAATTAATTTTATATTATTACAACCAAAATGTTTGACAAAAACAGCTTGAGGGAGGAACGACTTATTTTAGCTCAGCTAGCAAGAGGGAGTCGAAATCCAGGAACAATGAGAAGGGCATGAGGGGCAGCTGAGTTCCCATAAGGACGGTCCAGGAAGCAGAGAGAGCAGCAGGAAGTGGTCAAGAATAATACATCCCAGCTGGGTGTAGTGGTGCACGCCTTTATTCCCAGCACTCAGGGAGGCAGAGGCAGGCATATTTTTATGAGTTCAAGGACATCCTGGTCTACAAAGTGAGTCCAGGACAGCCAAGGCTACAAGAAAATCCCTGTCTCAAAAAACAAAAACAAAACAAAACCAAAAACAAAAACAATACAAAACAAAAAACAAAACAAAACAAAAAACAGAAACAAATACAAAACAAAATAAAACTCAATAACAACAAAGACTCCTTATCTCTCTGAACAAGGTGCCATCAGCTGGGGACGAAACATTCTTAGTATGAGACACCAGATTCAAATGATAAACCCTTTGCATCTATTTTTAAATAATTTGTATAGGAGACTGGAAAAAGATTCTGAAGGAATATTCATTACTGAAAAAGTTGATGCTTCTACCTTAACAAGTATTTCTGTTTTACCTATTGGGTTTTTCTAATAAAAATTTAAGCAAACAGACAAAAATCCAATAATGAGATGGTATTCCTTCCTTGAGTCCCTTCCCACTTAAGAGTTAATTCCTATTTCATGATGATGATGATGATGATGATGACGATGACAACAGAACTTAGTTTCACCAATTATTTCTCAAAAATTGTTGAAAGGCTTCTTATAAAAGGACAATAATTCTAAAATTACAATGTAAGCAAAAGTTTTCAGCCTTTTCAATTATTATATAACATGAATTCACCATTAGAACCAATTCTAAAAGACAAGTTCTTATGCTTGAATAATTCTTATTTAGCCTGTGAGATTTCAAAACATCACTAGTAATTCTGCAGAAAACCTCTGGTTAGTGCTGAAAACACATTGTCAAAGTGCACATGTGATGGTAATAAGTATTGCTACCCAGTACCTTATATTTAAACACTGGATAATTTTAGTCTTGGAAGACTTATGTTCTCAGCTGCTGCTATCCCTAGGCTTGCCAAATGGACAATTAAAACTATCTAGAGCCTTTGTAAACTACACCCAACAAAGATAACAAGATGTCCTAAACTGCTTTACACACACCAACTACAGACATCCTTATCAGTAGCAAGTCTGTCCTTCCAAAGCTCAGACAATTCTCACTTTCCAATAAAAGACTATTGCATCAGTAAATATGATCAACAGCATTTATGTGAATGAGCAAACCAATCTTACAGGGTCAAGTAGCTAAGTTTAAGTTTCCTCAAACATCTCTATGAGCAGCCAACGTAAGTGCTAACCTGAGATAGATGATAGATAGATAGATAGATAGATAGATAGATAGATAGATAGATAGGGGCTGAATTCAAGGTAAAAGAGAACATGAAGAGAAGAAAAAGGAAAAATGGAAAGTGATGCATGATAAAGATGATAAATGAGGTTCTGTTTCACAAAAATATACTGTGATTCAAAGGTAGAAATAAAAATTTAAAGTACAAAAATAATTCAAAACAGCAGGCTATTTTAAGCAGTTCTAACAGGTGATCAGGACTCATCCAAGAGTTGTAAAGATGCTAGGGAAAACAGAGGTGGCTCACACTCTTGATGAGCAACTGCTCCAGCTGTTCTTGAGCAGCCAGCTGAAAGCATGCTGAGGTCCATTCCACCATCTCCTCTGTCTGAGCAGTGGGGCACCATTAGTGCATTATGTTTGAGGTGCCCCTGGTGACCTAAGTGAATTAATGTGCCCTCCAAAAGGGGCTTAACTTGCAAGCGCCAGCACAAAAGGCGATAAATATTCAATTAGTCAATCCTGTTTAGTACACCAAACACCCAAACATGCCAATACAAGGAAGTGGCTGAAAGCAAAAGAGTTCCATTGAGACAAGAAATACTCAGGTGACCACTTAACTACTAGTGTCCCCTCCCAGCTAGTAGATTGCTGATTTAAGAGTGTCCTGTCATTTCAGCACATGGCATTTGTGTATACAGACCCACTGGTCAGGTCCCACTCTCCCTGCCTAGACTTTTTAGAAAACCTGCTGGTTTAGAGATGTGCAGATGGTATCAAACATGATGATGCTGAAGACAAAGTGGCTAAACTTATTAGGTGGTGCCCTCTCTGCTTTCGAGCACCAGCTTTTGCTGTCCTCAAACAGAAAAGGCTTTTCTCATTGATGAAACACTACAAATGTGCCTGGGCCTGGACTGGAAGAAGCACAGGACTACAACTCAAGACCAGGATCTTACACTCTGCAAGGACCTGCGAAAGCCCTGAATCTTGATTTCCTCCTATGCTTAAATGTAAATAATTGTATATAAGTCTTTGGAAGAGTGATGAGACAATGTACGTGTAACATTCCACTTCTAATTTTGGTCAATACATGCTCATTCCTCAAACATTAGTCCAATTGTAGAAGGAAAAAACAAAGAACCATAAATTCTCAATATGGTTTCATTGCCAGTAGATCATCGAGCATCATAAGAAAGAATATTTTTGGAAGGAAGGCTCCTCAGTATACCATCAATCACAGAAAGACAGAGAACCATGAACTCCACTAATAAATGAAGATTTTTTGCAACCGAATACATAGTTACAAATGAAAAATTTATTATTACAAAACCTTAAAAGCTGTTCTATAAAAGTGGTGTCACTGTGCGGTTGGGTCTGTCTTTTTGCTCACAACCTTGCTTTCCATCACTTTGATCATCACATATCCAAGTATACATTCCTTCCATCCCCAACTGCCTCTATACTACTCCTTAAAACTTGCTTGAGGGGGTCCGAAAAGATATTTCAGTCTCTAAAGTGATTGCTACCCAAGCCTGAGGCCCTAAGTTTAGGTTCCCCCATATCTACACAAAGAGCCTAGCACGATGGTGTTGGCCTGTAAGCCCAGCACTGAGGAATGGTGAGGGCTGAGCCAGGAGAACCAAGGAAACTCATTTCCCAGCCAGTCTGGCAGAACCCATGAGCTTCAAGTTCAGTGAAAGACCCCGTTTCAATAAATAAGAGTGGAGCACAACAAGGTCAGACACCTGATGTGTACCTCTGGCCTCTATCAATAGATGTGTGGATGTGTTAGTGTAGCTGTCCTTACTCACGTGCCATGTGCACATGTCTACATTACCAACACACATATCCCACACACAACACAGGCAATAACACACACACACATACACACACATACACACACACACACACACACACACACAATTTGCTTGAAGGGCAAATATAACCTCAGGTTACTCCTTTACCTAGATGAGAGGGGAGTATATATTTTATGCTATCAAATACTTCCATTAATAAAAAGGTTTTAGGTGAATCTGTTCCCATATGCTTTTATATGCACATTATACATATACACATTATGTAAAATATATTATGCTATAAAGGTGTCTTTCCTTATAAGTATTAAAAACAGGATTTGATTTCTTTCATCTCTTTCCTCACAACAGGATCTCACTGTGACCCAGGTTGGGCTCATAACCTTCCTACCTCAGTATCCCAAGTGCTGACATTATAAGTATGTGTACCATAGCTCATAAGACATCAGATTATTAATTAAATATTATATAACCAAATGAAACAAAATATGGCTATGCACAACTCTTATCTGTGGCAATAACTGTAACAAGTCAACATCATGATGTTCCTTTAGGTGAAACTCTCGCTGACTGTATTGTAAACTGTATTTAACTTGGTTTTCCTGGATACGTATTAAAGTAGCATTCTGATTCTGCAGAGGGGTTGAAAGCTCTTTCTTGCATTAAACTTTTTAAACATTAACTCTCATCTTAAATTTATCAATAAATTGTTGCTATGAAATAGATTATGACAAGATACACAAATATGATTATAGTGATCTATGAACGACACAAATTTGTGACACACGCAGACTTGTTACTTTCTTACTAAGCATGGCTGAAGACAGCAGGGAACCTCTGAATGCCCAGATTTAACTCGTAGTTTTTATGGATGTCCCTGAGGCCAAGTTCAACTTGCAGGTGTGAAGAGCAGTTTGGAAAATGCAATCTCAGAAAACTCTCTTTCTGTGCATCACACAGGAAGTCAGCTTATTATCCACAGCATTAATGGACACACTCATCATGTCCTTATGTTCAAATCCTGCTACATGGGAAGTGCTCAATGAGTGCTTCTCTGTTATGAAGACAAGAAGCAACAGATCACCAAGGTATTCTGAAAATAAAGTTGTGACTCTGTGTCAGCATCAATCAGTACATCTATGCTACAGAGTCCAGGAAAACGTGTCCTGATGGTGAGGGGTTGCTCTATGTTTATGGTCCCGGTTCATTTTTTTAATAAATCACATCCTCTCATGATCTCCTGAAAGCTACTGGTAGTGTGAAGGGAAATCACCCTTAATGCTTGGATTGTCTTAAAAAAAAAAAAAAAAAAAAAGAGTACATTTCCATGTCTGTGTGAACTCCACCTTAGCATGGACCCAGACTGAAAAGCGACTTGCTAAGCATCTGCAGTCGGGCTTGGGCAGGCCAGATGTTCTGGAAGTAGAACTGTGGTCATTATGCACATGCCAGCTCCTCCTCGCTCCACCCCAGGCCAAGACCCTTTCAGCAGCATGAGGCCTGCCTAACATATGACTGTGGCTGCACTGCTGTGTGCCAGCCCTTTGAGCACTTCAACAACTGCATCCCAGCTCCATGGGAAAAGGACAGATTAAGCCGAGGGGAACTGCATGAGGACCCAGAATTATGTGATGACGCTTTGTTCATTTTACCTAAGTGATTGCAGGACAAGCCACTTGATATTTTTGGATAAAATATGCCAACATTTCAAGTTAGATAGAAAGAGCACAAAATACAGAAATGTGTGAATCACAAAGTCCATGCTGCCATCCTCCTGGCGTGAACAGGAGTGCCAAGCTGTTGACTAGGTTTCCGCAGTGTGCTTGTGGGGGGAGGGGGCAGGAGTTACATGCATGTGGGGTGCTTGTGTTCCAAAGCAATGAATGAAAGAAACTCCAGGAAAGGAATATCAACTGGCTCCCTCAGCCCTAACCCATCTCCACCCACCTAACAGAAATTTGTCCAGAGTAAGCAAATACCTTGACAACAGTTCATCCTGAAACGGACTAGAAAGTCATTTACAACTGCAGGTGCTTCTCTGTTTCCTCTTAATTAAAAGAATGCTTATGTAGAATTGCTTAGCAAGTTAGGTAATCTTGCAACATGGACTCCTCCCATGAGCAAAAGATCTAGGTGGGAAGCAGAGTGGCTTCACAAGACACAGAGGGAGGCAAAGGCCCAGGTTAAGGAAAGACATACACATATTAAAGACAGGAGGCCACAAGATGTCACAATTTCTTTGTTTGTTTGTTTCTTTCTTTCTTTCTTTCTTTCTTTCTTTTTTCTTCAAAACTCTGCCTAGGTTTGGTAAGAATTTCACACTGTTATTTTACTTACCCTGGCTGGCATGGATATAAGTTTGGCTAATATTAATCCACTATTGGGTTATTTTTCTCATCTTGGAGGTGAAAAAGGGTTCTCAGCTCACATTGTACCTTAGTACTTGCCACATGAGTACAGTGACAGAAATCTACATGTGTACTGAAGTAGCCTGGTTTGCACATGGCTACAGACCAGGCAACATTACTCTTGGAAACAGAAGGCTGTGTAGTCAAGAGGGCCAGGCAATTACAGTGTGATCTGAAAACACCCATGATTTATTAGTTGTTATTAGCTAAGCAGTTCCTCTTTACTTGATCTGTGTATTTATTAGTTCTAAGTATTATGCAAGCATGGATTGTTCTACTGTAGAAATTACTTTTTCAACCTCTGCCTGTCTTTTAATATGAGAATACAATGGAATAATAATTTGAATTGTGATTATTTACAGAAAAAAATCCTATGACTGGAATTAAATTTCACACTGCTTTTCAACCTTGAAATGAACATTAATGTGAAACTAATACAAAAAGTGCAAAAATATTTCCATATTCAGGTTAATGTTTAGTCAGGGAAAAGAATAACTTCTGTTTATCTCAGAAAACAGCTTTCTTCATCTAAACAAATGCCTAGAATAAGATTAAGAAAAGTCGGCTTGGATTTCTCAGAACTTCCACGCACTGCAATCTCCTTTTATACAATCACCTTTATGCAAATGTGTACTGCACCATCTCCTAAGTGCTTTCACTGTCACACAAGGACAATGACCAAAAAAGCTATATATCTGGAATATTTTATTTTAAATCACAAAGTTGGACTTGGGCGTATGGTTATGGAAACACCTGTGGCTCACTGATAACTTCAAACCATTCAGTGTTTTTGACTAATAAAACAGCCAAGGGGTAGGCAATGGCAATTATTCTATGGTTGGGTTGTTTTCTTTGCACACACTTCTCTCACTGTGTGTCCTTCATTCTCTTCTATATTGCTCCTCCCTTCACCTTGAGTTTTAGACCTTCACCTGGATCTGTTCTTTAATCTATACCATAAGTAACAAGAAAAGGTGAAAAGTGTTCCTTGGGTCAATGTTACCCTATAGGTACCTAGGACTAAACCTCGTGTGTGCAGCTCTGCTCACTGTGGAGACAGGCTAGCGCTTCAATGCGTTTAGTCTCTGTGACATCCAAATAGCAAAGCAGCATCGAGAAACTCAGATAGGTCCTTTGCCTCACTGCTAGCAGAAGCAGGGAGGAAAACAGCTCATGGAGTTAAGCTTTTGACTTTGAACCAGAAAACTGTGAACACTCGTACATTCACACAGTAGGAGGAGGGCTGCCTGAGGACACACGACAGCTAAGCATGGGTATGTTGCCCACAGGGCAATAGTTAAGTCAATAGGCTGGCCAGAAAGGCCAGTCTTGCAGAGCCAACAACATATCCCAGTGGAGTCTGGAATATTGCCCAAGCTTTCTTTGATTGTCCTAACTTTCATGTCTAAAACTAAGTGGTTGTCATTACAAGTGTCCACTCGACTCGTCAGAAAATGCCAGGGCTCGTGGAAGAAGCAGAGCAAATTACAATGCATTTGTAAAGCGAAGGCTGAGAAGTACAGAAGGTCCTCAGGTGGTTGTTTGGTTCCTTATATCATAAAATCATGTAGGAAGGACCCAGTGGGTGAAAACCAACTCGATCAAACTTTTAAGAGAATATAAAGGCATGAAAATTTAAAAAGCATAATGTAGCCTAGTAAATTGCCTATCTTAAAACCACTGTTATGTATTTACATATGCATATATATGGTTATTAACTTGCAAGGCCCATTTTAACTGTCTGCAGTTTAGCATTTATTAGCCTCACTTTAATTGTGCACCCAACATTAAAAGAGAAATTTGAGGATAATGTAAATTTTTTTTCTGTTTCATTTTCCTTGACTAATTTTCTTTCATCATTAAAGTTTCTGGAGGAAAAATATGCAAAGATAAGATTATATTATAGCTTCAGACAACTTCACTTGAAAAAAATGGGAAAGATTTTAAATAATAACAGAGTTGCTTTTAAAAAAAGATAAAAAAAAACTAAGGAAAGTAAAACTGCCAAAAATGAGTACAGCTTTGAGTTTTTTTTTCTTTTAGAAATAGGCATAATGGTATTTTTTCCAGTCATCATTAGCAATAGACATAACAGTTTTTTTTTTTTATTTCATTTTGCCCATATGGAAAGATCATCAACACAGTCTCCCTCTGGGTTCTTTGCCAAAATACCAAAGCCCACAAGCCATCTACCTTAAACATAAAAGGAGAGGTGTTGTTCTGGTCAAATAAAGAAATAATTTTTACTACCTCCCATCTAATGTTAAATCTGCTTAAATCCTGCCAAATACATTAAAACAACATCTGTAAAACAGATTTTCATTAAATTGATCAGTTTAAAGTTAAGCAGCTCAGCAGATGATGCTTTCGTGCTAACCCTTAACCTTTAACTTTTAACCCCCTTAAACAGAATAAAGGCAGATGGCTCTTTTAGGTGAAGCTTCTTCAGCCTCACAGTACAACAAGCAGAGTGTTTTATTCAAATTGAACTGACATATCACTACATTTAGAGTGTTATGAATCAATATGTTGTCAATAATGAGCAAAGCTGTTTCCTTGCAGCTCTGTACCTGTCTTATGACTGTTAACTTGCACTTTCCTCTAATGTCTAAATAATTCACAATGCGAAATGGTGCAAATTAAGCTCTTAGTGAAAATACATTTTATAGAGAAGATTATTGTCTAGGCATTAACTCTGAAACTATTTTAAGTCTAATTTTAAGATTTAAGCCATATGATAAACCATGTTTTGTTCCTAGGCCCAAGTCAATTAGTTAGGTTCTCATTTAAAAGCAATTAATGTTACTTATGAACTAATTTTATTTTTCTGAGACAAGCCAGCCAAGCTAATCTCCTCATCACTGTGCTTGAAATGCTCTATGTCTGAATCACATAGTTTCTGAATTGAGTTTGGAAATATCATGCTTAATACACAACTACTCTGGATTAGTTTTTCTAACTATTTCTAGAACTATGCCAAAAACAGTTGAATTGTCAGACAACAGATTTCTGTACTCATGTACTTCTTGGTGTTCTTTGAATTTAGTGTAACTTTTTTCATAATAACTTTTTGTCTGCCGACTATATTTAAGTAATCTATTGGGTATTCTTGGATAATTAAGGGACACAGAACCCAAAAGGGCACATTATATGTTTTATAGGCTCTTTAAGATGAGTATATATCTTCTGCTTATGGGATCTAATGTGCTTTGGGCATTAAAGCCTTCTTTAGAATCGCACATTTATCATACTAAGTCTTTACTGGTTCAAAGCCATTGTCCAACTGTACCTACAAGAAACTTTAAGACAAACACTGGAACTTGGTAAATGGCTCTGAAGGAGTAAGACAGCCAACTCATGCTTATGGAAAGAATTGCATGAACTCACACACACACACACACACACACACACACACACACACACACAAAAACCTGAGCACATATGAAGAATTATCAGACAGTTTGATTAAATAAGCTTTCCTAAGAAAATAAACAATAACATTCTCCCTTTTACTAGGTTTCCACCTGAGAGTAATAAAATAGAAAAATCTGTACATTTATATCTCTTATGCACAACATGTTAATTTAAAGTGTTAGAAGAACTGCATGAATATAAACACAGTTCATGAATATTCTATATAGCTCCCAGGGTCTAAATCTATTATTTATACAAGTTTAATGTTTGGTTTTTTTTTTTTCTCCTAGGTATTCTAAAACTTTTAATAGGTCAGGTATCAACAGAAAAAAAAGTAGGCAATTGAACAGTTGTCAACTGTTGCTGCAAAACTCATGAATTATAATACAATTAATCCTTTATATTATATTTTCAATAGCACTGAGGTAGAAGCATTCCATCTTACAGGAGGACCTGCACTCCCCACAAACAGAGCAGCCCAAACCTAATGCTTTCATTATCGATCCACACAGTGCCAATATTGCAGGAACAGTGTTACAGATTCTCACAGAGAGACTGCAGGTTTTGTGCACAGTACATCTATCTAAAATTTAAACTGAAACAACCTAAGTGCACAGCACCAGACCAATGTAAATAAACAATTCCTGAGCCTGACCCAGATGGCCACATCTGCTTTTGCTGTGCTGTTTGCAATTTTAAATAGGATTAGAAAAGCTATAGGTACTATAATTGTTGGTTGACTCCTGATAGTATAGTTATCACTGATTTCTAGTATAAATCAATAGATAACACTTGCAAAATGGATTTTGTAATCATATTTAGAGCTTGTTACAATGACTAATGGTTTGCAATATTTTCTGAATTTTAATATCCTCTAGACAAAAGAAGTTTTTTAATAAGTAACCAAGTTATTCATCAAAGAAATGAATGTGCTACACTTGTACAGGAACCAAGACCATCAAGACAATCCAGTGAAGTAACTACAGAAAATAAATTCATCAGACATTAGGGTTCAGAAAACAGCAAGAGGAGTTGTGCAACACATGCTGTTCATCACTCTCAGGTATGAATAACATCTGAATAGTTTTTCTCAGTAAGGATAAAAGTGCACTTGTCATCTTAGGAGCATATTGATATATGCCACACCCTTTTGAGAAAAGAGAAAACATTACAAGGGAAAACAGTCGTGAAAAAAAAAAAAAAAAAAAAAAAAAAACAAAACAAAAACAAAAACCAAGCCAACAGAGTTTCTTTGAGGAGACTTCTAACTGGTGCAACAGACGACTGTGTTTATTCTATGTCACTGGGACTGCATATACACAGACAACCTGTTTTGGTCTTTCTTGTTCTTCACCAAACAAATGATACATCTACGGTGGAAGTACTGTCTGTGTCCTTTGCTCCCTACAACCACTAACACTTGCTGGTATTATGTTTTTGTTTATAAAAAAAAAACAATAAAAACAATAAAGAAAACATAACTTTAAAGTACTGTTTTCCTAATGACAATATCCAGAAAACATTCTTGTGTTGTAGGCAGCCAATGGAGCAATCTGTGCCCCTGAGAGAGGTAAAGAAAGTCAAGGAGCACGTCCCTCATTTTCACTGGCCTGCGTTTCATACACCTCTAGGAGTGGTAACAGAAGCTCTGCATCTTGATCCTTGTACCTACCCTCTCCTTGTCCATCTATGCTCCACACTCTGAAATAGTTAACGCCTTTGTCTACTCTGTGCCAATGAAAATGGATGGCATGGCTTACCTTGTAGAGTCTCAGGGCTGCCTCGTGCCTGTGATTGGTGGTATGCAGACGTAATTTATCCACACTGTTGGTGTAGTAGTCGCAGGCGTTGCACTTTAGGTGCACAGGGTTGCCAATGGCAATGCACTTCAGCCTCCACTCATTGCTTTTGCCCCCTTCTTTGATGTGGGCCACCAGTTGGTATTTCTGCATATGCTTATCAGTCTTGCAGTGGAGCTGGAAGTTGGCTTTGAGCTGCGTGTTGTAGTTGCAGAGCTTGCACTGGTAGATATCTCCAATTACAGCCCTCCACTCCTCCTCAGGGAGAGAGCGCTCGCTGTTCACATGCACACTTAGAGCCTCCAGGCTGTCAGAGGTGAATTTGTTGCAAACAGCACACTGGAATAGCTTCAGCGCTGGGTCACTGATATAAGGTGACAGCTCTCCTGCAGTAAGGAGGGACAGGTCATCACCCATTAGCTGACCACTGGCAAGCCGGATTTCAGGCGGCAGCTCATTATTTACTACAGGGGAAAAAAATTAAAAGGAAAAATAGAGACTAGAAAACACAGCACACATGAAAGAATGTAAAATAAAGTCTTGACAAGGAATGTGCTTTCTCTAGAGCTTAAACTATAAAAAGCTGTAATAGGATTGAATCAGGATCAATTACAATCATCCTTTTCAACTTCTAAATTCCCTCATCAGATAGCTTTAATTACTCCTACTGGGCATGATGTCATTCTGAAATTTGTATTTTCCAGTACAAGAAAGTTGATCAATACCATAACAAAACAGTCACATGTTTGTGATTTAAGAGTCTAGATAGACTTACATAACCACTAATTGTTCTTTCCCAATTTGTCTTAAAGCTTGATGGCATTTGTCTAATTCTGCACTGGTTGCCTATAATGCACTCCCAAATACCTGGATAAGAAAATGGTATTATTGTAGGATTAATTATGAGCAATCATAGCCATTAAAACATTTTTGAAAAAATATTTAATTAAAAGCATGATAGCTTAAGCTTGATATCTTGGGGAATAATCATGCAAACTAAACCTGCAAATTCTGTCAAGTTCATGGCTAACGATGGTGAACAAGGTGTGAAAATTAGCATTTTTAATGGACTTATCAAATGTGGACAATTTTGCTAACTTCTCATATGCTGTAACTAATCTCTTAACTCTTTGCTCTCTGAGTTTCGTTCAGCTTTGACGTAGACACAGGGACAGTTTGCCCATACAGCTTAAGAGAAAACCCTTTCTAGTGACCTGTCCCCAGGTCGCTAGCGTTCCCCGAGGAGAGGCCAATGAACATACAGATTCGGAACGGACCCCAGGGCAGAACAGGACATACTAACCAAGTCCCGGCGCCAAAGCGGCTGCTGTAGCTGAGTCTAGCTGGAATGGGTTAATCATGAGCTGAGGGTCTGCAGGATTTTCCAGCTTCATGCCGGTCAAGCCGATGTTCTGAGCCAGGTAATACTGGTAGAGCTCGGCCTCGGCGGGGGCCAGGCCCAGGTGCAGGTTGTGCTGGATCTGCTTCATGTTCTGCTGCAGGAGCATCATGTTGTGCATGTGTTTCTCACTGGTCATGTGAATGCGGAGGTTCCTCGCCACGTTGGTCTCATAGTCGCACACCTCACACCGCCAGGTGGGTTTCTGTTTGGGTTTGGACGGGGATGATGTTCCGCAGCCACCGAGGCTGGTGTTGGGGGCCGGGGCAGAATGGCCAAACACCTGCTCACCGTTGCCATTCTGAAGATTCTGAACGTTGTTCAGGTGCTTGTCGGACTGCATATGGATACTGAGGTTGCCTTTGGTAGTGGTAGAGTAGTTACAAACCTCACAACGGAAGGGTTTATAGCCACACGTGTAGCTCTCTCCCCGGGCAAGCCTGGGGTGAGGCTGTCCAGTTTTACAATAAACGCAAGAGCCACCTGGCTCAGGGTGCTTCTCCTTCATATGGGCCTCCAGAGTCTGCTGATATTTGTAGTGCCAGTTACATTTGGGACATTTCAGGGTTTTACACGAGTTCCTCGAGTGCATCATAGTCATGTGACCACCAAGAGACCTCGAAGACCCCAAAACCGTGTCACACTTTGGACACTCAATGCCACTGCCTGGGGAGCCATCTCCTCCAGGGCCTGGCGTCCCGGGTGTGCTCGGGGTGAAGCCATGCTGGTGTGGAGCCGCTGAACTGTCGTCATCTCCCCGGGCTGTTTCACTAGGATGAGCTGCCGGGGCACCATCTCTACTGGCGCTCCCATCTGCAAAGTCCTTGCCACCTATGCTGGTGTAGCTATTAGTGACATTGCCACTGCTCCTTCCGGCAGCAGTCTGTTTTTTCTTCTCTGTGTCATCAGCAATAGTCCCCGAGGAGGACGAGGTACCCTTTTCAATAAATTTTAGCACACTGGATGATAAAGGAGAAATGCTTTGGTTTAAGAGAGGGAAGTCTTTGTTACCAATACTATCGGTGAGTTCGCCTAATACTTCCTCGTCATCGAGTTCATTGGAATATGCATCCTCTTCATCCTCGTCTCCCGGTTCAGTGGGTTCACTTTTGACAGGGCACTCCCCATTCGGGTGTAAGACGGTGTTTTCTTTTGGCCTTTCACAGTTGTTCTCTTGGTCTTTGCTCTCTGACATCTTGCTAGACTCAGATGATGAGTGGCTGAGGGAGACAGAGGTAATTGGGGTGTTCACTACTAAACTAGACAGCCCCCCCAGATTCACTTCAGCCTTTGGCATTTGGGTGATCCCCAGCGGCTGTTCTGCTGAGCTCGAAGGGCTTGCGCTTCCTTTCAAGAAGGCAAAGCCAGCCGGCAAAGAGTCACCATTTTCAACATGAAAAGCGCTCCATAAACCGCGGAAGGTTGGATCAGGTCCTATGAGGTTTGTAGTAGAAAAATGGGGATAAACAGAAGTGGATTTTTTTGGTTCCAGAAAGCTTATAAGAGGTTCTTTGTCTTTGCCAATCCCCTGTATTATGGCGGAGACGCATTTATTACCGAGGAGCCTCTGCTCCCCATCATTGAGAGTCATCCGATGATCATGCACAGCATGGGTTACAAACGACCTGATATAACCGAAAGACAATTTGCACAAGAAACACATTAAAACAGGTTTCCTTTTCCCATCGCTAACACAACCATCGAATTTGGACAAGTCCACATTGTTAGGGACATCTTTGGACACACAGGAGTTTTTGGCTGAGCCATCACTGGTTAGATAGTCTTTCTCTCTCTTGTGTCGGAGATCATAGACACGGAAACTGTGCAATACAGGACCAACTCCTGCTAATGCTGAGGTATTTGGGAAAGCCTGATCGGCTGTAAATGGTTTCCCGAGGGATGAAGCGATATGAAAGGTGTTGATGATCTGTGGGTAGAACGACACAGGTGCAGAAGCAGACTGATCACCCTTCTCTCCAGCAGATGCCAGGGAGTCGAGAAACATCGCTGTTGAAAAGAGTTTGCTGTTTGCCCCAGTCTGTGCATTCTGCCCACTTTCTTTGGAGTCCTCAATTATATATGCTGACCCATCAGGCTGGTAAACTATCTCCCCTGTTAAGTTTTCCACATCACTGTCCTCTAACTCACTGATTTCACTCTCATCATCCTTCAGGACAGGAAGGCGGGCATTAGGGCAGTGGTGTTCCATGTATTTCTGTAAACTGGGAAAAGAAGTGGCACATTCGTTGCAGGGTATTTCCTTTGCTGAGGTGACCTGAGTGGCAGCTGCATTCTCGATGCTGAAACCCAGCAAGACTTCACTTTTGCGCTCATCCGTTTTCAGGTTGTCATCTGTGGAGCTGTTTTCCCTGTCAGGCTCCATCCCTGCAACTTTCTCTGGCACCTCATTATCAAGTTGTGTCGTTCCACATAGCTTTGATGTGCTCTGCCCATTTTCCTGCCTTGAGATAGGAGGAGAGTCACAGGTTTCCATGGCAATTGCTACATGGGGATCTCATTTCATCCAGCCTGTCAGGGACCTGGATAAAAAATAAGGTGAGAGAAGCCATTTTTATTAAATAATGACACAGCTCAGTAATAGCCCATCACTAATTCACAGCTGCTGTAAACTTGACTATCTATAAAGTTGAGGGGAAAAAACCTAAAACCATCAGGTCTATCTATCACAGACAGACTTTGTTTAAATGTAACCAGATAACGTAGATAACTATCACAGGCGTTCCTACATAACATTGCTTAAGCGTTTCTGAAGCCACTATGACCATTCACATGAACCCCAAATTTGTAGCAGAAATCCTGGTATTTTTTTCACCCTATTTTCCAAAAAAGCATGCACTGGGCTACATTAAGGCTGTGAAGTCCAGTCTGTCCTAGTAGAATGTAAAGAAGTTTCATAGAAACAATAGCAGTGGACGCACAGTACAAATGACTGGTTTTTAATTTATTGCTTCTCTATCAGGCAGTGGCTAGAGAGGGGGATGTGGGCACGGGAGAGAGATCAACAAATAAAAGAGCCTTAAAAACGAGAAATATTACAGTCACAGGCAGTGCAGGCCAGTCTCTTCTCTGGTTTTCATTTTGCCGGTAAATCAGCTTACTACAAATCTTCCCTGTGCAAAGGGTCTCAGCAGGTATCTGGCTGCTCCTGATTAAGCACCAGTCACCATTCTTCCCCACACTTCAGTCACCTCGATGGGCAACAGAACAGAAATTAATATTTACTGCAGCCAGTCCTATCATCCTAGGGGACAATCGCATTCACTCATTTTTTTTTTAAACTGCACTATGTAATGAACACCATTTCAAATACCATTTGATGTTATCAGTCCTGGTGAGTTGTCCATCTTTCAACCAATGCCTTAGCCAACATCTCCCCTGGCTTAGTGAATCTTGTGCAAGCACTCTAAATGAAAATCCTTCCATATTTTTAAAGTTTTTTTTCCAAGCATCCTCCTACACCTTTGTTTCAGACAAGAGTCACTCAATAAAAGCCTTATCAGTTTCTAGTGTAAAAGC
Organism: Acomys percivali; assembly: GCA_907169655.1. Classification (NCBI taxonomy): domain Eukaryota; kingdom Metazoa; phylum Chordata; class Mammalia; order Rodentia; family Muridae; genus Acomys; species Acomys percivali. The sequence goes on along the minus strand of OU015743.1, from coordinate 86,994,545 downwards.
AAACTGCCATGGGGGAAAGTTAAGCATACGAGTAATAAGTGTTTTCTTCTATGTGTGTGCATGCACATGAGTGTGGGTGTGTTCCTGTGCAAACTTCAGCCACTGCAAGTGCAGTCTGATTACAGTTAAGCTTCCCTGAGTCCCTGCAGATCACTCAGTTTGCAGAATGATGACACTGTACACAGAGCTGAGTGGCATGAAACTTTGGTGTTTATTTTTGGCCTATGACATAGACACTGCCTTGATTTCATGAAACAGGTAACCAAACGTCTCTCAAATCTTAAAATGGAAGGAATCCATACATTCAAGGCCAACAGTCCTTTACTTTAAAAGAATCCACATATGTTTACATACTGCAACCCTTTCCAAAACAAGAAAACTGCGTGTTCTACATTGCATAGCAGATTCCATTTGTTATCATAGGTATTCTGAATCCCTGCCCCTGATGCTTCTCCCAACCCTTCAGGCTGACACAGTCTTCACAGTGGTGAGAGCTGTGAGGAAAAGAACAGAGAAGGTTGGAGCATTTTAGAATTTCCTTTCAAAAAGTTCTTTTAAGAGGTAGATGTCAATGAAGGTCACAGGAATGCTAAGTATTAAGACTATGTCAGTAAAGCTCCTGGTGTAATCAAATCTAATCTTGTCTACCGAATCACAGAGGAAGTGGCCAGTTTATAATATACCAAAAGATCCTCATAGATTGATGACAAAAATCAAAATTTGTTTTGGTATCTGAGACAGTTAAAATGACACTCTAATTGCCTATGGGGCAAACATCACAAGGCTTAGTGTGTAATTTTAATCATGGGTGAGATGCAGGTTAATTATCTCCAAGGCATGCATGCGGCTTTTAAAAAATCTCTGAAATAATTTGATCACAATAAGCAAAAAATCCTAATAATGTTCTAATTAGTCCAAAAACATTAATGTTTACCTTTACTTGTACCTATTCTGCATAGTGTATATATATATATATATATACATACACATACTGAAGGCAGCCAAACTGCCTAAAATATAATATACTACTAAGCTGATGTGAAAAGCGGGAGAAAGGCAGGCAGAGGCTAGCTATTTGGAATGAAAACAAAGATGTTATTAGATTATTAGATTAAGCAGGAAGTTCCAGGAATCTGGATGATACTTTCCTTCAATGATCAGACTCAGTTTATAATATATTTGATGTAGAACTGTGCTCCAAAGCATAAGAAATGCTACTAAAGCACAGAAGAGACTCATGAGTTTCTGAGCTGTAATAATAACTATTATATTATTACATTAATAACAAAATTATTATTATCACTTGAATTCCATTTTATTTTTATTGTTACTATAGTTTTTAGCTCACAAAAATGCATATGTTATAATTATTGCATGTATTCTGAATGTACTTTAAATGTACCTCAGAGGAGTTGCATGTAATGTGCAGTCAAACTGGGCTATATGCCTCATGCACTCTACAATGTATCATCTCAGTATTTCTCTGTAGTAAGTATATCCACCCTTCCATCTTATGTTAAAAGAGACAGAGGTAAAATAATTATGGAAACTATGTTAAAATAATTCATATCAGAAATCTGGTAAGATATACTTTGTTATAATATTTCTACATAATTTTACATCAAAGTGTCTATCAATGTTATCTCAGTAAGACACACATTCATTATAAACCAGGTCAAACATGTAAGTCTTCTGTACATCTAAATTACATCTCACTCTAAAATCAACAATGACAAAACAATATAAATTGGCATAGATAGCAACATATTAGTAGCTAACTTTAATATTCTTATGTAGGTATTGACTTTAACCATAGCAATGTTTGTCAGTGAGGGAGTCTTTCTTCTATGTGGCTAAAAGGCTTTTTAAATCAGTATGTTCTGTGGCATGAAATATGATGCCAAATGATTCACTCTCATCACTGCCAAATGAGTTTTTCTTTTACTGATAGTACTCATAGAGGAAGCTTGTGCTAGCTTTATTTAAAAAAAAAAAAAACAGTATGAAGTCCACAAAGACAGCCATTTAACTTAAACCACAGAACCATTCCCAAATGATTACATAACACATTAATTCACAGTAAAAGTTGTTTCACCATAAAAAGTTGTCTTCTATTTATTCATTACCAATGTCTAGTCTCTACTTCAAATATCCTATTTTTAAAAATCACTAAAGTCCTAAGGAAATTCCTTAGAGAAACCTGCTTTAACTTTTATGCTAAGTTCAGAGGAATACATACCTGCTGGTCTGCTTAGAATATGTGTACACATTTTTTTTCTTTTTTGGTATTCTCAGGAATTCACAAGATCAGTGACTTTGATCGTGTCAAATCCCTTTTTCGGAAGCAGCTGACAATATGCAGAAAAGAACTTTTTTTCCTGCATCTGCTTTGCTTTCCTCTGCAGTCACTGCTGCCTAAACTCTGCTCTGCTAAATGGCCAAACCCACCTAAGAGGAGCCCTTCTAATAAAAGGGGTTTTTTTCTGCACAATAGGAAAATGCCTTTGCATTCAGCACTCAGAGTTCCCATTAGAACCCAAAATTAGAGGCCAGTTTTACCTCTGCTTCTTTAATTGAGGCTGCCCCAGCCCTCTTCTACGGTCCAGTGAGACAGTGTTTGTGAAATGATTAAAAAGAACGTGATCTGATCAAGAGGCCAGAATAATGGGAAAAGAATGCTAGGTTAGCCACTCTGCTAAGTGCTGGGAAAGAAGACCAGGGCACTCCTTAGCCTATTGTTTTTATTCTCCTTTGCACTCTTGCTGTCTCCTAACACTCTGGGTCTTTATTTACCCCATCTGAAATGGGTTAAAAGTTGTCTGCTTAGAACAGAATTTGTAACAAGTTACAGACAAACAAACAAACAAACAAAAAAGAAAATAAATAAAAATCTTTGAATTATATCAAGTTTCCAAAAGGTCATCACTGTCTCTGCTGTGGCCTTTTCCCCATTCCAAATCCTCTATCAATATGTCATAGTGAGTTAGGCAAAGACAAAAGAGAGGCGCAGTGTGAAAACGGCACATATATCTAATCCTGACAAAGCAATGAATAGGCCTTCACAAGTATAATTATACTTGTTTATTTGTTGCCACGTACAGAGAACTGATGAAAAAAATCCATCAAAGTGGTATTATGCAGACACCAAGAGCTTCTTTTCTTTGCTTGCTAAAGCCACATTGAGGCTTAAATTCCTCATTGTTGAATTCAGAAGAAAGAAAAAAAAAGATTTTTTTTGGCTGGACTTTTTTTTTTTTTTTTTTTTTTTGCATCAGTTGCTGACAGATCTTTTGTGTGCTAGGCTGTATTAGTTCACACCGCTACCTCATTTTTATCCATGCTGCAATTCATAATTACAAACTACTGCACTGAAGCTTGGAGAAGGGTGTGGCTCACTGACCACAGGAAAGAGGAAGTAAAATGGTCCTTTTCTTAAAGCCTCCTTTTGATATCAAAACACAGGTGAAGCAGGCCCCAATTACATCAGAAGACATACTGGATCTCAAGCCTTGAAGATGCTTCTCTTTGAGGCAGCCTTTACTACAATTTGCCTATTTTCAACGGGTGTTTAGTATTTCATTAAACAATTGCATAACTTCTTTTCCATTTCAGTGTTGAAAATCTTAGCAAAGGGGATGGCAAAAGATTGAAAATATTAAGTAAAAACGTTTCAAACTCAACTATTAAGGGGCCATTATGTTCCAGCAGACACTAAATCATGTAACTTAACAAAAGCACATTTTCAGAGGTGGGGTGGGGAGCCAAGTAAGCTTTTTTTCCCCCTTGCAGGATAGAAATATATCAAAGTAAAGGCAATCTCCATAGTTAATGTCTGTGAGCTTTACAATTTAAAACAGAAAAGCTGTAATTTTTCTTTGCTGGCAATCTGGAAACACTCTGGAGTTAATTACAGCTGATTCGGAGCGAACCACACAAACAAAGACCAGTCTATGTCCAGACAATTATACTGCATTAACCGGCTTAGAGCTTCCTGCTGATGTTCAGGGCTCTTCTGTTACACCCTTCTACCTTCCCAGCACGAGAGAGAATGCTTCTGCAAGAAGGAATTAATGAAGCGAACTGCAAAAGAATGTGTGACGACCTCTCCTGACACGGCAAAAACTTTCCACCCATGTCATGACAGAGGGGAGAAGGTAATTAAGTTTGAATAGAGGGATGTAACCAAATATATTCAGCATTTAGAACAAGCACATTTTTAAGGAGGGAAAGTTTCCAAAGGCGAGTATGCGTGTGTGAGTCAACTAAGTCATTTTTCCTCGTTTCCCTCTCATTTTTCTCATTAAAATCTAAATTAGCGATTCGGCGCAGATTGGTTTCCCTCTCTATAAATAGGACCTTGTGGTTGAAGCAGCGTCTTCTCCATCTTTGATTCTTTCTTTCCTTCCCTTGTTTTCTACTCTCCTTTCTCTTCCTCTCTCAGATCACTAAATCTACATGGAAGTTACGTGACAATTACATAGCATTAAACATATGGGCTGTGGAGCAAATGAGGAGTGGCATACTTTTCCACTCAGTCCAAGAGTTCTTAATTAGATTAGTTGTGGGAAATGGGAATTTTACTCGGCTTTCTTTACAACTTTAATCAAACTCCAGCTACTTTGCTTACAGAGGAATCAATAGTCTCTCTTTAACCAAATTATGCTATTATATGACTCATTTTATTTGTTTGCTTCAGGAAAATTTCATAATCAGTGGGCAAGATGGATCCAACACTTTAGCTACCTCTGGAAACAAACTTGGCTAATTTCGACCAATGAAGTTGACTTCTAATTTTCATATTTATTCTAATTGAAAATAGTTTGCATTGGTGTGAGGCAAGGACACAAACTGCAATTATGTCCTGTGCTTTTTTTTTTTTCTTTCTGGTTTTCTCTTTGATACTCTTTTGCTAATATTACATCTGACACTTGGACTTTATGGGGATTGTTTCATTAAAGGGTAAGGGGGTGCTAATCAGCTAAAGTATTACTAGAATGCTGTTGTTTGCCAATACTCAGAGACTATACTGATTATTTCCATCATCTAAAGAAAGGAAAGGTACCCAGTAATGGCAGTGACCCCATCATACTTATGTGTTTATCACCTTCTCCTTTTCTCCTAATCACAAAGCAGGGTTACCCTTAAATGATCATCCAGATAGCTCTTTCCTAAATAATATGTAAGTCTAAAACTCAGCAAGGACTGCGTCAAAACACATTCAAATGTATACCCTGGAAGCAATTCAATACTGTGTAAATCACTCTAAACTCCAAAGCATCATAATGTGGTACCAATCAGTCTTCTTTCTTGGGTCTCTCCTGGATGCTCCCATCATATTTGAAAGTACAAAGTGCATTAACACTTAAAGATAAAACTATAACATGGAATCCTTTCCGTTTCCTTGGTGGGAAAACCCGGACTCTTCAAGCATGTCTTGGAACCGTATAAATCAAAGTTGTCCTGTCTTTCTTGTGCCTATACTGTCCATCTTTAAAATATAATTGTCTAACAGCTCTCACTTAAAAGAATCTGAATATCTAGATGATAGCAATGCTGACAACCACAGCAATATCTAAAAATTAATCCTAATTGGCATCAGCAATGTACCATTAACTATAAAATGTGTGACATTAAAAGATTTTTCTAGCTAACCACTGCCACACGCATTATCATACACACAGTATGAAAACAGCATGTTCTAAGGCCTGTGTGTGATTTTCCTTTTTTCACATGTGTGATCATATATACAGTTTGATAAGAATATGTCCCAATGCATATCTGTTATCTTACTTTTTTCCCATGCATTATTATATACACAGTATGAGGACAACATTTTCTAATGGACATCTGTGTTTTCCCTTCTTTATCTAATCACATAAAAAGCACTGAGCTACTGACAACTGAGTGTCTAAAGGGAAGATAATTTTATGATTATTTGTGTTTCACTATTCCCAGCAATGTAACAATAAATACACTAGTGTTAAGTATGTTTAAAAAAAAAATCATTCCTTGCAGGCTAAACCTTCTATAATTACCTTCATAAAACTAATCACAGGTCAGGTGTTCCAGCAAACATTCCTATTCCCTGAACAATCTCTTTAGTGGTTTTACATGATTTCACATAGTTTGAACAAGGAAAGTCATGTGCATAATTCTTTAAATCATTACCAAGTGGATCTTGCTACATAGTATTCTTAAAGTCTACCAAACACAACTGTTTTTATATTCCATGTAAATATTTTAAATTACTTTATATTAAGAAACCACATTAGGCCTAACATAATAGGGAACATAAGTGGAATGCCAAGTGTTCTTCTGGATGAAATCTTGGTAAATTTATGTTTGATTACTAAGATTAGTGAGTTATTTTATTTCTATTATGAAGAGTCATTTGTCTGTGATCTCTCTCTCTCTCTTTCTCTCATGTTCTTTCTTCCCTCCCTTTCTCCATCTCTCCCTATGTCTTTCCCCTAAAAGTTAATTTGACTCCTGCCCATCGGTGAAGTGAGCAGTTCAGTAATTAACTTTTGTGTTTTAAATCTATGAAGTTTAATTAGATTTCATTATAAACAAACAAATGTCAACCATAATTATAAGCTCCTTGGTTTACCCACATATTATCCCTTTTCAAACAAACTTGATGTCAGACAAATTAAAATCAAGCAACCAGCAATTTTGAGTTGAATTTTACATGATCTGCCGGTAACCTGATTACTTTAACTTCAATATCATTACAGGAAAACTATTTCAGGAAAAATAATTACAGGAATTCCAACAGGAGACAAGCTTAATGATATTGATTCAAAAGATGCATGTTCCCAGGGCCATGTTGAAGAAATAATGTTATCTAAGATCTACAGTTTCTATTAAAATAAAATTGTCTAGGATAAAAGAAGCAATTTAAGATTAGTGTCTGAAGAACTAGAGATATGAAACTAACTAAATAATTATCTGGCCTCAATTATCTTATACTTTAAGTAGCAAGATATTAATGTGGAGCAACTAGAAGACATGGGGTTTGCAGGATTATTTACTGACTGGTGTATCTATTAGGACCAAGGACAAGCAGAGCTGTCAGGACATAATGAAGGTAAATGATTAGTTAGCACCAAGCCTGAACTCTTCTTCAATGCAATAAGAGTTAATTAAAGTTTACCATCAAACATCAACCAAAGCAGGATGTTGATCAGGTTTCAGCATTAAGTGCAAACAGACAATAGTTGGCAGCAATTAGTGCAGCTATCAAATGGCATGCAATGATAATTATACATTTAAAACAGCTAAAGAGCTAGGAGAGAAACTAATCAGCCTCTTTGATGACAAATACTCAAAGGGCAGGAAACAGGTATCAGATTATTTCACGTTAGCACTGTAAATCAATAGAATTAAACAAGAAGAGGTTGTTTGGGTACATTAGCTGAAAGAGAACAGTTAGCTGGATCCAAATGAAATAAATCTGCTAGTGTTGGTCTATCAAAGATAAGAACTTGTATAAGAAAAGGAAATCCGTTACTTTTCAATTAGTGTTTCAGAATGAGCTCTGGGTAAAGAAAGTTTAGCTTCTTGATTTTGTGTAAGTTCAACAACGTCACAAGTATCCATTTGTCAGAATTGTTTTGAAAATTAAGCATGGACTTCCACTGTAATGGGAAAAGCATTTTATACCTGAATGTTACCACTGCATATGCAAATACTACTTCCCCACAAAGATTTTAGATGGAAGTAAAGACTGAAACTCTTTTTATGCGGTTAAGCTTTGGTATATGTATGCATGTTTAGCATATGACAAGCAAGTCTTCCCATTGGTGCTAACTCAAACCTGTGGCTTCAGCCTGGCTTAAATCAATAACTCCACACACAACATAAACCTTGGAAGCTCCATAGTTTCCAAGCTGTAGTCTAGAGTGCATGTTGAGAAGTGTCGATCCTTACATTTCCTATTCTCATTCTCCCCCATTTCAGCAGCTCACTCCGTTATGCCAAGGATTTGTACACAGTGTCGTCTAATCCCAATCTTTCCCTGGAGCTAAATCTAAGTCATGGCTGGCTCCCAGTACAAAAAAATGTGTCTCTCCAAAAGCCCTTTTGTCCCTTCTGTGCTCATACACTCATTGGTCCTGACATCTTCACTCCAGCCATGACAAACGAGCCGATGGCCCTGATGTGACTGCACAGCTTTATCTAAAGATACATCATTAACTCTCATCACCATCCTTAATATTTGCTCTTCTAATGTATCGTGAAAGTTAGAGGAAAGAATGTGTGTTTGTGTGTGTGTGTGTGTGTGTGTGTGTCTGTTTGTATGTATGTAAATATACATTCCGTAGGTAATAAACCAATTCCATCAAAGATGAAAAGGGAAATCAGTGTGAAGTGCATTTGTGGTCTCCACTGAACAACATGTTTCTCTGGGGTGTTGAGTCACCACTAAACCTCAGGTCAGTGAACTCTAGACAGTTGACTGGTCTTTAAATGTCTTTCCCATACTTTCAACATGAGCAACTGGAGTAGAGCATTATTTGTGAAGTAATATGAGTGAACTCCTCAGATAAATATAGCTAATCAGTGGAAAGGGCAACCTTCTTCCTCAGCTCTGCTCCATGCTGAGCCTACTTGATTCTTACTTTCTTTCTGGTATGAAAACTCTATTCACTTCAGTGGGAGAAAGAATGTCCAAACTAGTTTTATTATGACTCTGTCATATTCTTCAACTAGAGAAGGCAAGATTCAAATTATTATTAAATGTGAAACTCTTTAGGCTAGTCGAATCACAGGCCTTTGATTTAGTATAAATACTTCCACCTACAGGCTGAGTAAGATCCCATGTTCCAGGTGCAAGCTCTTGTTACTTACACAGTAGGTTCTTGTTATAACCTCTTTTGCCCAATCCTTTGAGGACACACAGCCAAACATAGGCAATGCTCCCATAACAGAGGACAAGAAAATAGGTCAGACTTTGAGGTAACGTGCTGTTTACTCTTGGACCATGCCAGAAGCTCTTATTCTTGTCCTTATTGACATTGGTACCCTTCTTAGAACAAGAACAAAGCCAAGTGCTCGTATGAGCTTTATGAATAAACTAGAGGTGAGCCACTTTAAGTTCGGCCTATGATTTCTTTGTTGACAGTGAATACTTGAACAGCCTTCTGTGACTAACCACTTCTGGCGAATCAGAATGGTTCCTAGTCAATTTGTACCTTGCTTTCTTTCAATAAGGAAATGCCCCATTCCACTTTTTTTGCAACTTTCACCTTTTAGGCTATTTGGGCTCTATCTCTCCTTGCTTAGACATATAGACCCAACCCAGCCAGTTGCAAGAGTTATCATAGAGCTGGGACACCTCTAAAACTAATGGATTTTAGTTTGCAAATCAAACTATCCATCCAACCAACCAACTAACCAACAATCAAATAAAAAAAATTTAAAGTAGACAAAACCACACACACTCACACATACACACTCACACAAACACACATACAAGAGAGAGAAAGAGAGAAAGAATTGCAAATTCTTCTCATATTCAAGCACCACTTAAAGGGAAAATGCATTGCATTATATTCTTAAACACACACACACACACACACACACACACACACACACACACACACACACACACGATAGTCTTCCTAGGAATTCATACAGGCTTCAGTTTCCTTACCAGTTGAAAAAGGAATTATGTTCTGGTTTCCTTTCTCTTCTGACTACAACAATCTACACCCCTAAGATAAAAACCCATTTACATTGCCCTAAAAAGTTTCTCTAAAGAATTTTCTAGAAAGGGAACAATCAATATGAATTTGTGCATTTCTTTTCAGTACACCTAGGTGAGAGAGGGAGCAGAAACTGTTAGTACAATAAACTGAGGATTTCCATGTGTGCTTTGAAAAGTTGTTAGTAAGTCATTCAGCAGCTTGAGCACCAAACAATTACCAATAATATACCCATTACTGTGGATACAGTTGTTAAATGGATGTAAGCACTGCTCCATAGAGGCTGCAATTTATTTGAAGAACTCTTATGCACATACACTCCAAGGACACTTATATTTCCATAAAATATAAACAATAATTTTGCTTATAGGCAAGTGTCACTGTAGAAGATTATAATTAGTTAAATTATTTTGAAATCTGTAACAAAAATAGATTTCCATTTCTAGATGGTTTGAGAGATTGTATCTATGTATTTATTAACTTTTAGGAGATCTATCATCTTTAAGACTGGATAAATTTCCATTAAATAATGTATTATTTTACAAAGGCAAAACTCTGTGATTTACCTAAAAATTGAGCCAAGTAAATGCTAATAATTTGTCTAGAACATTACCAAGAAGATTTAATAATCCTGTATACTTTTACATATATGTATACATTTAACTGGCTTTTTTTTTCTTCCAGGCTTGTAGGAATTTTGGATACTAAGACACCGTGGAACAGTATGGCTTATATTCATTCCATGACATATCAGAATCTCTTAATAACAAATATATATAAAAGTGTTGCTATGGGATGTAAGCCCTTTAATTCACAGGCTTTCAAGCAGATTGGGTTCACTGCAAGACTGAAGTGAGTATTGTGGTCTCTTCTATTATTGTACTTAATGGACAACTAGGACTCTTGAGTTCATGTGAATTGACCAAGGTCTGAATTATTTAAAAAATGTTTCTGTCCTAATTTGCTTTGTAGAAAAATGAAGAACCAAAATGCATTAAATATCGAGGAGCCCTCATAACTAAACCAAGTGACAATGATGGAGTGGGAGATAATGGTGTGGAGAAAGAACCACCTGCCATGCTAGATGCTATCCAGAAACTTACCAAGGAAAAAATGGTGTGAGACCACTGTCTCCTGCTCTATGTCTTAGACATACCCATGGTCTATTCTTATCTCCTCTTATCCACGGAGATGGGCAACTCCACTCACATCCTAATAGATTTACTTTATCAAACAGTCATCATTGTAATGTTACATTCAAACAAGAGCCACAGTGACCACATATAACATCACATCACAGTGACATATTTTGCTGTTCACAACACTTAGGTTCAGCAAACCTTGACACCCAAAATAGGAAACTGAGGCTTTCAAAAATTAAGTATTTGGGCAAGGTCACTTACACATCTAAATTAATCCAGAGAGCTTATAAACTGACACGATCCTTATTGCTCACTAAGTTGCTAAGAAATTAAGTAGACTCTCATCTAAACTGTAAGTGATAAGAAACAAACTTACTTAAAAGGAAAACGAATCCTTAGTAAAGAGAATCAGAGGGTGGGCTGGCTTGAATTATGTGCCTTCTTTCTGTACATTATGCTGCCTCAAAAACTTCACAGCCTTGTCCTCATTTACTTTCCTCACAGAATCGAAAGTTTCTCCTTGTTCACACTGTGTTCATGCATTTTAAGTCACTGAGGTCGTCCATATTTTTTATGAATCATAGACTCTTCTTGGCCATTCGGAGCACCTAGACTAACCTGTTACTTAACACAAGAGTATGTGTAGGAGTCACAGACCTGGGAGTCTGACCAGATTCTGATTAGCCCCCTCCAGAAGCAGAAAGCGCACTTTCTCATTTAAAAAAAGATCCTCGTTGGACTGCCATTGCACATTTTTCTTTGATTCTCTTTGCAGGACCCACAATGTTCATTTCCATTCATGCAGCAATCCCTGCCCCAAACATACAAGACACTGATTGAGTGAGCATCCTTGGGTGGTGAGCTAGAGCTCCTGTCTTTCCACTTTGCTGCCATCCTGGCTATGATGGTGACTTTTGCATTCACTTGCAGCTCTTCAAACAGCTGAGTGAATGACTGGAAGGAAGGCTGTCTCCTGACTGACACCAGCATCTTTAGTGTTTTTAGTGGTCTCCACAACATACTTGATTTTTCTCTTTTGAGCTTATTTTGACTAATTCTGAGAGAATGAAAGAAATTTAGCTTGAGAGGGGAAAATTGTACAGGTTGCTACTGAGTATAACTTGGGAGCAAAGTGGGACACTCATTTAGGAAGAAGACAGGTGTGTGTGTGTGTGTGTGTGTGTGTGTGTGTGTGTGTGTGTGTGTG
>OU015743.1:86971630-86982476 GCA_907169655.1 Acomys percivali | reverse complement strand
GTGTGTGTGTGTGTGTGTGTGTGTGTGTGTGTGTGTGTGTGTGTGTGTTTTCACTCTGAGTGGGCATGTTATCAAAGATTGAACACAATTGTATCTATGAAAACAACAAAAGCAAACAAAACCCAGCTTGTCTAATCGTCTCAGGAAGTCTTAAGTATAAATTACATCATTCCTCAATTTATGAGATATTTTTTTGTAAAGGGCTACAAACTGAAATTTAGAGAAGTAATACATGTTTCATGAAAGCATTCTCTGGGAAAAGATGAATCTATTAATAGTTGTGCTTCTTCAGGTTATATTTCTAAATAAGCTAATTTAAGATACTCCAAGATCTTCCTCTTCAAGATTTATTTTGTCCTGATTTTAAGAATATGACCAGGTCACAGACAACAAAGTGTATATTTTTGTATATTAATGTTGTTACAACTATGGGTTTCCTGTCTTCTTTATAGTGAAGACAAAGAACTTTATGGACATTTACAAAATACATGTTTTAACCCAAAAGTCAGTTTTCCCTGGTTAAAATGACTTAGATCTAACTAAATATTCCTAGGATGTTTTCTGGTTTTATAGCACAGACAAAACAGAACCCAGAACTCTTACTTTTAGAGGCTTGTGCTAGAATATATGCTGCCCAGTGATGATCATCTGAGCATTGCCATGTCCCCAGGACAGGCAAGCAGCAGACATAAACATCAGATTCTAGTGTGCCAGCCTGTTGGCTGATCAAAACACCTAACCATGCTTGTTTCGACCATTAGGGCATTGTGACATACGCACCAAGTCAGTCTACTCTAACTCTTAATTTTTGTTTATTTTTTTTTTTAATCTCTAGAATGTTAAAGTGGATAATTGTATTAGGGATGCCTCTTGCCAAACATGGCTTTAGTGTCAAAGCTATTTTTACATGTCATGCATACATCCAAAAATTCCTCAGTGGCAAGTATTTCATTTCACTCACAATCCTTTGAGTAGGGGGTGGAGCAGCCATTCCTGACCTGAGGATTGTATGTCAAATGGGAAACGTATCAAACTTCCAAGGAAACTTTTGAACCTCTGAAATGAGGGAATTAACACAATATCAACTCCAGCAAGATCGCAAGGAGCACAATCTTTGTGCAAGAAAATAATGCCACCAAAGTCCTCCCTAAAAGCCCATGTTGGCCTGAGCCATTAAAGACCAGGAGTGAACTAAGATTTTGGTTATGTTGTCAGGGATAAGTAAAACAAGTGCCAAGAGAAATTGTGCACTTTTAGTTCTCACATGTGTCCATCTGTTCACATATAAACATATATTCTGCTCTGTCTGATTCTTGCAATCTTGATATAAGAATCCTCTGGGCTTTTGCCCATTTCCTAAGAATGCAGACATCACATAAGCTACTATTAACCCATGTGTGATCCACATCCATGGTGGCTGGAATGCTGCCAGTTACAACACATGGTGCCTGCTTAACAATGTCTTAAAATATAAATGAATTTATTTTTTAAATTAACACATTTTTCTTATGGAAATACCTTAATAATCCTTTATTCATGTAAAAAAATAGCCTCCATGTGGATTTTTTTTTGTTCTTTTAAGACTTTTTAAAAGCATATCATAAAGTTTGCCATCAAAGTTTCTAAAACAATCCAGAATTTCTTGACAAATTTTAAAAAGGACTCCAGTAAAGAAGCTGGGTGAGTTTATAACAAAGATCAAACACTTTTCTTTTATAATACACTGTACTCAGGAGGCAACCTGCACACTTGCATTTATAGGAAAACACTTGTGATTTCTCAAGTTTCCATATAACCTTCATAACAGAACCACAGCCACTGAACCACTAAAAGGGACGAGACAAATGGAAGCACGGCTGCCTAGGCACAGACTAGTTAGGATAATATCTGGTGGAATCCTCTAGCTCTACACTGGGGCACCCTTCTTTGGATTATTTGTAGTGACTCCAAATTGGAAAGAGCTTGTGTGAAATATATACATTTATATAAAAATGTATGCAAATAATGATCTCTTTTGCTATTGATTTACATATACAAAAGAACTAGTTCTCACCTTTGAAGGTGTCTCAACACATAGAATTTTCATTGCCTTCGTTATGGCTGAAGAAACTTCATCGGGAGACAGGCCTGTTTACATTGTCAACTGGTAACCAATTATAGCTCTAACTAGAGACAAGGAAAAACCAAACTGCAAATGTTTTTGAGCAAGCTAGATATCCTTCAAATGGCCTCCTTAAAATAAATATAGTATACACTTACAAACTAACCAGAAGATGGCATTTATGAATTAGTGACAACTTTGAATTTTCATCTGCTATTATTTCATATTTACAAAAGCTGATAGGGCACTTAAAGCACTTAACATTACCAAAAGTCAGAAAGTATCACTTTGCCTCCAGTGAAGTGTTCTGTCAATGGAGGAAGTTATTTTTTATCCATGGGAAGGAGTACACTATGGGGTCAATAATGAAATGAAATGAATATTCATGCCAGTAAATATTACTGGCTTCTCTTAAAATAACTATTTTTGCCAGCAAAGTTCTGGGGATCCTTGACATGCAGGAGTCATTAGTCTGCTAGGCTGGCATGCTCCTTAAAGCCATCTACATACAGACCTCTGCTGACCACCTACTGGCTTGTTCTATCTTCATCTATATTTTCCTGATCAGGATGAAAACTCAGAACATTTTAGAAAGTTGCTGAAATGTGAGCTACTACTTGTTTGCTCATGTCCTGGAAATATAGCTTTGGAGAGAGCAGAACATAGACATAAAGAAAGAGAAGTCTGCATTTTCATCTTCCTTTCATCTTAGTCATTCAGTCAACCATTTGGATCCCTATTCAACAGAGCTTTTCATTATGCAAAAAAATGCTAATCCTTTTCCGATGCTTTCACACTTGTATAAACCCCCATGCCTTCAACTGAAAAGCAATTATATCAGTTTACCTTTCTGTCAAAAACAGGATTAATATTCCAATAACAGAATCTGCTTTCTTTTCCTATCTTTTTGCTTTAGGAAACTAGTAGTTATTAGTCAAGGCATTCTTTGAACAAGAATACATTATATTAAATATTATTCATTCTGTTAACCAATGGATGGAAAAGGGAGAAAGCAGAGCAGAAGAAAAAGTCCTTCAGTTACTGCAGAAACTCTTTTCTGAAAAAGAACTGACCTTGCCTTGCAGATGCCCAAAGAGAATGAGACTCACTCTGGTCTATTAATCAGAAACAAATTATGAAAGAATGTAGCTGGACTGGTTGACACTATCCAGTCTTGGGAGACTCAGTAACAGCCCAGTAACAATGTCCTCTTCATGGGTAATGAACAGCCATGACAAATGGGGCAGAGAAACTATTTATTTGCATATGCAAATTCCCACACAAGGGAAACATGTACAAACAAGTGTCATTGTAAGGTGGATTAGGCAAACAACGATTTCTTTTTAGGACATTCTGCAGCCCAGAACATTAGTCAGCACAATTAAACCAGTCTCCATGGAGACTAATGAAATTTCACCATGGTATGAGTTAAATTAGATAGCTAGTTATGTGTTTCCACAATCCAACTTGAAATCCATTATTGTTTCAGAACAATATAGCAGTTGTGCCTAGCTGATCTTTGCCAGCTCAACAAGCTCCTAAGTTGACAATTTGCATATGTTAATATAATTAAGCACTAATTACATGAAACTTGTACATATTCACATGCACTTTCCCTGGGCGCTTTTCAGTTTGAACCTTGGCCAAGTCTTTAACCCTTAGAATGATTTGAGAGGGGGAAAAGCTACAAAGTACACCTCCCCACAAAAAACAAAAACAAAAACACCCTACCCTGCCTTTAGGGACAACCCTTATTCAGACATAGAGAAGCTCTTCACTTATAAATACAAAGCCTAACCTGCCTTCTCATATTTCTAGTAACAGTGATAGAAATTATTTTGTGAGTGTACTAGAGATCCTGGATAGGAAGTTGAAGACAGGGGTAGCAGTTGGAGTAGTAGTTAAAGGCTCCTAACAAGTGTCTGATACAGGAGAGCAATCAGATTCATTACAAGAAAGTGTTGAGAAAGATTCTGTGCTATTGCCACTATCAAACCTTGGGAGATAAAAATGGTTTGACAACAGCAAAAATAGCAAGTAGAAAAGGGAAAAGAAGACGGCAACGACTAATGAGCTTTACATAAATATATGCAGAGGCAATTAAGCAATGTTAATTACTATAACAGCAGTTAATTGAATATAATTAGATATTTTAAGCCACTGAATAAAGCATAGTTAAGATTAATATTATTGAGATTAATTGTAAATAAGGATAGATTAACTCTGTGTTTTGACAGGCATAAAAAGTAGTTCTGAAAATTGGCTAGGAGCATGGCCACCAGCCCAAAAATTGTGGATTATTTTAATGTCACACCTTAGAATCATCTCCTCAATAAACATGACTTTTCAAACCCAAACAGACAGGAATCTTTAAGAAAAACAAACAGCTTGCAAAGATTAAAGAGCCTTTTGTCCTTTCTCATGTGCATTCCTTTTAACAGACTAAATTAAGCGAGTCTGGTGTACGTTTTTTAGGAAGGAACATTTCACACTGAATGGAAAAAATGTTCTATCACATATGAAATTCTTGCAGCTGTGCGGAACTTGGTCCAGATGGTTTAAGACTATAAAACAAGACCAAATGATAGGCAGTAGGCCTTCTGAAGATTATGTGATAAAGTTGCAGCCTTTTATTTCACCCTTCCCTTCATTTCTAGTTTGCATTTTCCAATCAATTCACATATTTTCTGATACAGTTGTGTTTCTCCAAGAGAGTCTAAAGATGCATTGCTCCTACTAAGTGCTAGAAACTAAATATATAGAAGAATGGGAGGAGGCCTCATTTAACAGAAAACAGCTAAGTCAGTCATCCAGGAAACTCAGTGACAGCTATGACAACAATATATGCAAATGATACCACTTGATTATTACTCTCAGAAACAATTATTTCTGAAAGTACTTCTTAGAAAAGTGTTGCTACATGAAAAATCTCTTCCTTCCAACACTTTCACACCAAACTAATTCATGCATATTGTTTTAGAAAATTAACACAGTCCTCAAGAATGCTGAACAAATCATTACTAAGAAGGGGGCATCAATTGATTTTGAAATAAATCAATAGGTGATTAACATAATATTTTTAAAGCAGGAGAAGGTATATATTATGCACAAACACATATATTATATTCCTAATACTTCTTAGCTCTTAATTGAATGGGAGCTTTTTACACTACTGAGCCTGTCTTTACACTGCATCACAACTTCTGTAGGGCACCTTTAGTCTTTACAACGAAAACCCTAAGATGGTCTGTGGAACAAGAGTACAACAAGCCGTTCTGCAGTGAAAGATTTTAAATCATCCAGCCTCTTCTAATAGACTTGAGACTTATTGAGGTAGAAACCATAAAAAATGAAGAAGGGAAATTTAATCCCTGAAATATTGATTTGCACATTAATATCATATAGGCAGAGGGCAATTTGGCTTCGTGGAAATGACACATTGTCGACCCTTGGTGAAGTCAGAGCCAATCTAACTGCTGAACATGTCTGAACCTCAAGAGTTATTAAGGCCTTCCCTTCTTGCCTTTATGACTTTTCTTCAGCCTACCAATGCAATCTTAAATGTATTATCTTTAAGAAATAATTGTAAAACCTCAGGGGTTTTCCAGTTAATGGAAGGGAGGCCAAACCACATCAGATTCTGAAATGCAACATTAAACCCTTGCAATCAACAAAACCACCTCAATTCTCATCCATCCAGTGCAGGATCTAATATTGTTATTAGAGATAATCAGATTTCATTGTGTAAATTTAGGCTCATAGTCAGAATGAGAGCAGTAAATTCTGCAATATTAAACAGCAATTTTCTTAGCCTCCTTTCTGTTCCCCCTTGCTGTGGCAGCACCTTTAAACTAATCTAACTAGCTTACACTTAATGAACAGAGTTGGGCTACTATGCCAAAAACTACAAAATATTACAATAGAGTGCAACATGGTTGCCTTGTTCTTAACTTAAGTGGCAACTTTCATTTCTCAGACCCAGAACCACTGTCTCTGCCTCACCCCACAGTGGGTGTTGTTGCTATGACTTATACAGCTGGTTTACCTGACCTTTCTTTGTTCCTTGGGTACATTTCACTTTTCAGATTTATGGTGCCACCCTCATATTTCATTGACCCTATCTCCATTGCTATAAAAAAGGAAAACACTCCAATAAGAGTTTACTTTTTAAATACAAGAGCAGCCAGCTATTGAATAAACACACAGCAATGCTCTCCACAGTTGACGCCATAAATATTAAAACCATTAAAAACCACTGTATGAACCTTATGA
Source organism: Acomys percivali (assembly GCA_907169655.1). NCBI lineage: Eukaryota > Metazoa > Chordata > Mammalia > Rodentia > Muridae > Acomys > Acomys percivali. The sequence goes on along the minus strand of OU015743.1, from coordinate 86,976,103 downwards.
TCCCTACACTGACGTTAGGTGCAAGAGGTTAAAATAGCTGGCTAGCCATCTCTTATTTTTGTGTGTCTTCCTGTTGCTTGAAACCATGTCCCTTGAACAATATCAACCATGCCCTTAAGAATTTTTTTAATCTTATTTTTTTAATGAAGAAAGAAAATCTTCTGTTTCTTTGATATGCTTCTCACTGGAGAAGAAAAACTCTAAAACACACTTACAGATGAAGTAAAATAATCCCAAATATCTCCTTTCTGTTTTATTCAAACCTATCCTTTCCAACAAATTCTATACACACCATTCTTTTTATTCTTTAGTTAGAAAAGAGCAAAAAGAGAAAGAAAGAAAGAAAGAAAGAAAGAAAGAAAGAAAGAAAGAAAGTCTGAGCTTGTTCCATCTGTTTTGTCAATAGATATAAAGTAAAGCAAGTGTGGATGGCAGCGAGAGTGTTACATACCCGGGCTGTGTTTTTGCATTGCTCTCAATGGAAGCGATCGATGCCCGTGTCACTGTCGCGTCCCAATCGCAGCCAAGTCTCAGCCTTAATCTAAGCACCAACCGAAAAGGCAGCCGCAGCCGCAGCCTCTCCCTGACTCTTCCATCCATCCACCCAACTAAAAATATAATACTACATATGAGCTTTAACCACTCCACGTTTATAGGGATCAAGCCACTGCAAATCCAGGAGAACACAATAAAAAAAAGAAAGAAAAAAAAAAAGAAAAAAGAAAAAAGAAAAAAATCCCTCCTCTTGTCTCTTCTCTCTCTCTCTCTCTCTCTCTCTCTCTCTCTCTCTCTCTCTCTCTCTCTCTCCTCTCTCCCCTTCCGTGTCTCTCTCTCCCTCTCTGTCTCTCTCTCTCTGTCTCTCCTTTTGCCATCTACATGATCCTTGATTAAACATGGAACAGAGTTAATAAAAAGGGGGGGGGGGGCTCAAGGAGAGGAAATGCAACTGTCAGAAATCGGGAACGCCAGATTTCCTGGTGAACCTGCCTCTGTCTGAATCAGTGTCAATCCACCATCTTCAGCCACTGAACTTGTCTTTGGGTTTTTGTTTGGTGGGGGTGGGGGTGTTGTTCTGTGTGCTTTTGGGGGGAGGGGGCGAATGAAGACAAGGTAGGAGCTGGAGGTGGGGGAATGGGCTGAATGTGTGTGTCTGTGAGTGTAGACTGTGAGTGTGTGTGTATGTGTGTGTGTAGGGGTCGGAGTGTGTGTGTGAGTGTGTGTGGGGTGTCCGTGTTTGTGATCTGAACCTTTGGTACCTACAAAGAGGGTGTCTCACGGAATGGTAGCTAAAACCTCACCAGGACAGCACGGAATGGTGGAGACACAGCTAAAGGCACCATCGGAGCCTCATATCTGGGCCGGACCCTAGACCCAACGCTTCAAGGAGCCCCCTGCCTGGATCACAGGTAACAAAAGAAATACAAACCAGTGCACCGTCTTCTGGGGGAGGAGGGGACAGGATGGGGAACCTTCTGCAACTTGGCCATCGCCGAGGAACTTTTATACAATTCCAGGAGAAATTTTATTATTATTATTATTTTCCGATAGAAAAGAGTAGAAAGAGTGGAAAGAGAGGGAGGCAAAAGGACTAGGGAAAGAAAGAAAGAATGAATGAAAGAAAGAAAGAAGGAGGGAAGGAAGGAAAGAAACAAGGAAGAAAGAAAAAAGAAAGAAAGAAAGAAGGAAAAAAGAGAAAAAGAAAAGAAAAAAGAGGCAAGATCAGCCCCTGTTCGCCTAGCTGATTAGGCTAGAAGGCGCGCATGGTGCCAGCTGAAGCTAAGGAGGTGAAGTTCATTTGCAGACAAGGAACCCTGGAGTGGGGGGTCCGGGGGGGGGCAAGGAATGAATCAGTTCCCACAGTCTGCCACAGGCCCCTTACACACACACACACACACACACACACACACACACACACACACACACACACAATTTTGCCCTTTACCAAAAAGAAAGCAAAGACTCTTGATCCCCAGCCGCGGGTGTCCTCTTAGTGTGGCGATCAAGCCCGGGGCAAGCTGCCTCCACCCCCAGATCCGTAGCCTGAGGCCGGGAGATCCCGCCTCCTAACGGACCTGCCAGGGTCGGCAGCGCCGGCGCAGCCAAGAGCCGCCCCGGCCTGCCGCTGCCCGCCACAGCTCTCTGCGGACCGGTGTCTACCTGCCACCTAGCCCCGCGGTCGCCCATCCTCGGCCCGCGCCTGGCGCGCGGCCGGACCGGGCCTGCGGTAGCCACGCACAGTGAGCGACCTTCGGGGAACTTGAGAAAGGGTGGGGAAGGGAAAAGGAAGAAGAAAAGGAAACTGAAAAGGGGACAGAGGAGGATCGAGGGAGAGGAGAGGAGAGGGGGCTCCAAGCCCCAACGACCAACGTCCAAACTTTCGGAGGATGTGCGCCGAGGAAGCGTCATCTCGATGGGGTGGAGGGGCACGGGGCAAGCCAGGACCCCCAGACAGTGTCTGAGCTGCTGTGGAGCTGACAGCTTCGCCGGGCCACCGGATTGTCTCCGGCTCCCGGTGAAGGCAGAATCCGAAAAGAAGGGAAAAAAATAGAAAACTGCTCGGCCGAAAATGGATGGTCTGCCACTTAATCCAAAAGTTAAATCCCGAAAAGCATCTCCCCCAGTAGAAAATCAGGCCCCCTCCCCTGCCTTCTCACTCTCTCAGCAGAGCAAATCTTTGAGCCAAAAAACGGGGGGAAAAGAGATGGAAAGGGGGGCAGAGCGGAAGAGGTGGTCGGGATGAGGGTATGTGTGCTAGGGCGAGCTGGAGCAAGCGAGCTAGGGGCAGAGAGGGAGAGAGGCGGAGAGGGAGAGGGAGAGAGAGGGAGCGAAATATCAAAGATTGTGCAAGATCAGGCTGGAAAGATAATCGATACTCGACCTAAATTTAACACAAACTACTCAATAAAAGTTAAAGAAAAAACTTACTTTCCATTTCCCCTGCAGTTCCTACTCGATCTTCGCCTCTTTTTTGTTTTGCTTTTATTTTACGTACAGCTGATCACATCCAAGTAGAACCAGAGGGTTCATTAAAATAAAAAAATAAAAAAAATAAAAAAATAATCCTCGAACTTTATTGGGTGAAAATAAAAACGCTGGAGCAGAAAGTGGGGAGCACGGAGCGGTCCTCAGGGGTCCGGGAGGAGTTAAAGCATGTGCCGACCGCGGTCTCGCTGTTTGGTTGTGAAGGGGTTGGGAAAAGGAGGAAAGGAAATGAAAATCCGATATGTCTTTATTCTGCTAATTATTATCGTTTTAGCCCTGTTTAAAAAAATGGCTGATTAAGTTGAGTGCGCATGTCTTTGTGTGTCTATTCCCGATATGCACTCTGGGAATGAGAGAGGAGAGCGAGGGAGAGGGAGAGGGAGGGGGGGAGAGGTGTAATTAGTGAGGTGATCAACATTCCCCAGACTGCAAATGACGCGCAGCCGGGACTCAGAGCAGCCCCGGAGCCTCGCGACTTCCAAGGCTCCCAGCTCTGCGGCTGGAGCTCTGGACAAGGCAACCGTGGAGACAGGGGATGGGGACCTCCGGGGCTCCCACCCGGTACACCCCTGCGCACAACTCTCAAACTTCATTAGACACACACGTACGCACAATCACAGACAGAGAGTGCAAAGGGAAGAATATAAAGGAAAAATAGTTCCTAAGAAATGCCCTTTAACCATTCGAGAATATTTTTTAAATGAGGCAAAGTAATTACTATCGGACCAGAGATTTGTTTAATAGGGAGCTTTAAGGAGAAATATGAGTTAGGGTAATTAAGAGCTATTCTCTAACTTAGGGTATTCTACTATTCACTCGGACGCTCTTTAATGAAGAAACACTGGGGCCTGAGCAAATATGCAGATGTATGTAAATAAAGAATGCTCGCCTGTGTGTGCAAACATCACCCAGCCCAGCCTCTTTCAAAGAAAGAATTGCGCTCTGGATCCGCAGGCATTCTATTTAAAAATTGTATCTTGCACTTTCATTCGCAGTAGAGAAAACCCAGGGCGAAGGAGGTGGAAGTGGTTAGTTTAGTCAAAGTAAACTTCCAAATGAGAATAAGTCCAGGTTATAAGAGTGATACTGGGGTATAGCCTTGCTTTTATGTAATATTTTTGAATATTTTATCAGAATCGCATAAGTTCAATGTAATAGCTTTAAGAAGACTTAGGGAAGAAAACCTTTCATCTTTCTAGTCTTTTGAGTTATCTTTCTTGAAGCACATTATGATGAATTTTAAAACCCCACTACAGATCTCATTAGAGTGAAATATACTTGGTATTTTCTGGTGCAAAATTTAAGGTGGCTGATTCTCATTTGAAAATCTAATTATCTCTTTCCAATATTACAGATGTGAATATGAGTGACACTTTCATTAAAAGATAATTAACTAACACTTGGAATAGACATACTTTTAAATACCCCCTACTGAATGTGGGATTATATATATATATATATATATATATATATATATATATATATATATAT
>OU015743.1:86952937-86971620 GCA_907169655.1 Acomys percivali | reverse complement strand
TATATATATATATATATATATATATATATATATATATATATATATATACTCTGCATCTTGATACACTGCTGCACCGCAGGTCACAAGTAGACTCCATTCATGAAATATTTTAAAACCAGGAATCATATAGTGAAGGTGAAAGTAATAAATCAAATGAGGTAAAAACAGGAAATACTAGCATTGCCCAGCTTCCTGGACAGGTGAACAGGTGGGGCATCAGGCATTTCTGAGCTGACGGGCCTTTGAAGTTTTGGATTGTCAGGATCTGCTTCAAAACCTTGTTTTAGGCCTTAAGAATTACAGGTACCAAACACCAGTGGAAAGGAGGATAGTGCAACATTGCAACCATGGAGACAGCAACCATGCCTTCTTGGTCCTTAACCCTTGTATTATCAGTGTATACTTGTCATATCCTAGGACAGATGCAAATGGAATGAAAACACCTGGGTGGATAAAATTACAGTCCCCTAAAAGGCCAGATCTAGGCCCATATCTGAAAAGCTGCTTGCATTCAATAACTAGCTAACACTACAATGAAAGTCCAGAGGCTTAGAGCATAGAATAAAACCAGATCTGGTCTTTAGCATGAGAAAAAGACACCAACACCTTAGAAATCTGGAGTAGGTAGGTACATGAAGCAGTGTTTAAGAAAACAAGGCCACTAAATGTTAGCGAAAAAGAAAATTCTCTGTCATCAAAGACTCCCATTTCCAACTTCTTTGGGAAGAAATCTGTTCATAGTGAAAGAGTTTCTACGATTTTAAAGTTATTTTGTTTACAGCCCCCACCTTCTCACAGTGACTGCATCAGCCTCCTATTGCACCTCAGTGAAGTTAAGAAGCACGTTACACACAGGGGGAAAATTGAAATCCTATGTAACATGCAAGTGAAAAGGCGCTTTATGTAGAGTTACTGTTTACAGAAAAACACCCTAGAGTGCAAATATCCTGGCTTAAAATCACAATAATAGCAAAACTATTTGAGGTATCTGCATGGAGGAAGGAGTGGGGACTTTTCAAAAGACTGAGGGGAAATGAAGGCTCTGGAAATGGCAGGTTCAGATCAGCCAAGATCAAGCTCTTTGCTGGAGAACACTCAGTGTACAAACTCGCTGATGGAAAAACCATTTCCTGCTATTGCAGACGGGTGAATGCCGATGATGAAGGAAACACCTGAGAGCAATAAGTCTGTTTGAGGTTCGGGTGAAGCTTAAAGCGTCTGCTTTTGCCATGGCGGACAAGGAAAGTAATCATTACCTTCTCAGTTTCTCTGTATCTTTTGCTCTTTACCTTTCCTGAAAAGTTATCAATAATATTAATGCAATTAATGTCAAAACAACAAATGTCAAGAACATTATTTTAAAATGTTGGTGACTAGTTGTCCCAACATCCTTACTCCCTATCTCTTTCTTGCAAACTATAGCTCTCTCTATAAGTGTGTGTGTGTGTGTGTGTGTGTGTAAGAGAGGGTGGTTATTGAATTCTAAGTAAGAAAACAATAGCAGAGCACACTGAGAGCCTTTTCCCACTTTTACAATCCCTTCTGTGTGGGACTGTTGCCCTCCAAAAGCGTGTGTACGTGTGTGTGTGTGTGTGTGTGTGTGTGTGTGTGTGTTGTTTTTAATCATCTCTGTGTTCTTCTTTCACCTCTTTCCTAAGAAGAGAGGCTGGGGGTGAGGTCGAGGGTTAATGGGCTCAGGGGAAGGGGCAGAGAGCACTAGCTCAGAGTCAAGAGTCTCCTCCAGGGCTTGGCCTCAGAGCACGCTGACGGCGCTACAGGAGCTGCTGGCAGGAGCCACCGCTGGTCTGTGCGGGGTGGGCCGCCGGTAGGGGCGCGGCGACCAGGGCAAGCCCTAACTCAGTCAGCGAGCTGCTTCGGGGAACAGGCAGAACCCAGCGTTTCTCCTGGGCCGAGGAGCCGCGGATCCCCACTTTTTCATTCTCGGACGATCGCCCCAGGATTCCCATTTGCTCCCCTCCGGTCTTTGCTGAGCCCTGCCTCTGCACCTTGGACTCTGATTCCCAATCCACTCTCTAGCAGCTTCTTACGATACTTAAACTATACCAACCTGCCGCCACCCTAAGGAGCACTGCCTACTTTATTTTTCATAGTGAAAGGAGCTTAAGGCTGTCCTGACTCATGGAGAACTTTCTCTAGACCCTCTTCTTTACTTTGCAGAGCTACCCTAGTAGAGCTCAATTCTCTCCTGCCATGAACACCTTGCCAGTGAGTCCTTAACTAATGGTGAGGCTAAGCCAAGTGGTTGGGTATTGCGTGTTGGAGACAAGGAAACAATTAACATTGAGACAAAAGGTAACTTCTACTTCTCGACGCTTTTCCTGGGAGCAGTTTATTTCACAAATCCAAGCTGAGGACACTGTGGGCTTTCCAAACGGGATAATGAGTCGCCAGCTGTCTATTCTTCCCTTCGTCTGCCCTCCCTCAACAATTCCCTAATAATGCCTCCCATCCCTCTCCCCCGCATCCTACCGCTAAAGAACAACCCCAGCCCAAGGGTAAGGTTCCCAGTCTTTTGACCGGGTTTCCGGGCTCTATGAAAAGCTCTGTTTGAAACAAGGCATTACAAGATTTCAGTGTTAGGAACCCTTTAGAGCACCACGGACACTTTCAGATCCTCAGTCCCCCTCCTCCCTTCCTCTTTTTGTTGGATCGTCTCCACCCAGGGGCTATTTAACAAAAGCAGTATGTTAACTAACATTTTTGTTTAACTCCGCAGCTCCTTCTAGCCCACTTAAAACTTGATACCAAAGACTTCTCTCTTGTTCTCTCTCTCTCTCTCTCTCTCTCTCTCTCTCTCTCTCTCTCTCTCTGTGTGTGTTTGAAGGACTATGAGAATTTGCATAAGTCAGGAGGAAATGGGACATTGACAATGAGAGGGGAAAGTGCAGGGTTTGTTTGGGAAGATGTCACAAGCATGTATTTACAGTGAAATCATTCAAAAAGTGTGTGTGTGTGTGTGTGTGTGTCCAAACCTTATTATGAACAAATTGTTTTTCCTGGAGAAGTAACAAAGGTGTGTGTGTGTGTGTGTGTGTGTGTGTGTGTTGGCATGAGCTTGTGACAATATGACTTCACATGGAGAAAATCAGCATTTTTCATGTGAGAAGTAAAAGGCAGTTGTATTCAAAAGGGAGAGGACATGTTAAGACTCTGTATGTGTGTAGTAGTTGTGCACATGTGCATCCTTTCCTGGTTTTCTTTAGCTTGGTTATCTCCTTTATAGTTCTATCTATCTATCTATCTATCTATCTATCTATCTATCAATAACACTCCTGCTCCAAGGTCTCTGTTCTTCCAAATCCATGTACATTGTTTCTTCCTGGAGTCCACTTTAGGCTTTCATTGCAGAGGCAATCTACTTTGGCCCCTTTTCTCTGGAGGCTCTGACCTTTGGGGTGGGGAAGCTCATTATGTAAACTCAGACACTGAGAAAGTTAAGAATGGGAAAGGAGGGAGGAGCTACATAGGCTGCCAAGGGAGGGAAGAGTTAAGGGAGAAGAGAATGAGAAAGAGGGAGGGAGAGAGAGAGAGAGAGAGAGAGAGAGAGAGAGAGAGAGAGAGGGAAGTCCTAGCCCTCTGGCTTCCTTGAGGTCAAAGCTCAGATAGTACAGTGACCTCTTTCCCTCTGGGCAACAAGCTTAGTGTTTATAAACAAAATCAGATGCGACTCTCGCCAAGCAATAGTAGTTCACTGACTGCACAAGCACTTCAGACATCTCTTATTGCAATTAAGGAGGACTCCTTATCACCACCACCACCACCACCACCACCACCAAATGACACAGACCTAAGCCCACAAGCCCACCCGCTTCAAACATACAGAGATTCTCATCAAGAGCATCCAATGAAATGCTACATTCAGGCTCAGGAAGAGCCCCAAGGGTGGATCCAGATGTGAAAAGATAGACAAGTTGAAAAAAGAGAGAAAGAAATAACTGATCGTGGAATGGGAGAGAAAGTTGTGATCTTTTTAAAACTCCAAAACACCTAGATCTAGTCAATAAACTTCTGTAGAAACAATATCCTCAACTGGCCACCAAATAAATGCATTTTCAAACAGTACACTACACTCGCCTAATACCCACTTTAAGACAATAGTGCAGATATCTCTGGTTGAGGAAAAGCCACCATCATTGTAGGTAACATCCTTAAATGTCAGGCACAAAAGCCCCATTAAATGCTACCACAAACAAACAGCCCATCTGATCTAAGTTACCAAATATATAATTAAATCCACATTTAATTACCAAGACAATCAGCAGAAACTAAATTAATCAAAGATTTTTTAAACAAAATATTGTCAGAGTAAACAAATGATAGCTTCATATTAGATTATAATCAAAACTGCATTTCAGGAATAAACAGCAAAATGGAATGGGCACAGTGCATTAAATTATTTTCAAACTTTTGCTTTAAAATGATTATCAGTAAAAGTCTAAGAGAAAAGGTTAAATGAAATAAATACCTCAGAGCAAAAAGATCATCGCCTTCTTCTCTTCGACTATCAGTCCCCGCTAAAGCATATGGAAAATGTTTTCAAAATGCCCAGATTTGGCACATTGTCATTGCGAAGAGAGGAGCGCAGTGATGCTGTTAGAGAAAATGGGAAATAAATTCAGGATTGGGTGCTGCCTCCTTCAATGCGGATTTATCCAAGTTTAATTTAATATTCCGCAATCACTGAATGATCGCTTATAATTCACCAAGATTTTAACGGGCTTTATTTAAATACCTCGGGCAAAAAGAGAATGAAATTTAAACCATTGCTTATTTTTGTGTGTATTTTTTTTAAATTTGGAGAACTTAAAGTGGGAATTTCATATAATAAAAGGGAAAACGATGAAGCTTTAGGTTTTTGTTTTTGTTTTATTTTTTGAAGAGAGACTGTTAAGGGAAAACGTTAGCTTTATTAAAATCATTCTGAACGTAAAATCAAAAAGCACAAAATGGTTGTTTGTAAAACACTAAACCTTTAATCGATTTTATTGGCATTCCGATCGATTAGATAAACGGAAATCTATAGCAAACATCAAAGCATTTAAAACATTTTCTCTATCTCATTTATAAACAAAACTTTTCTTTTCAGTAGAAAAAATGATTATCAAACGACTAACAGGAAATTCTTCAGATATCAAATTACGATAATAAAATTATTTCCACATGGAAGGGGATAATGACAATGATGATAGTAATTACAATAATGAATAATTCAACAACCCTTTGACATATGTGGAAGAACCTCGGGCAGAAACGGCGTTTGAAGGGAGGCTACTTTAAAATAAATACTTTCCTCATTTTTAAAGGACTATTTCAGAGAGAACTCAAGGGGTCTTGCTTAACAGTGCCTGCTAGAGTAGTGTTAATTTCCCCGTAGATGCAGTCCAGTCGGTTTCTTCGCAGGCAGGTTCCTTCCTCCAAACTGAGTTACTTCTGATTAGCAAAAATTAATATGCAAATAAGATTGAGCCCTACTGGGTTTACAAAGTTGAGGCTGAAATTATCTTCTACGTATTTTAAAAGGTGCATCATAAATTATATATTAAGACAAAAGACTAGACTTCCCAAATGTAGGATGAAGTAAAAACGATTTATTTGGAAATGTCAGAACTGCTGTCCAGAGACGCTGGACCGAAAGAGCTTAGGGCGTTCTAGCTGCGGGCAGGGCAAGTGTTGAAGTTACCGGGCATTGTGTTTGTTTGTTAAAGAAAAATCAATGAAAGTGGCTGTAAAGTAGTTAGGGAAGCTTGTGTTTGGGACTAGCGGTCAGGGAGACCCTTGGAAGGCTGGTCTTTCCCGGAAAGTCTCCGAATCTCAGGGAGCGGGACACCGGGCTAGGGCACCTGGCTTGCTGTTCTTCTGGCTCTTCCCTGGAGCGCAATACACCCAACTGACACCTTCATCTTCAGAGTGCGGCGGCGTCCTGCACGCGGAGGACTGCGACTCCTGCCTTGGGTCCTTCCAGTAGACTTAGGCTGCCCTTCCACGCTCCCCTTCAGTGGCTTGCACCTTCGCCTTAGTTCTAGCCACTGCTGTGGCTTCCTCCCTCAGTCCTGAGAGCCTAAACTTCTGTTTCCATTCAACTGGACGACTCCCACTCGTGCTAGCTAACGTCTGAGTCCCTCCGGTGAATCTGGACAAGTCTCCACTGTTCCTCCCCTTCCCCCACCTCTCTGCTCCCATTTATTTGGCAACTGGGGTCTTCTTACCCTTGCACTTCAAACCTCTCCTCCAGACATTCCAGAGAGTTCTCATCACACCAGAATGTGCTCTCCTCCTCTTCCTCCTCCTCCCCTTGAGTTGGGGAGTAAGAGGGGGAGATTTCAAGTTGAACTCCCAGGGGTTTTACTTTATTCTTTTAACAGCTTTACTTTCCCTTTTCTTCTTTGCGTAACCTTCACCTAACTCCTAATTTATAACAGAAGCAGGCTCTTTACCCTGCAGCCCGCAGTTTACAGTTTCCGTCTGGGGCTGTGCATCCAGCGCTCCTGGTTTCCCGGTCCCTGCCCTTGACAAGCACAGAGACAGAGGGGGGCGGGGGGCAACTGTGCCCTTGCACCGGGTGGCCCGTCCAAATGCACTTTCTCTTCTTGGAAGGAGTTCTTGACTCAGAGTTAAAGTTCTATGAAAAGCGATTTTTTTTATTCGTTAACTGACCATACTGCTGGAATGAAGGGTGGGATGTAAAGGGGACAGGCAACAGAAACCTTTTTAAAGACTTTTCCCCCTCTGAGAAACCTCCAACCCAACCCGGCTGACTGACGTCCTGTGTGAATAACGAATTCTCGAAGATTTTCCTTCTTGGCAATGTGCTTCTGAGTTATTCCCTAGCTGTCTCCTAGCCTCCCTTGTGTCTTCTGGCTTGCGAAGGTCACTGTTTCACTAGGCCACCCTTTCTATTCTTTCTGCTCGCTGCGAGCCCTGAGAGCGAGAGGGAAAGCAGGCTAAAGACCTAGTCCCTCTTTTCTTCTAGCTGACGCAGCTGCCTCAGAAAATCGCTGTGGCCGCTGCCTCTTCCCGCTTTAATCCCAGACCTCCAGTCATTGGGCAGCTCCTTGGAGGCAAGAAGTCAACACCATGGCAACCCGACAAGCCTATCAAATCACCGGCTGACATGACAGCAGCAACAGCGGCAGGCAAGAATGGGCTGGGCGGAGGAAGAGCAGAGTGGCCACTGCACTCATGTACATGGGTTCGCAGTGGACAGCCTCCAAATCGAAGTACATGAGTGCACCTCTGTTTATTCCCCTATCATCCTACTTAGTAGTTATGGATGAGGAGGAGGAGAAATAGAGATGCATGTAGCTCATAAACCCAAGCGCTCTGTTTTCTGCTCCGGTAGTCCATTAACACAGTCCCAGTAGTCTCGAACTTGTAAGGGCCTCTCCTCAGACCCTGAGGTTTCTTTGCCAGGCCTGTCGTTTGTTTAAGTAACACAAATGAAACTTTTTCCCCCCTCTGGAGGTCCAAAAGGGTAAAAATGTTAGGTTAAAAAATGCTCCTGTCCACCAGTGTTAAGTTACAAGAGGTGTGACTCAACACTAAGCCTTGGGAGTGACCTAAACTTTATCTGAAGCTGTCTTTGCCTTTGCTTTTCATATCTTGTGTGTTGGTCTGTAGTGTGAGTTCTAGATCTCGTTTACATAAAGGAAAAATACATGTATTGTCTCCCTCAGCCCTTTGTATTTCGCTTGTTTTTTTAAGAAATTGATAATTATATAGGAAAGAAAACAATTTACTAACATTGCCTATGAAGAAGCAGGTTAGAAATGTATTGTTCACTGACAACCTGTAAATCAAGCAAGCCTTTTTTTGAGAAATAATGCCATATTATTTCTTTTTAAGTTAAGCTTTCCTCCTGAAAACTTTGGCAAATATTTGCCCAAGAATCTTGAAGGGTGTCATTGGGTATATGTCCCTCAAGGATCTCTAACTTCCTCATTGTTTTCTAAGTTTTCCTGTTGGAGTTGGGTAGAAAAAAAGAGAAAACCCCATTAAATAATAACGTTCATGTGTTTTTTTTTTTGAGGAAATGTATGAATACTAAACCTTTACACTAAGTTTGCTTAAGTGTAATTCAAACAGTGTGTGTGTAAACAGTACATTAAATAAGCAAGCTTTATTTTATCTAACTTTATAATAAAGGCTCTCGGTGTATGGGAATTTAAGATTTACTTGGCATATGTAAAATAGTGGAGAACTGGAAAGGTCCCTGAAGACAGCAATTGCCAGATGGAGCAAAGCAGGACAGATAGCCAAGTTTTGAGCCTTAAAAATTCAATGATATCCTCAGCCTGATTTTTTTACTTGCTCTATATTTCAGTGTTGATGGGTACAAATATTAAAGTACCACTGTTAGACAATGTAATTTATTAAAGATCAAAACAGTCATTAAAAACTCCTGGAAAAAACAGCTCAATACATTAAGAGACAACTTTCAGGAATAACATGATATTCTCTGAACTGAAATGCTCAGGATGTTCAGATAACATTGGCTTGTTTTGCGCCACTGCGCAATGTTGCTCAGTGAAGATCTGCCAGAAAAACAGAACTGAAATTTGGTTACAGTTTAAATGGATACCTTACTGCCAAGTTACAGTTGTCTTTAAATTTATGTGGCTAAATCACCTTTTATTTGAGTGTTTACACTGTGAAATACATGAAGGAGCAACATAGCATATTTTAAATTAAAATACATTTAATCTGTTTTCTCATAAAACCAAACTTGTAAATAGGAAAGGTTTTAAAGATAAGTGAAGTGTTTGAAATATTTCAACATATATTGGCTTCTGTAAGAGTATATATAGACCGAATACATAGTAAATCCTAAGATTTCATTATTTTGTTTAATAATATATCCAAGTTACTGGAAAACTTTAGGTAGCTTGCAATCTATAATATTACTTGAATATTTGTATACATTGTATTAAAGTCAAGGGCATGCATTACATTGTTACTAATATGTTCATACATATATATAATTTTAATTGCTGGAAACTTTAAAGAGGTAAAATTAATAGCTTAATACCTTTAAGAGAAAATGTCCAGAAATTGTAATAGTTCCTTTGAATTTTTGATGTATCAACATTAAGTGCTTTTTCATTCGGTAATTGAAAATTTAAAGAATCTTGCATATATAATGCATTGATTTGTAATCTGACAATTTTACTGTCTCTTTTAAATGACTCTTTTATAGATTATATGAGATATGGATGTTTAGGCATCCATTTGAATGCTACACAGGTGGATAGTTAGCCCTACATTCATATCTTTACACTCAATGAAGACTCCTGTTCCATTAGTGTTTTTACTGTATACACTGTGCAAATGAATAACACGAGGAATCAAATGCGGTTTAAATGCTACACTAAGAAAATAGTGCAAGGACGCACCACTCATTTCCATCTGGGTGGACACCTTCTCCATAGAGTCCATTCCTGACCTTACCCAAGTAAGTACTTTAACTTAACGTATGAGACACACCTAGAGGGGTAATACATTGAGCTTAATAGGAAGACAGTTAATAACCTTTATTCATTCTCATGTGCTATCAATCATGCCTGTCACCAGTCTGCTGAATCAAAGCAAAAGTGTTCTTCACAGATGACTGATTAGAAACGCAAAATCACAAGATCCATCTTCATGGTCACTTTTATTATAGTCATTTTTAAACTGACAGCAACCTGCTCAGTTTCAGCACACTGGGCATCACAAATAGTGTCACTCAGTGCAGCAAAGCATGAGAAGAGGTTGGTTGGATTATACTTAAAAATAATTAGACTCTCAACCTTTTGTGGCCTAGGAAAATGTAGTCTTCTCCTAGCCTCTTTACCTCTCCATAACTGCTTTAATTTGATTGAGTCATTAGTTTACAATTAGAAGGTAGTCAGTGTTCTCTTGTAAATTACGTAGTAGGGATTAGGAAGCAAGTATATCTAGGTGAGAGTTGCAGATAACTTTTTGTCTAGGGCTTCTTTCGAACTTCATGCCAACACCTCTTTTGTCCTCACAGTTTATATACACTTCTTTCTATAAATATTTGTGCATATTTGTGTGTGTGAGTGTGTGCATGTGTGTGTGTGTATGCATGTATGTATGTATGTATATATATCTGCATGCATGTGTATGTGGTATATATGTACGGACTGCATGTAATTAGTGCATCATGCAATCCAGTTTGGCAGTGTCTGAAGGGTTTCTTCCTGTGGAAGGCACTTAATGTCAGTCAGCTCTTGAACATCATAGTACTGACATTACTGAGTCAGTCCATAACTATTTAAAATCTGTGGTCTTCAAGGTGACCAATATATAAAGTACTAGGTAGCTATGTAACTCCTTGACATGTAATCCTGTATAATTTCATTTTTGTTTTTTAAAAAAGGCACAATTGAAAAACCCAATACACACAAAGAAAAAAATTAAATCAGTGGCTTCCTGGTTATATCTGACTCAAAATAATAAGAAACTTTGTTTTGGCTTAGATTATTGATTATTACAATATAGACACAAGAGTTTCAGGTTTATTTCATGATATTTTATAAGACTTTAGGAATATTTTATAATACAGTAAGGTATAATAATGTACATGTTTATGTAAGGAACTTTTATGGGAAATGTTAAAGATGTACTTTTCATGTACATTTTGTAGATAGTTAATTTATAGTTCATAAAAACTCAAATGATTTAAATTTTAGTTTAATAATTTTGATCCAAAGACCTTATTACAAATATCTGTGTGGTGGCTAGTCTTTCATCAAGTGTTTATTTTTATTTTGATGATATAAACAATTCTGCACAGATCGAAAGACAGAGTAAGATAGATGGAGAGAAGTATACAACTTATCAATTTTTAAATAACTTTATTTATTTTGAAAGAAGTCTTTATAACTCTTTGCAATGATACTGAATTTTATTTTATTTCTCCACCCATACACACACACACACCACTACACAGTTGTATTATTTATCTTAGATTGAGAGTATATATATATATGTATATATATGTATATATGTATATATATATATACATACATAGGCATTACATATATGCCTATGTAATATATCTTTCTTCTATGTATGGTTTTAGATGGGTAAGTTATCTTACATATAAGGAGGCTAATATCAACCAATATTGATTTATTTAATATTATACTTAGCTTATGCATATTTTTCTATAGGCACAGGTACAAGAAATAAAAAATTTGAAATAAATCTCAACTAGTGATCTTGCTTATTTATTTTGAAATAAACAAGTGTATCTTCAACTTTGAATAGATGTATTTGTTAGTTGATATCATAAAATATTTTTACTCTGTAAAAATAATAACAAGAATACTCTCATGAATAAATATATAAGATTAATTGAAATGTTTACATAAAGAGCTATGCAATGGTATGGAAGCCATGAAACAATCACATTAGTGTTTTCATTTGTTTATTTCCAAGTAAGCAATAAAAACAAAATGTCTCCTAACATAATGATGTGTGTGTGTGTGTGTGTGTGTGTGTGTGTGTGTGTGTGTGTGTGTACATAAAGGTCTTATTTCCAAAAAAAGATAACATCTCATAGAATTCAGTGTTACTTCATTAGAAGTTAATTTTGGTATAAAGTTTCCTTTCTAACTAATTATGCTTATCAACATTTTGTCAGAAAGAGACACTGAAGTTTTGGATTTGTGCTAAATTTTTAGTGTAGGTAAGTGATAATCTTTGGTGTTACCTATATTTCTATGGTCTGTGTAGATTACTGTTATTGAATGTTAATATACACTATAAATGTGAGCACTAATAAAGCTTGTAACTATGTGTGACTTAAAATTCTATCCTTCTATTAATGGATCTTAATACATTGAGAAGTAAAGAAACTTTCATATTAGACAAAATGAAACAATTAAAAATTTTGTCTTGTAAATTTTACTGTGAAGTGTCATTGTTTTAAGAATTTTGTGTTTTGACATAACTTGAAATCACCACTCTCTAATACCTAAAATATTACTTTTAATATAAGGATTCCTTTGGGAAAATATTTAATTTTGTTTACCTGAAATGCTTGAATCTTTTGTTCCTGTTAGTTTCTGAATTTCATGTTAATTTGTGGTAGTTATATACTCTAATATTTTCTTTTCCATGGTATTCTATATTTAAGTACACATGTAAAGAAAGTGATTTTGTTTTATAAGAATATAATAAATGGACTAACACTAAGTTCTTTCATCTGGCAGAATTCACTTGTTCATATCAGTACATATTAATCAAAGAATATTTTAAACCGTAAAAGCTTAAGTATTCCGCATTTCAGTATGACCTGGGATTTGTGATTGTGCATTGTTTACAATGTGTTCATGTATGGATACATATACAAAACAGTGTCATATTTAGACTGTTGACTTCTTTCTAGATGCTGCTGCACACAAACATTCCATTTCTGGCTTCCATGCTTGCACTTATGCACCTTGAATACGCAGTTAAAGCATTTCTTTCTCTCTCTTTGAGGATGGTTTTCCCTTGGTACCTGAATTGTTCTTTGTTGAGTCTTTGTGATAAAAAAGGCTGTTATGTGAGTGCCATCTTGTAATAAATGTGAAAGAAGATGGACAAACAGGATAAAGTGACCATTTCTTAGTTTGTCTTTTCTACTTGGGATTCAGAGTTCCAGCTACCAACTAGTGATATTTAGAGAGAAAGGAAAAGAAAGCAAAGGTCACACAAAAATAACCTTTAACCTTTCATAGTCAGAAAGTAAAAAATGTTGAAATATTTACAATTATTTATCATGTAATTTAATTTTAATTGCTTTCCTAAATTAATTTTTAAGTGATGTTACAATTTAATGTAACTTCTTATGTAACATCATCATTTTCTCAAGCCTTACCTTTGTTTAAAATTTTATCTATGCAGCTCTTAAAATCTCCTAAACCAAGATTCTTACATTTTCTGACATTCCCCAAAGCTTTCTGTTAATTCAGGCAGTAAATTTCTAAGATGCATTTTGTTAAAAAATGGACTACTTAAATCAGTTTTTTCTTCCTTCCTTTCTTTCTTCCTTCCTTCTTTCCTTCCTTTCTTTCTTCCTCCATTTTTTTCTTTTTTCCCTACTTCAGTTTGCATAGAAATATGCCAGCAGATTTAATGTGTACTTATCTGCATGAATGTTTGGATGTTTTCAAGTAAAGAAATCAGGTTAATACAATAGAGATAAAGATCCCTAATTTGATAGCTTAGCTGTTAGATATAAGCCTTCACTAAAGTATTACACAGCCCTTGAAGAATTTTAATGTATTGCAGTTTATTTTGCAATATTTGCCCAAACACTCAAAGCCATATTATATTCCCTAGTTATTTCATTATATTAAATTTCACATTTAGATTTTCATTTGAATTTTCCTGTTTTCAACATTTGGATATCATATTATTAGCTATCATAAACTAGTAGGTTAAGGATAGGGTGATTGTGAAATGCAAACACTGCTCCTAGATTTTACAGCATTGCCATCCAAGAGAAAAAGAGGCTAGGATTCCTTTACCCCAAACACTTCCCTGTTATGATTATAAGAAAAGATCGGATGCTGTAGCAATTTTTTTCACATGTGATCTTTCTTTAGAATTATTTTCAAAGACAACTGTTCTTAGTCATTATTTTCATCTCCAAAAAGCATTACATTTTGCTTCATTGTGAAATATTTCTTCATAGCATATCTTAGTTTAATTCACTTTTAGCAAAAGAAACACCCAGGCTCAATCTGGAGACCTCCTTCCAACATAATTTGGCTGGACCTTTCCTTAGTAAAGGTTTTCTGGTTTTCATTTTCACTTCACGTTCTCAAATAAAAGATCCTTTGTTGTCTACCATTTGATTGGACTTAATGAAAAACACTCCATTTTAACTTAACAGTATTTCCTTTTGAATTTATTATATTTAAGAACGCTGTCAAGAATCAAACATTTAATCTCAGGTTTTTATATTTCAAAATATATTACAATCACATGGCTTGGTGAGGTGATGTAAAAAGTACACTGAAAAGATTTCAAACAGAAAAGCAAAAGCGAAAAAAGCTTGCCTTCATTTTAATATGAAACTAAATACTATGGCTAATGTGCAGATTGGGTTCAGCAGCTGACTGTAAAGAGTAACATGTGACAGGGTGCCAACAGCAGAATTGTGCAGTATTGACTAAATGAGCTTCACTGATTTGTATTGAGGCTAATATCTTCTTTAAACAATTCCGTGTAAATTGTGCGTATAAAGTCATTGGAAGCTATTTCTCAGGACAGCCTTGCCAGCGAGCTACCTGCTGGAGTGAGGAAGATAATCAATAGGGAGAAATAGAGCTGAGCATGGGCCTGGAAAGCTGCGGAGCAGTTAATGCTGATAAAAGTAGATGATGTCAATATTTGGGAATAGCACAACTCCGGGATAATAGACAAAAGAGAAGTGCATGTGTTGTAGGGCATCCAAACGGGAACGAAATTGAAGCCTAAGTGGCAGATGATGCTGTAGGCTGCAAAAGACATTCTTTATTACAGGCATTGTTAAATCTCCACTCAAGTCCAAGCACAGGACAGGATGTTGTATGAAAAAGGCACCTAACTTTATCAGCACTTTAAAGACCTCTTTCTGTTTTAGCAGTCAATTGATTTCTGCTGGTTTTGTATCTCTCATTAAAAATTTCCTGAGTAGCTTCCAAGTTATGTAAAACAAGTAACATAAAAAAAAAAGAAAATAAAAATATGCTATCAGTCTGAGAGAAACACTAAGCGTAAACAAGCCTCAACACCCCTATACATATGTGGTTATAACAGACTATTTTTTAAAGATAGTAGACTAATTGGAAGTGAGGTAACAGAATATTTTTACTATTTTAATACTAAAAGTCAGTTTTGCTTTTTGCTGTCAGGCGATGAAATTTTGTTCTTCAGTGTTGATCTTTCTGTTGATGTATTATGACATAGTCTGTCAACATGAACAGATACGGGGAAGGAGCCTGGGTGACTGAGGTACAACCTGCACGTGCTCTTCTCGAATTTTAAAGCATGTTAACTGTGTTCGGATATAAGAGGTAAGACTGCATTTGCTTTAAATGCTATTATCTCTCTAAAAATTTAGTCCAAACAAATCAGTTGGACCACAGCAATGTTCCAAAAGAAAGAACCAAGTTCAAAACATGCATTTTAGAATATCTTCTTTATGAAGCTGTTTAACATCATAAATTCATTCCATAATAACAGCATTTCCAAAATGTAAATTATCCAATAAAATGTAGTAATAAATTCAAGTACATACAACTATTAAAGACAACCGTTTCTCCTAAATCAAACACTTCATGTCTGTTCTATGCTTTCATTGTCACAGACGTGTCAGTTGGTTGGTGTTAGCTGCATGGGTCATACCAAACACACAATTCTCTGGGCAGATAAAGTAGCAAAATGTTCTATACATATATATGTATATTTTCTTAAAATCATGTGACCAAATGTTATTAGAAAGGCAGATGTATTTGCCCGGTACCTGGTCTTTTAAACATATTTTTGCCCATGGGCATATGGCATCAAATGTTCATTTTGTGCTTTTATTTTTTGAAGTAGCTAGCTATTTGAAAAGACTGTTTTCAGCTTTAGCAAACTACAAATTAGGTTTATTAACCTGGTATACTGCGTACTAATTACAATAAGTTAAGACTGTAAATATGTCATCTTTGCAAGATTTCCTACAATAAAAATATTCATTTAAAAATTCTAGTATGTTCCCATACATCCTATCTTTTCATCTTAAATACAGACAAGTAAAATATTCTTATTTATTATTGAATTCAAAAGAAGGCTTCATTTCAAATAAAGTATGAATTTTGATTTAGAGACACAGAAAAAAATCTTTTAAGATCTATACTTCAGCTAATTTGTTAATCTTGTGCCACTTTCAGCATTTGTCACACATATAGACCAGGAAATTGGCTCCATCTCATTCTAGCTCTGTATTGAATTAAAAACCTCTACTGCAAAGAGGACCATGATGTGGGGAAAGAATAAATTTAGCTCTTTCTTTAGTAATGCACATATATTTCCATACATTTCACATCCTAAGGGAGCCTATGAATGCATTCAATAAATACACAAGTATAAAGTATAATTCCAGAAAAAAGGAAAGGTTTACAGTTTTTTTCCTGATTTTAATGTGCCATTTTAAGTCTGAACACTTAAGGTTAAAGATTTTTATTAATTTATTTTGCTTTACTTTTAGCAGACACACAGTATTAGGGATAAATCTTAAATAATGAATTTCAGTTGTTCCTTCCATTTGGATGATGTTAGCAAGTTTAGGTAGAATCAAATTATATATCTGCAATGACAAATAGAGAAAATGCTCTTTTTTTTTTAATCATTTGAATGTAGCTGTACATACAGCCTGGTAACTTTGCAGACATCATGTGCACATACAGGGAAAGAGCCCCTATTATATGCGTGTGTGAAGGCCAACAGGCAAGGTGGTTGCCAACAAAACACCATTAAAGAGACGAGCCCTTGTATATAAATGAGTGTGTTTCTATTAAGATTTGGTTGCAATGAGGTTTGTCCCACAGGTGATGGATATTTCCAACTGATTGGGAAGATAGACTTCCTTGTTTGCATAGCTCACCATACTTTCCAATGTCTGGATCTCTGAGTGCATCAAGAGAAGACAGGGTAATGTGGTAGATTTACGATGGCCTCATAGAAACAGAGCTAGCAAAGATTATGGTATAGTTGTTTAGAAAAACAGTGACCTGAACCTTACTGATTCACACAGATGTATACCTAAACGAAGCCTTCATTACCATGAAGAGTCGTCTTTTAATAAATGTTTGCTTGACACCGAGATATATGTATCTATTTTAAAGCATACCAGCTATGCTGCAGTTATTTTTGCAAGGATTCTCTTAAACATTTTTAGGTTACAAATCCTTTTATGCATGTAGTTAAAATTTGATAAATACCATAAGATGACATCTAGTGACATAATCACATCAGATTAAGAAATACATTTGATAATATTTCAAAGCTAAACATCTAATTGTGAGGAGTTTGGAAAAGTCACAATAAACCCACAGAATAAACAGTTCAAAGCTTTTAAAATATTTATAAAAGTCTTACTCTATGACAAAGAAATAAACCTTAAAAGAGTGCTTGCATTGTCCAGTTTAAAGCCCTTGCCCCGGCTTCCTTGATCTTCATTTCCATAAGCCACATAGTTGTTCCTTTTTTATTTTATAAAACCAGGGAGAAACACTCCTTGAATAAGAACTGAAACTGTGAGCAAAGGCTTGCAGACTCCTTCCTATGGAGACCTTATCTGCCTATCATCAGAAAGGACAGCATGTAGGACACACACATGTCAGCCCTCAGCATTTCCACATCATGACTTAGCATTCTTTGCTGCTGTCTCTTTCATTATCATAATAGCCTGTGGTCTCATCATTCAAATTCAGGGGACCCACACATCCTTTTTTTCCAACTCCATATACCAGTTTATTCTGTCACTTAATCTGATAAATAAACCTGTTGTTGATAAAGATGAGGCTGTTACATAACTAGATTTGAGATCTGGGACATTGCCACAGTCACAGACCCTTTGAGATCCTCCTTCTGTTGGTTTGGTTATCCTTGCATTTTATAGCTTCAGAGTTCAGATGTTCAATGCAGGTACTGTGTAAATGGGTGTTTCTGGAAGACTTTCATATGAATTACTGTGTGCCCCAACTACTTCAGGCATAAAATTCTCTAACAGACAGCAGCTGACACAGTGGGAGAATGTGGCTCAGAGTCCCAGATAACTTTGCTCTTCTCTCATAGTACACGTCGACTGCAATCCCCTGTTCCTCCCTTCTCCCTAGTCTCTCCCCCTCCAGCTCCCTTTTCCCCCAGACACTCCTCCTTTGTCTCCCCTCATAAAAGAGTGTGTCTCCCAGGGACATCAACCAAATATGACATAAAAAGCTACAATAGGGCCAGGCACATATCATTACATCAAGGCTGGACAAGGCAACCCAGTAGGAAGAAAAGGATCCTGTAGTAGGCAGAAGAGTCCCAGGGCAACCCTACCTTTCACTGTTAGGATTTCTACAAGAACACCAAGCTACTCAGCCATACACATATGCAGAAGGCCTAGGTCAGACCCCTACTGTCTCCCTGATCCCTGTGAGTCCCATTGAGTCTCAGCTAGTTGACTCTGTGGCCTGTGTCCTCATGGTATGCTCCTGAGCCTCTCTGGCTCCTCTCATCCTTCCTCCCCTCTCTCAGCAGGACTCCCTGAGCTCAGCCTAATGTTTGCCTGTGGGACTCAGCATCTGCTTCCACCATTTGCTGGATGAAGTCTCTCTGGTCTCTTTGGTGAGGATTCTGCTAAGCTTTTGGAGGCAGGGCAAACTGTGGGTCACAGGTTTTGTGGCTGGGTTTAACTCTAATGTAAGTTTTGAAGGTTTCTTTTTAGTCTCTCATTAAAAAAAAAAGATATTTAGTGAAAACAAATGGAAAGTATATGAAACATTATTTTCTCTATTTGCCTAAACTAAGCATCAGGACTTAGGATCTCCCTTTACCTCCCTTCCTCCTTCCCCTGTCTTCCTCTCTCCTTTCACCCTTCCTCATTCTCTCTCTCTCTCTCTCTCTCTCTCTCTCTCTCTCTCTCTCTCTCT
>OU015743.1:86941997-86952927 GCA_907169655.1 Acomys percivali | reverse complement strand
TCTCTCTCTCTCTCTCTCTCTCTCTCTCTCTCTCTCTCTCTCTCTCTCTCTCTCTCTCTCTCTCCCTCCCTCCCTCCCTCCTCTCAGTATTATTGTAACATCTACATAAGGTGTGATTTCCTCCTCAATGGGTGTTTGAATGTAGGGACAGTTCTTTAGGTCTCACTGTCCTTTATAGCTGCATATATCTTCACATAGCAACCCTCTCTCCCTCCCTATAGCCTCTCACAGCTACCATCCTTCTTCCTCCTTCACTGAACTGAGCTACTGTAAGTATCCTGTAAACTCATGTAGCAGTGTCTGTCCATCTGTGCCTGAAGAATCTCACTTAGCATAATGTCACAGGGAGCTAAGATATCTCCCTTTATTTAGCTATTATTCTCTTTCTCCTTGCTAGGAACTTGGATATGGAAGCCAAATAGCAAGAAGGTTTAATTCTTGTGGGAAACAAAGGGGAAGGAAGCTATTGTTAAACACTGACAATGCCTAGGAAACAAAGCTACTGCTCAAGGCACCCACCTGTGCCAGGCACTGTGAGAAGCAGCTCACTAGCGTTGTCACGTTCATCCACATAGCTCCCTGCAGTGGTACTTTTATCATCCTCCTTTCCAGATGATTGAGATGGAGGCAGAGAGAGGTCGAGCTTTTTGTACAAGTCTATATAGCAGATAAGTACTAGAGCTGTGGTCCGACCACCTCCGTAAGCCCTCTCATGCTGCTTCCTAACAGTCACTTAGCAAAACGCCCTTCTCTTTAAATCCATGGGGATGAAAACATATCCTTCTGAGTAGAGGGGAATCAGCCCTGCACTGTCCTCCTCTAGTGAAGAAATAAGAAGAAAATATGACTGGCCGAAGCCTGCTGACTGTGGCTATTTGGCTTTAATAAAGACTAGATGTGTCTAGAATTATATAGTCCAAGGTAGGGATGTCAGAGCAATGGGTGTGGCAAGTACAGTCAAGATTACATTTTGATGGCACAGTCTCTAGACTATCGACCCTGTCACAACTGTATTAAAAGCTGCGTGCATTTAGTAAGAAGAGAGTATTCTATGTCAAAATATCTTCAGTAGCTTCTCTGACTTAGGCATTCTTGCATCACTGACAGTTAATTATGATAGTTTGAATAAGTATAAATAGATGGCTTGTTTCTTTTCCAAACTAGACCATTTGAGGAGCCTAGATATAGATGCCTTGTGCTCCCGGACAACTGGAATTTTACTCCCAAATAATTTCAGGGCTTGGTTTTCTGTACTCTCATTCCCTTTTGTTTCAGTCGCATTAACTTTTACACAATGACACCCTCACTAAAACTTCCTCATTTCAGTCACTCATAAGAGCTGCAGATGATATGAAACTTTGCTACAGCTAATTAACTAGCTCTACTGTATATATGTGCTATGTTGAGGTCATATGAATATTTTGCTTCATTAATACATTGTGAGACTTGTTTATGTGGAGAATGATTTACAAACAGAGTTCAGAAAACATTAACACGTATAAGTAAATATCAACTTTCATGAAAATCTGTGTTTCCTGGATTTCACGGACAGCTTGCTGGCTCCCATGACTGTGAAAACACAGTTTCATACTGTTAAAGAGACATCACAGGAAAGAACTAAAGAAGAGAGACTCTGGAATCTGAGGACATCATGAGATTCAGTTAGTCTCATGTGTTTAGGGGGACTCAAGCAGTAGTTAAATTTTTCAGGTCCGGTTTTCATTTTGTATAAAATGAATATGCTAGTGACAGGAAGAGGATTCTCAGGTGATGGATTTTTGACTATTCCATCAGAGTGTACAGGATCTGGCACCTTATGAGGCCTTGATTGTCTGTGATCCATCACTGTTGGGTTCCTGATCATTCCAATGTCTTTAAGTGTGTCTCTTTGCTCAGGCTGTTTGAATGACTAGACTACTAAGTACTACCTTGAATAAAACTCTGATTTTGTGGGCTCTCATAAGAACCAATAAAGCTCAGCTATAAAAGGAAATTCTTATACAAAAAGTTTAAAATAGCATGACTTCATAATCTATTTAATTTGTAAACATTACATTTATAGATCATTGATTTAAATAAAAATACACCACAATCAGCATTTAAAATGTAATTTAATTTTATTTTCACTATTGGTATTAGACTTAGAATTGTCACTATGTTGAGGTCTCAGTCAGGAAGAGGTATGGTCGCTATGAGACTTACAGTCTTATGGAACGTTTAATGTGGGCAAATATAATGTAAGAGCAATATGGAGAAAAGTGATCCTGTAAAGCTGATTTGGGAGGATAAGGTCAGACATTTATGTCAGTGACTACTAAGAGTGCCATACTGCTTTCAAGCTCAGTTAATCTCTGCCTCTTTCACTTATGTAGAGATGTGTCTATATGAATTTATTAATTGTGGGAATGAAGCAAAGATGTTTTTGTTTCCACAGATACTTTTGCTTGCTTTTAGTAACTGAGCTAGTGTCTTCCCCCCTTTAAGTGAAGAGACTGTCTCCCTAATAGAACAATTACATGCCTGCACAAACAAGTCTTGTACAAAGAATTGCAGAAACTGTGAACTAGTTTATAAATGATACAATCTATCAGACAGAAATAATACCACTACCTTGTGCATGGCTTCATTTTTAAATGCTCTGATTCCTTTCATTCTCCTTGGACTTTCTGTAGTTAATTCATAAAGAGAAAACATAGAAGTCTTTCTCTGCAACACTGACAGGAGTCACACATATCCCATCTCTTCTTGGTTCTTTGCTTTGGGTGACTTGTGCCCTCGTGTGTGACCACAAGGTGCCCTTTAAAGTGACAGTTACAAGCAAATGATAGATGCCTTCATGGACTTTGCACAGCCAAAATAAGCCAAGATAGTCAGACTGATTTGGGCAGGGAAGCTTAGATACCCAAGACACAGAATGCCCATCCTCAGGGACATTTGGATGTGATTGACAAAAAAAGACAATGAAATTGCTTAAATCATCTGCCATATTCATTCAGGTATGGAATGAATTCTGAAAATTGATAATTAATTTTTCCTATCTAACCTTATCAGCCTAAGATGTTCTGATAGCAATATAGAGATTCTTATATCACATTATTATTGTTAAATTTAAGCCATATTACATAGTCTAAGTTATAAGAGATGAATTGTTTTCTGTTTACACTCTTCCTTGTCAATAGTTCTTAGCTATTTTTTCTTATAAGAAAATATTGTATATTTCCTAACTCATGCTGCACATAGTTTATTTTAACTGCTTATAACAAATATTCAATTATTTAATTTCTGATACTTTAGTAATACCAGGAGTGGTGGTGCATGCCTTTAATCTCAGTGCTCAGGAGGCAGAAGAAGGTGAATTAGAAACCAGCCTGGACTGCAAAGCGAGTCTAGGACACCCAAGGCTACACAGAGACACCCTGTCTCAAAAAACCAAAAGAAGAAAAAATGCTTTCGACTAGTTTTCTGGAGAAAAGATATTTTCTGTATTAGAACACGATTTTAACTCCTCATTTACTATTTATTATTTGAGATTTCTTCCTCCCATGTCTTCCTCCACATTTCATGTCACCCAGCTCCTCCCCTGCCTCTGCACTGCCAGCAGTTTTGCTCATACCATGCTGACATGTTGGCTGCCATGATCTTGTTTGGATCTTGTGTAGAAAGCCACAACTGCTGTTAGTTCATGAGTGAAATGAGCCTGTCACGTCTAGAGGACACTACACTGCAGCGATATTTAATGACCTCTGGCCTTTAAAGTCTTTCTAGCTCCCTTTTCACTGACATTTAAAAGAAGGTATGTCTCATTCAGGACTGGGCACTCCTCAGTCACTAATTCTCTGAACCTTGACCAATGGTAGGTCTCCGTATTACCACCTGTCCACCTTAAACAGAAGCTTCTTTGATGCGTGGTGAGAGCTGCATTAATCACTAACCTGGTGAGTACAAAGGTAAGTATTCAGTTTGATATTCCACCAACTAACAAAATAACAGGTAGAGCTCATCTCTGGTATTCAAATGACAACTTTTCAATGATATTCAAAGTTAAGAATATTACTGTTTCATTACTTTTTGAGATCAGGTTTCACAAAGTCAAAGCTGGCCTTGAGTGCTTTATGTATCAAAGGTTGGCACTGCACTTCTTCTCTTCTTTCCCTCTCAAATATTTAGATTACAGATATGTGGCACCACGCCCAGTTTAAAATGAATAATTAGGTATGCAAATTAATTTTAAAACTGAATAAATGATTTGAGGTAACAGTAATTATTTAACCCTATTGAGTCTTGTGACTTATGCCACCAAGAGAGGCTGATAGTCCACAGAAATATGGAGGAAGCAGTAGACCCAAGCACTCCTGGATCCTCTACTTGTCCTATATTGCCATAAAAGGCAACAGAACTTCAAAAGCACACCCACCTTCTTTGTGATGTTGGCGGCTACAAACAAATTATGTTAATCCCAAACATAGGTTAACAAACCTAACCAATTTAAGGTTGCTTTTGAGAGGAAAGACCTCTTTAGGAGAAGACACTAAACACAACAATGATGACAGAAATTTACATATACTTGGAATCTGAATTCTAACATCCTGAAATTTCAATTTTGAGAATAAAAAAGTTGAGTGGAAATGAATGACTAAATCTAAGTCTCATGTCAGTTGTGGGAGTGGGCAGTACATTTTTCATGCATCATAAGTTTAGGGATTTGAATAGTCAGAAAGAATTAGCATTTATGAAGACAGGTCAGTGGAAGGGTTGTTGGTAGACAACTTTTCATTGTGAGAATTTTGTGGAGGCTCAAGTTGATGAAGCAATGATGTCGTATTTGACCCATGGTGTCAGTTCATGGCTTGATTCCCAGTATTCCTCATAACCCACTTACAATCTTTCCTATCTACCGCTGTAAATCTTCATTACAAGTTATATTTTGAGTGCACATAGGAGCTTTTAACAGCAGCTTTCCCTGTCTTTTATTATTTTTGGTACTATACATGTTCTTTACTGGGTTGCATTTTGGTGTACATTATTTTAATTACTTCCTAGAATGATAAATATAGAGTGCATACATTCTGGAATTTATTTATTTATTTATTTATTTATTTAAGACAGAGTTTCTCAGTGTAGATCTACCTATCCTGAAACTCACTTTGTAGACCAGGCTGGCCTTGAACTCAAAGATCCACCTGCCTCTACTTCTTGAGTGCTGAGATTGAAGGTCTGAGGCCAGCTGTATTCTGAATCTGAACTTCATTTTACTAGCTGTCTTGTCCTCTGTATCACTGAGGAATTTCAGTTTTTCTGTATTATTTTGATTGTCTAGATGATGCCCATGCCACACTGGACAACATGGACATCCTTCACTGGATTCTACCCACTGGTACCCCCATGTGGCTGGGGCACTGAGCGCTGGGTAAAGTGGCATTCTTTCCATGGCCAACATCTAGAAACAGGGTGAGTGTCTAGTCTTTGCTCTCCACAATTCTGCTTAAGGTCTTGATCTCACCTCATGTTGTTATTGCAATTTCTCACTTCTGTCTTTGTGCATTTATTCTCCAAGAATTTTTACTTAACATGTTTGTCAAGGATAATAATAAAATAATTTTAATGATTGCAATGAATCCTATAAATGAAGAGAAACTGGAGAGTTCTTGGATAAAACTGGGCAGTTTAAGTCAATATTGAAATAATATAGACAATGCTGCCAAGGGGTCATCGCACACACTGCTTTTAATCCCAGCATTCTAGAGGCAGAGTCAGGTGGATCTCTGTGAGTTCAAGGCCAACCTGGTCTACAGAGTGAGTTCTAGGAAAACAGGGGATATATAGAGAGAAATCTTGTTTCAAAAACAAACAAACAAACAAACAAAAAACCAGTCCTATCTCTTGGGCACAAGGTGGGCTGTAGGAGCTTAATCTCTAGAGAATGTCACTAGACCTATCAGTAAAGGGAGACTAGAATTCAGCAAGAGACCATGATTCAATGGATGACTGTACTATATATGAGCTGAGTGTCTTAATAAGTTAATGAGTTTAGAGTCTGTATTCCTTTCTGCATAAAATGTGAATTATGCAATTAAGTAATACAATTAAACAAAACCATAGATAGGTAAAATTGAATAAGTTCAGGTACATAATAGCAAATTTTGTTTACCAGAAAATATATTACAAATTAAGTCATAAAATTTATTAGAAATCGACTAAAAATATTTGGGCAGTGTTTACCAAGACTGATGAAAAAGGAGATATTGCCATAGTTCAGCCAGTAAAAGAGACTAAGAGAGGCAAGGTACTTCTGATTTGTGAAAACAAAGTTTCTAAGGGAATCTGAAGTTGCAAACTTATGTGCCAGGATCACAACTAATTCAATCATACAGCTGGGGAGTGAAGGCATTGGCCAAGACTCAGAGGTCATCCTTTGAGGTCAGTGACAGCAGAGAAGGATAGAAATTGATCTTAAGACATGGTCGTGCAGAATCCCTGAGTTGTACTTATTGAAGAACAATGTGCTACCTCTCAACACCTCCAAATCATTATATGGCGATGATAGTCCTTATGGACTAAGAGTTGCGTAGTACAAGAAAAGATGAAAAAGAGGAGAGTAACTGAAGAAAAACATTTGTTAAAGTTTGGAAATAATAGACCAATTAAAACGCAGTTAAATAATTGCAGTAGAACATTCTTAAAGAAGCAGGGCATGTGTATTACCAGAATAAAAGTAAAATAATTTGTGAACTTCTAGATGAGTCTACTGTACTACACTATTGTTATTGAAACTAGTAAAATGTGATCTAATTTTTTTAAATAACTGAAAATAGAATATTATTTATTATGATGGTTTTCACTCCAAGAAAATATTATCTCTAAATATACATATGAACACACACACACACCTGTTTTAGTTTTAGTCACTGTTTTACTTATGTGAAGAGGTGCTTGACCAAGAGAATTCTTATACAAGAAAACCTTTAATTGAGTCTTATGGTCTCAGTGGTTATTCCATTACCATCATCATTGCAGGGGACATAGAAACAAGCAGGCTGTTGGAGAAGTAGCTGAGATCTCTACATTCTGGTCCATACGCAGAGAGAGAGAGAGAGAGAGAGAGAGAGAGAGAGAGAGAGAGAGAGACGGAGACAGAGACACAGAGAGACAGAGTCAGAGACAGAGTCAGAGACACAGAGACAGACAGAGAGAGACAGAGAGACAGAGAGACAGACAGACAGAGAGACAGAGAGACAGACAGAGAGAGAGACAGAGGCAGAGACAGAGACAGAGACAGGGACAGAGATAGAGGGACTCTGAGGTTGGCATGGGCTTTTGAAACCTCAAAGCCCATCCCAGGTGGCACATTTTCTCCAGCAAGGCCAAACCTCCTAATCTTTTTTATCCTTTTAAATAGCGAATGCCTAGGTGAGTAAATATTCAAATGTATGAGCCAATGGGGACATTTTTACTCAAACCACCACAATATGTATGTGCGTTTACTTCAACTGTAGAGAAAAGTTTTGCATTGAAGTTTGAAACCTCAATTCAGTGCGTCTTTCAGAAGGAGAGGATCCATGTTTTTGCATGACATGAAGAAGCTCAACTTTTTGGGATGGCTAAATAAGGAGACGATGCTTTTAAATCAGAGAAGTTAACATTTTGTTCATCATGTTGCTTTATTTCTTCTATAAAAGTGAGTACTTAAAACTCATTCAGTTTACTTGTTTATTGCCTGTATATTTTGTGAGATGAAAATATTTAAGTCTCACTAGCCAATTCCAAAAGTTTATACACACTGTAGTGTCACACAAGACCATCATGAAGGGTATAATTATGCGTGGATGAGATCCTGTCTTCATTGCTTAGACTTCTGCTGAGAATGGGAAGAAGGAAGAGGACATTTTACATTTTGGTTATTTATTATAGCATGAATGTTGTGTGCATATACACGTATTCATGTGAGTGTGTGCAAGTACACATTGTGTGTATATGAATGAGGAGGCTCCAGGTTGAAATCAGGTGTCTTCATCTCCAAACTCAGACATTTAGCCAAATGACCCATCTCCCTAGCCATAGAAAAGCACATTTTATGCACTAAAAGTGTAAAACAATATAAAGAATGGTGGGAAATTTTTGGATGGATCTATCATGAATTAGTAACTTTCTTGACTTGAATAAAGAAGCAGGAAGGTATTGTACTCCAGCTGTCTTAAGGAAGGGGTGTGGTTTTACATATGATAAGAGTTTTCAAAGGCTTTCTATGTGGCTTTTAGTAATAATCAAACATTGATATATTTATCTGTTTATTTACTTATCTGCTTATTTATCTATTTATCTATTTATTATGCATCACTTACTAGCCAAAATCCTTTGTACACAATCAAATAAATTACTACTTAATTTTATACAGACTCAGCTGACTCTCAATCTTATGTGCTATACTTACTCAAAAGTCCTTGCTTATCTTTCAGTTCATAGGATGAAAAAGTCTCTCTCTTCAATAGCCAGGCAGCTCAAATGAGAACCATTTTGTGTTTTTAGCATATTTTTGCATGATAAGTGTTTATGAAGCATAGAAAATTACTCTTGATGTCTTTATGGCAGATGTATTCATGTTTTTTTAATCAGGTTAACATTTTCAATAAATAGAAATGATTAACTTCAAGCTTGTAACAAAATTGGTTAAATTAAATAACTGATGAATACATTTGGATTATCTTTAAGTATAAAAAATTTAACAAATGTGAATCAAAAGTAATATGCCATGGAATCTCTGATTGTATTTTTCAAAGGAATCATGTTTATACAAATTGAATTTTCATTATTTGATGCATTTAACAAAAGCAATAATTTTTGCATTCTGTTTATGAGACTACATACCAGTTTGATAAAAGTTAAAATTTCTTCATATAAAAATAATTTGTTTTATAAAATGAGTAGAGAGATAAATTTTATTGTTATCTTTAGTGAATATGGCTCCTCATACAAACTGATTTTGGTGTTGAGTTTAGACAAGAAATGAATAAATATTTCCCAGGAGACACAGAAAAATGATTAGCTGGCAGGATAGCTATAAGAAAAACATGGGGTGGAAAGTAGTAATTTAGAAGAGAAACCGGTTTATAATCAACCAAAAGGCTGTGCAGATATTTTCTGTCCCTTTGATTCACCAAAGATAACCTTTACATTTTTCTCTGAGACATTTATTGTTGATAGATTTTTTTAATAAAAAATTATGCTGCATTTCAGCTTCCTTCTACCTGCTTTATTCTCTTGTGTGGGTTTGCATATTTCAAATAGATTGAATAAACTGATATTTATGTTCAGATCTCCTCATAGGGAAGGTGTCCTATTTGGCAATATATATGGACATATAAGTAACTTATTTAAGTCCTATGCAAATATCAACACACTTTTATGTATATAAAAGCAATGTGAAGAATAAAAAAAATTTAAGGTGGTTCTTACAGTAATTCCTGAACAATAGCCACTAAAGAAGAGCCCATGTGGTCATATTAAGTGAATTACTAATGTTTTAACCCACAAGCTCTGATCTGCATCAGGAGTGAACCTTTATTCCCTGTCTCACAGAATTTTTGCTGCTTTTCAATATGTTTTTGTAGATTTAGTGAGGGTGCGAGTGGATTTTGGAAGGCAGCTATGCTCACCACTATACCACCAACACATAAGTGGATTTTGTAACAAATAAAGTTTATGTCTGCCTGGCTCTATTTGACATTTTTAATGTGGATTGTAGGGATAATAATCTGACTTATGCTTACTCACAAATACTTTCTTCATTATCTACACAGCTGAAACGCTTAGAATTTTCCTAGTTTTTAAAAATCTCATAAACAGTGAAAGTGAAAACACCATCAGACTGGAATTATAGAGTAGTCAGTTGCCAATGTCCTGGGCCTAGAGTTTCAACTCACACATGATATAGTAGATAGGTGAATTATAGGTAGGCAGACAGAAACATGCAAAAAAGGAGAACACAGACTGGAGAAAGTTTTTGTAAGTTAAGAAAATGACAGCCAGGACAAAGGGTAAGGGCTGTAGAGATGGCTCAGTGGTTAAGAGCACTGCCTGCTCTTCCAAAGGACCCAGGTTCAATTCCCAGCACCCACATGGCAGCTCACAACTGTCTGTAACTCCAAGATCTGACACTCTCATACTAAGGCACATAAAAATTAAAATTAAAGAAAATATTTTTTAAAAGGAGCTAAGTATATGGTTGCATTTTTGTGGCAAGTTTGTCATCCATCTGGATAGTTGTAGTGTTAATTGAAGGAAAAAAAGAACAAGAGAAAACCCCAATCCTTTAACATTAAATACAAGGGCGAATATGTATAGTTTCTAAATATTATCAAAATATTAGACCATCATTTAAAACTATTTTCATGTTGAAGAATTTTACTTAGTATCTAATGTTTAATGTGTTTGCAATTCTACATAGAAAATGAGTAAAGTGTAATTGTTTTATCTTATGCTTTTTAAACAAGATTTTATTTTAAACTATGTGAGTATATGCTTTCATGTGGGTATATACACCTGTGTGAAAGTGTCAAGGCCCAACGTGGATGCTATAAACCAAGCTCAGGTCCTCTGCAAAGGTAATCTGTTACCTTAACCATCTCTGCAGCCCTTGTTTCATGCTTATAAAACTATAGTCATAGCAACATAGTTCTTTGAGGTTTTTTGAGAATCATGAAAACCTCTGTATTCATCTCTGTGGTCTAGTAATGGAAAATACAGTCAAATATTTTACTTTTAGCACCTTCAAGTAAAGGAAAAATCTGTTTGAACCCAAGAAGAGATAAAATAGGTTGGTTAAAAAATAGTTGTTGTATAATTTCCAAAACCAATTGTGACTACTGTAAGAAGTTAGTTACCAGAATTTCTTCTTCTTCTTCTTCTTCTTCTTCTTCTTCTTCTTCTTCTTCTT
>OU015743.1:86907221-86937541 GCA_907169655.1 Acomys percivali | reverse complement strand
CTCTCTCTCTCTCTCTCTCTCTCTCTCTCTCTCTCTCTCTCTCTCAATTAGCATCACTGTTTGATAAAGTACAGAAAGTACAGGAGTTGAGAATTGGTATGTGAATTGGAGTGAGAGACCCCACAATTGTAGATTAAAACTGGTTTTGGGCAAAGGTGCAGTTGCTTCTAGTCTTTGAGTCCACCTACCATGAGTGAGAGCCAATGTCTTTGAAATATCAACATGCTAAATCATTGCAGGGCATGGAGCCTTTTTTAAATGGTTGGATGCTGTTTATCAATAAAGCCTGTGAATATGTACCACAAACAGGCTGACTTTGGATGGCAAACCTAGAAACTTAACAATGCTTAATGAAAGTAGAAAGGCACATTTGTGCATAATTACATAAATGTTCTGCATTTACTCTTTTTGGATATGTATTGAAATTATCAGCATAGAAGCTCTTTCCATGCACCCTGGGTACCCTGGCTTTCAAAAGCCAGGCTTTAAGGAAAAAGCAGAACTTTAAGTGGAGCAACACGTCTATATTGTTTGGTATGCCTGTTTGACACTCAGCCTTATTTGTATGCCCTGCCTTTTATAAGATGGGCACTATGACAGGTGACAGGGAAGAAACTGTACAGTACTATCACTGTTCTATCAATGTACAGCCAATGAGCAAAGGTTTCTCATTTCATACATCATACATACAACTTTCTACAGTAATTTTACATAGTTCATATCTTCAGTATAAGACTGGCAATTATCTGTACACGTACACATACAGGCATACTGAATATGAAAACCATACAATGACATAGAGACCTCCAAAATTTACACACTACAAATGATTGCAGTTGGTAAAACCCAGGAAGTTATAAAAATAAAAAGTGTTCCATTATCATACCTGTCCATCTGTGAGTTTCTAAAACACATTATTTCATGAGGTCATTCTGTAGAGTTTATGTAGCCATCAGACAAGATTTTTCAGTTTTGTCAACCACATTTGGACTTTAAAAATTTTACCAAGAAAACAGACTCACCTTATACTTTGTTATCTCTTATTCATTTGCTTTCAAATAGATAAAAAAAAATAAAATATGTTCTTCACTGAATAACCTAACAATGTGTCGACATTTAATTTTTATATAAGTAAATATTAAGGTTGGACTATATTTGTCTGAGTTTTCTGAAATTAATAAAAATTACTGTAGCTTGCTCACCTTTTGACTATAATATAGTAAACAGGGTATTTAGAGCATATGTAGTACTTAACATCCTTCAGAACAAACAAAAATAAATTCTGAACTTTCATTTGTTATCAGTGACTTTCAATCTTTTGCTTACATTGTTGCAACATTCAATATTTATTATATCCTGTGTTTCATTAGTTGTGCTTGAAATGGTAAGTAGGAATTGCCTAACACTCATTAAGGCATGAAAACATTGTTTTAAATCTCAAAACACATTTTTGAGACAGAGTATTTACTTGTTAATCAATTAGTACCTTTTCCCATAAAAAACAACTTCAAAA
This sequence comes from Acomys percivali, assembly GCA_907169655.1. Classification (NCBI taxonomy): domain Eukaryota; kingdom Metazoa; phylum Chordata; class Mammalia; order Rodentia; family Muridae; genus Acomys; species Acomys percivali. The sequence goes on along the minus strand of OU015743.1, from coordinate 86,936,028 downwards.
AACTTTCTATGCCAAACTTCGATTTTTTGATTCTTTTTTTCTACTAGAAAAGTGTTGCTTTTCTTCTTTCCTTTTTTCTTCATCATTGGTGGTCCTCTACCATCTGTCAGTAAATACAATACTTGATATAGAAGAGAAAGTTTCTCTTATCTGTGTCCTAATAGTCTGAGATTGGATAGGGACAGTGAATTGGCCAACCCTGTCTTTATCACTCTTGGAGTTACTAAGTATTGATGAATTCTCAAGACAAGAGGGGCCTGAATTTATTAAATTCAGGAAAATGTATTTCTAGGTTTTGTCCTTGAATTGATCCCCATTATATTTCAATATTTTCATCTATAAAATGAAGTAATTAAATGAGTGTGTGTGTGTGTGTGTGTGTGTGTGCGTGTGTAGTATGATGTGGATTAATTATTTCACTTATGTATGAATGCAAGGATATGTTCCAGGGCACCTTTGCAGAAGGCAGAGAACAATACTCAAGTATTGGTCCTTGGCTTTTTACTTTGTATAGGGCAGGGTTTCTTTGTCATTGTGTGAGCCAGTGTAACTAGCCCTCTAGATTCTGAAAACTCTCCTGTCTCTGCCTCCCAGATATTTGCCTACAGATTCTGACTTTTTGGTGGATTCTAACTCACATCATCAAGATTGTTTGGCCAGTGTTTTTACCTACTGAACCACTTCCAGCTCTGATTTCATATGTTATAAATGTGGGAAAGAGCAGCTGAGAAATATGTCTATAAATCGAATCGAACAATTTGGATAGAAAGTGATTTTTAATTCATTTTGTATTGATGATGCTTTTATCAATGACAAAATAGTGACTATAGAAATAATTATTTTTTATTCCATTTTTTGCATAATCCTATTTTAAGAATAGGCCAGGACTTTCATTGAGTATTCTAATTCACATATCTATTTTTTATACTTAATTAGCTTTTGAAACTTTGATTAAATCCCTTAGAATTGCTGACTAATACAAGGATATAAAGTGAATGTTCACTAAAATCTAATTTATGGTCTTTAAAATGGAGAAGGTAGTCAAAAACAGATTTTTGAATCAGCTACTGCAAAAAGAAAGAGATATAATTATGTCGTACACATCACATACAGAGAAAAACTGCTTTGTTACTGTTTGGAGGTTGATCCATCATTTCTTATCCATTACTGCTGTTAAATAATTATTTTATTTTGTTATTGCTAAATTCAAACATTTCTTTCAGTTGGGTGTGGTGGCCTATGTCTTTAATCTTAGCATTTAGGAACTAGAGGTAGGTAGATGTCTGAGTTGAAGGCCAGACTGGTCTACAAAGTGAATTCTATGATAGCTAGGGCTACACAGAGAAATCCTGCCTCAATTTTTTTCACTTAGGTTTGTGTATTACATATAGTTATTGCATTTTAGCTATCCAAATATTACTTGGCTTGACAATTATTAAAGTCAGTGCTAGATTCTCTGCAAATCAAGGCTGAGGACATGTATTAGATTTTATCACATAAGAAAAAGTTATTGTGTATGCAGTGGCTGTAAGCAACCAAAATTAATTCCCTAAAGTTTCTGGGAGTCTTGGAAAGACCGCAGTAAAGACAGCAGGGCTGGCTTCTTCTGAAAGCTCAACTTGGACAGGAACAACTTGTGGATTCATTTAGGTGACTGTTGTAAATCATCTCTTGTGTTGTTCAGAGACCAGGCCTCATTTTCTGTTTGTCCATCTGAGGGAGAATGCTGAAGGCTAATGTTAGAGGCTACCCAAGTTCCCTGCCACATGGTTCTTGGAGTGTTACTGCTTTCTGCATAAAAGACAGAAAGAAAAATGGAGACATAATCACATGCACACAATCATGTGCATTCCATTAGTTTTGTGTATTTAACTGGTTAAAGGCAAATCACAGGTAAACTCACACTCAAGAAAGGGATATTGCGCAAGGGCCTGAATATTAGCTCTTTTCTTTTTTCTTTTTCTTTTTTCCCCATTCCTTCCTTTCCTTTCCCTTCCCTTTCCATCCTTGTTTCTTTCTTTCTTTCTTTCTTCCTTTCTTTCTTTTTCTTTGAGACAGAGTTTCTCTGTGTAGACTTGACTGTCTTGGACTTGCTTTGTAGACCAGGCTGGCCTCGAACTCACCTGCTCCTGCCTTCTTAGTGCTGGGATACAGGCATGCACTAGCACACTTGACTTCTTCTCCTTTTTAAAAATAAAATTGTTTATGTATTATTTTACATCCTACGCACAGCCCCTCCCTTCTTTCCTCCTCCCACACCACTCTCTCATCCTCTTCTTCCTTTTCCCCTCCATTTCTTCTCAGAAAAGGAGAGAGCACCCCCTGCCCAATTCCAACACACCCTGGCACATCCAGTCGCATCAGAACTAAGCATATCCTTTCCCACTGAGACCAGACAAGGAAGGACAGCTAATGGAAAATAATCCAAAAGCAGGCAACAGTCCATGTCAGAGACAGCCCCTGTTCCACTTGCTAGGGGACCCACATAAAGACAAAGCTGCCCATCAAGTTACATATGTGTCGAGGGACCTAGGTCCAGTCCGTGCATGGTTTTTTGTTTGGTTCTTCAGTCTCTGTATGTCTCCATAGGCTCAGGTGAATTGATTTGTTTGGTCTTTTTGTGGACTTCTTGCCCCTTCCGGGTCCTTCTATCCTTCTCCTCACTCTTTACAAGACTCCCCAACTTCCTCGACCAAAAGTTTGGCTCTGAGTCTAATGATTTGGGGATTTGTGTGGAGCCTCACAAAGGACAGTTATTCTAGGATCCCGTCTGCAAGTATCTAGGGAATCCTTACTAGTGTCAAGGGTTGGCTGTCTCCTATGGGATGGTTCTCAGGTTGGGCCTGTCGTTGGCCATTCTCCCATGGTTTCTACATCTTTATTCCTGCTCTCCTTGCAGGCGGTGTAAATTTTGGGAAGAATGATTTGTGGGTGGGTTACTATTCCTCTCCCTCCACTAGAAGTTTTGTCTGGCTGCGAGGTGGACACTTCAATCTTCATGTCTCCTGATGCTAGAAGTCTCCAGCTAGGGTCACCCCCGTATCCTCCCAGGAGCCTATACCTACACTGTCACGGGTCTCCAGACTGTCCCAGAGATGTTCCACACTAGGTTTCCCTTCTATCTCCCACCTGTCTCACTTTCCATCCTCAACCCTCTCATCCCCCCATACCTGCTCTCCCATCATATGATCTCCATCCTAGTTCCTTTCCCCACAGTTCCTTCACTCAACCACTTCCAATGTCTATTCTATTTTCCATTCTGTATTTTTTTTTCTGAGACAGGGTTTCTCTCTGTAGTATTGAATGTCCTGAACTCTCTTTGTAGACCAGGATGGCTTTGAACTCACAGAGATCTGCCTGCTTCTGCCTCCCTGAGTTCTGAGATTATAGGCATGAGCCACCAGGCTTATCTCTATTTCCCTTTCTGAGAGTCACGCATCCTTCCTTAGGCAACCCCCCCCCCATTTTTTTTTTTACTTAGTTTCTTTAGGTCTGTGGATTGTAGTATGGTTATCCTGTTCTATACGGCTAATATCTGCTTATAAGTGAGTCCTTACAATATGTGTCTTTCTGGGTCTCGGTTACCTCACTGAGGATGATATTTTCTAGTTCCACCCATTTGTCCAAAAAAATCTCAAGATTTTCTTGTTATTAATAGCCGAGTAGTGTCCCATTGTGTAAATGTACCACAGTCTCTTTATCCATTCATCTGTTGAAGGACATCTGGCTTGTTTCCAGTTTCTGGCTACTATGAATAAAGCTGCTATATAAAAAGTTGAGTAAGTGGCCATGTGGTATAATGGAGCATCTTTTGAGTATATACCCAGGAATGGTATTGCTGAGTCTTGAGGTCTTCTCAGTATTCCTAGAAAGCACCACATTAGTTTCCAAAGTGGTTGTACAAATTTGCACTCCCACCAGCAATGGAGGAGTGTCCTCTTGCTCATGCCCTTGAAAGCCTGTGTCATTTCTTGCCTTTCTGATCTTAGCATTCTGATGGGTGTAAGGTGGAATCTCAGAGTTGTTTTGATTTGCATTTCCCTGATGACTAAGGATGAAGGATGTTGAGTGTCTCTTTATTAGCTCTTTTCTTAAGCAGTATCTTCAGTATCTGTCTACTACTCCATAAAGTTGAAAGCTCACTAGGTGCAAATCACTTCCAAATAAGTATATAAATAGAAATAACATAATTAAATATTATTGTAACTTCATTCTGGAAATTATAAATCTGGCTTTGTCATTTGCAAGCTGTGTAGCATTCACTAATTAAAATTTCCTCTCTGGATATGGAGGGTTTGAGTCTACTTCTGATTTTGGACTATAACAATGGCTGAATTTTTTAACACAAGCACAGTTTATAATACCTTGTGAGGATTGAATCACTCCACTGATTAATATTTTATTTGTCACCCTCAACTTCAATGGGCTGATTTATTTATTTATTTATTTATTTATTCATTATTTTTTGTTTTTTCGAGACAGAGTTTCTCTGTGTAGCCTTGGCTGTTCTGGACTCATTTTGTAGACCAGGCTGGCTTTGAACTCACAGCAATCTTCCTGCCTCTGCCTCCAAAGTGCTGGGATTATAGGCATGTGCCACAGTGCCTGATCCAATGGGCTATTCTAAATATTCTTAGTGACTTTTAATAGAATGGTTAAATATGACAAAAATTTCAATTAATTTTAATGCAATTCTCTGTGTCTGCTCTAAATGATAGGATGTGGTAGTTTTGATAAATAAGAACAGGGGGTCAAGGGAATAGACAGCAAAATTCAAATCTTAGCTCTTCTTTTTTACCAATTTGGCAAGTGTTGATTCTCTTTTTATTGTAAATACAAAGTAGTGATAGCACTTTTCTTATGTGTTGAGCACACTCTACAAAATGTTCAGTAAAATATTTCACAGATAGTAATTGCTTCATAATTATTAGCCGTTATGTATTTTATTATCATTGCAAGGTCATGTGCCATTGTATCTGGCAAGTCACTCACACACCAAGTCAGAAATGATGCTTTACTTATTTATTTCCTCGTCTAGATTTCCCTTGAGGTTGATGAGTAGGCAGGCACATTGAAAGAGTTAAAATTTGTTTTCAGTTTTACAAATAATGTTTTTTTAATAGTTGAATGAGTTTAGTTGGAACTTGTCTAATATTCTCAGAAAGAACTAAAGTAAGCATTTTACACGTAAGAGCCATAACTGCCAAGTGGGAATGTGAATTCTGTTCTTTTGAAGGCAGACTTCCAGGTACAATACTCTGTGCTTAGTAATAAATGGGCTGTACATAAATTATGCATTCAGAAAAAAATGAAAGAGAAAAGCATCAAGCATCTCTTCTGCTGCTTAGAGGAAACAGTTTCACTGTCTGAGGTTGAAGACGAGACAGTCAATGTAATTTCATGGAATCACACACAGCCACATTCTCATTCCACCCTGTCTTTCAGACTCTTTTGTTCTCTACAGAGAAAAAAAATCACACAGAAATGAGAAATAACATGGAGCCATTTGGCTGTGGAGAATAATCCTCATCCATGAGCCTTGCCTGATTTTTTTTTTCTTTAACTTAGGCTTGGCTTTTTTCTCTAAGAATTTTTTTCTTTTGTGAAATGAGAACAAACCTAAAGTGGCTCCAAACTACAAAGTCACTGTTGTCTTCCACATATGCTGCTGTAACAAAGTACCGCAGGCTGGGCCAGTGCACCAGGAGCAGGCAGTCGTTTCCATAGTTCTGCTGTCTGGGAAGTGCAGGATTAGTGTGTCGAGACTTTCATTGTCTGCTGAGGATCCATCCTGTGATTCCTAGGTAGACCCTTGCATACTACATTTTATCCTCAGACAGGGCAGAACCCAACATATTCACATGGCAGAAAAATGAAAGGGAAAGGCACACACTACTTCAAACTGGCTGAGGGGGAAGTATAACCTGAGGCTGGAGGACTCTTCTGTGATTTAATTGCCATCTGAAGGCCACACGGTACTGTTGCCAGTCTGTTAGGTTTCAGCACTTGGGTTTTAAACCAGACACGGTGAAACCAGAACTGTAAGAGATGGAGGAACACTGATGAAAGCAAACATCTTTGAAAACTGACAAGCTTATTAGATAGATAATGATGAAATTCTTCAACTAGTGTATTGCATGAATATGTGGGTATCTTTAGGAGGAGATGGAAGACGGATAGAAGACATCCCTCTGGATAATTATCTCTTTATTTTTAACTTCCAGCTAAATGGTGTGGTGGTTTGAATGCGTTTGGCCCCCATAGATGAGTGTGAGTGCTTAGTCCATAAGGAGTTGCACTATTAGGAGGTGTGCCCTTGTTGGAGTGGGTGTGGCCTGTGTCTGTCACTGTGGAGGCCATCTTTGAGGTCTTCTTTCATTCTGTTCTACCCACTGTGGAATTACAGTCTCCCCTTCTGCTGCGTGTAGATCAAGATATAGAACTCTCCTCCAGCACCATGTCGGCCTGCAGGTTGCCATGCTCCCTGACAGGATGATACTGGACTGAACCTCTGAAACTAAGAGCCAGCCTCAATTAAATGGTTTCATTTATAAGAGCTGCCTTAGACACAATGTCTCTTCACAGCAATAAAGTCCTAACTAAGATCTATTAGGATATACACAACTAGGTTAAAGAGAAACATACTATTTAAAAAGGTGTCTTCTCAGTTGAAATGTCCCTTCCCTCTCTCCTCTTGCTGCTCCCTTTCTTTTCCTTTCCCTTCCTCCCCCTTTCCATTTCAACACTGAGTAAATCTAAGACATCAGGCATTGTAACATGTTTTGTGTATAACTTTGAAATGTTTTCTAAAGTTGGAAAATATCATTATAGGATGTCATGTGAACTTTTTCGCCTAGGACTGGAAACCAAGAACAGAAAATAAATGATTCCACCCAAATGTAGCTTGATGAACCAATGGGTTTAATTGGATTCAAAACAAGTATTGGACACACTGATCCCATCTCCAGAGTCTTCCAACCAACGTTGTAAGAGAAAACTTCTCTTACGTACCAATTAAATTTAGCTAATCCTTGTTTTCCTGAACTCCTTGTCTAACATGCAATTATGTTAATTATTGGTGTCTCTATTCTTATTAGTGTCTTTATTACTATCTGTCATGCAATGTGATCATACCATGACTGTTATTAGATAAACTCAATTTTGATTATTTAGGTGCCCAAGTAATGTAAAACAAAATTTCTTTGAAATTTACACTGACAGTTCTTTTTATGGATAATGTTAATATTTTAAATTGTTAATTTCAGGAAGGTCTAAATAGAGACATCTATTTGAATGTGAGAATAGAAAGCTGAAAGCTACTTTATTGTTTCTAAATTTAATTATTCTTTGAACATCTTTGTTAAGTTGACATTAGAGTATTTACTAATTATTCTTTTTTCTCTCTACATGTGAATGAAAATATTAAACACACTAAAATTGCTGATATATTATAACTTTATCCCAGTACCAAGAAGACTGTAATGTGTTATAGGAAGATATTCCTGATAGCAGTTATGAAAATTTGGGTTCCTTTTTGACCTTTTTTGATTTTTTCCTGCATCTTTTCTCAATGATGTCAAATGGCGGCACAACATATTTTAACACGAGCAATTTACAGAGTTGCAGAAATATTTTATATTTTACTCCAAATACAAGTAATCAAATATGACAACCTAAAGTCATTCAATTTCAATGTTTATTGTTTTTAAAATATACTTATTCTTTTCTCATACAATATATACTGACTGCAGTTTCCCTTCCTTCTCCTCCTGCCAGCCCTTCCACCCACTTCCTCTCTCCCCCAGATCCACTCTTCTTCCGTTTCCATTCAGAAAAGAGTAGGCCTCGAGAGGACACCAATGGAACACGGCATAACAGGTTATAATAAGACAGGGCAACTCAATAGGAGGCAGAGACAGCAGCTGCCACCACTGTTTGAATCCCAAAAGAAGACCAAACTACACCACTGTAACATATATGAAGAGGGCCCAGGTCATTTCCTTGCAGGCTTCCTGACTGGCAAGTCAGTCTCCGTGAGCCCCTATGAGCCCAGCTTAGTTGATCCTGCAGTTTTGTTTTGTTTTTTTCCTTGTGGTGTCCTATGGGTCCTATAATATTCTTGGGGGTGGGGTTCTGAGCTCCACCTAATGTTTGGCTTTCTGTCTCTACATCTATTTCCGTCAGCTGCCTTCGAGATGAAGCGTCTCTGATCCATGGTGGCACCAATTTATGAGTACAGGAACATTAGGAATCATTTCATTGACTTTTTCTTTCTCTCTCTCCCTTTCCTTCCCCTCCTCTGGGTTCTATCCTAGGTCTCTCCAGCCTAATGAATAAGACATTGGCCTCCTAAAAATATTTTTAAACTCTGACTTTGTTACTAATTTCAAATAAGAATGAACAATATGAATGAACATTAGAAAGTAATGAATCCACAATGTTCATGTCCACAAAGCATTTTCAAATTTATATATTTAAACTGTCACTTAGTTTAATTTAATTGTTCATTGAAATTTAAAGAAATAGTACATGTATTATTTTCAGATTTTTAACTTTTGGCAGATGTATAGAAAATGTAAGCTTATAAAACATGGAAAATTTTATGTTAATCATTTTTATTGACTGGTTTTCTCTGTGGATCATAAGAAAGTGAAAGTAGCCCAAAGTAGAGGTCCAAAGAGGAAAAGGAGTGGAGCTAGTAAACCCCACTGACATTAAGTTCCTAGGAATTTCAGCATACCATTTGCCCATATAGGTTCCATTAAAGTTAATGGCAGTTGTGTGACTAATTCTCTCTGTAGGGTCCTAAAAATGTACCCTGCAGTATTAAAAAGTCTGAACCTAATTTTTGCTTTCTCTTAACCTTGATTATGTTATACTAAAGATAGATACTTTCATTATCATGCACATACGTAGTAAATTTAATATAAAGATTTAAAAATAATGTATTTGGGGGAGAAGCTGCAGTTATATGGGTCAGAGCAGAATTTTAATTAGTGTTGCACATACAAGCTCTGCTTTCATTATAATGATAAAACAAGCATGCACTGCCATAATTCACCCCCTAGCCATACAAATGAGAACTTCAACCTCATTGAATTCAATAAAGGAACATTTTCAGAACACTTACTTAAAATTAGGTCTACTTTTTAATCAGTCATGTTTTAAATGAACGCTTATTAATAGATCATTAATAAAACATGCTTATGGAATGAGATTTCAAGGAAGAGGTAAGATGAATGGAATATAAGAAAAATGAAACAAACCTAATGGATAATGTTTAATTTTATTTTAAATACTTTATATTAAATTGCATATTTATTTCAGATTGAAAATGAATTCCTAATACTTTTAAAGTGTACATTGAGATCAAATACCATCGATAATATTCTCTGTGAATTCATGATCCTTTTATATTGCAAAATTTCCTCTGCATTTGACACCTAAACTAAAATATTAATGTCATTTTTTCTTTAAGTAATTTCTGCCTGACTTCTATCCCTACCTAGGGAAATATAGTTATAAAATTTTGGTTTTTAAAGAAAGCAAAGGAAAAGGAAGATTATATACATGAATAAATATCTCATCATCCATTTTTTTCTTCACCGAAATTAGCAGATATGTTACAAAGTAAGGGACACACACACACACACACACACACACACACACACACACACACACACACGTTATTTCCTTGGCACAATGTACATGGATAAGAAGCAGATGGTCCCACAGAATCATTCACAAATAAAGCAGAGCTTCCTAAATGTCGAGAAAGTCGTTTGCCTAACTTTCCAAAGGGTTCTTGTGCAGCTGCACATAAACAGCAACTAAGATGGATCTTGTAAATACATTCTTCCTCTTCTCCTGCTATTACAATATTCTCTGTGTCTAAATTATAATGGACTCACGAGCTTGGGTGGGGCTGGGGTAAAGGTACAGGCCAGTTCACCATTCTAATTGACTGAATCTGAGATCATACACTTAGCTATTGAAGTTCAACACACTCTTTTTTTTTTTCAGCTTTATTTTTTATTTTTTTAATTTTTAATTTTTAATTAATTTATTCTTGTTACATCTCTATGGTTATCCCATCCCTTGTATCCTCCCATTCTCCCCTCCCTCTCATTTTCCCCTTATTTCCCTCCCCTATGACTGTTCCTCAGAGGGATTACCTCCCTCTGTATATGCTCATAGGGTAGTACTTTCTCAGAAAACTGGGAATAGGGCTTCCTCAAGACCCAGCTATTCCACTCCTTGGAATATACCCAGAAGATGCACCAGCACACAGCAAGAAAATTTGCTCAACACACTCTTAAGGTAATTCCACCTCAAGATCCTGTTATGTAGAATTCACTTTGAAGCTTCAACATTTCAACTGTAAGCTGAAATCTACTTTTCTGACTTTCAGGACTGAAGCTGCAAGCTGTACATTTCCTGGGCTGGGGGGTCAGGTGGGGGCTTTGGGCATCCAGACTCAGCTTCCCAGGCTGACTTATGACACAGATCTCAAAACATCCAAAGCAGACCCTACTTCCCAGATTATCTATAAATTACTCTTCTATGGAAATCAAAACCTTACATGTGGTTTCTTGTTAATAATTCTGGAAGATTGGGCTGTGCCAGTGGCTAACAAAGCTATGTATCTTTCAAAGGTTTAGTTGTGTGTTTGTTTGTGTATGTATGTGTGTGTATGTGTGTGTGTGTGTGTGTGTGTGTGTGTGTGTGTGTGTCTGTAGTTTGCTTATGTGTATAGAAGCCAGAGGTTGGCATGGAAAATCTTCCCCAATCTCTTTCTAATTTGTATTTTTGAGACAAAGTCTCTCCCTGAATTTACTCACTGCTTTGGCTACATGGCAGGTGAGGAAGGCCCAAGGATCATCCTCTCTCTCTCTCTCTCCTGCCCTAGTATTGGCATCCTAGGCAAGCCCTGGCATACCTGGCTTTTCATGTGCTTGCTGGGGATCTGAACTCAGGTCCTCAGTTTTCTGAGGCAAGCACTTTACTGTTCAATCCATCTTAGTCTTTCATCATAAGCTCTTAAGATTCCTCAGGTATTTTGCAAGAAATCATTCTCCCTTTAAAGGGCACAAGAGTGTGCGCTTTCGGATAAAAATAATCTCTCCAGCCTTGACAGTAGATGTGGAGCCAGGGGGTTCTGCTCAAACTACTATACCAACCAAGAACAACACATGCAGTAAACGTAGATCCTATTCAGATCTAGCCAATGGACAGCTCATTCTCCATGGTTTGGTGCAGAGCAGGGACTGACTCTGACATATGCTGTGGTACCTTTTATTTGACCACTTCCCCTTGGTATGGAGGCCTGGTGACACTCAGAAGAAGGGTAAGCAGGTTACCAGGAGGAGACCTGATAGGCTGTGATCATGTGGTAGAGGAGGAGGTCCCCTTCTGTCATAGGCCTAGGAGAGGGGAATAGGGCGAAAGAGGGAGTGGGGAATGGGAGGGTGAGGGGATAACAACTGAGATGTAATCTGAATAAATTATTTAAATAAAAAATAAAAATAATAATTTCTCCATGTTTATCTGCAAAAACATTGCCAGTGCACTTTGAGACTTCCTGAGAAGAGAATGAATAGAAAAACGCACAGCTCAAACATTTAAGGTTAAAACAGGCCATCCTCTGTGTGGGTGTTTTAGCATGTATTCCAACTTCGTGACTAACCCTATTTGTATTCATTGTGCTTTGAGCCTGAGCTTCTCAGAAGGGTATCAACTCTACTGTGGACTTCCATCTGAAACTCCTCCTTCATCAGTTTAAATTTGTGACTCACTTTAAGTTATGTATTGGTTTACCTCATTGTCAGCTTTAGGATTATTTAGATTTTCTTTTCTATGAGGCCATAAAAATGTCCCTCGCTGCCTCTTTAGGTGTGGGTCATTTTCCCTGTGATGTGTCTTTTCCTTAATATCTTCCACACCTTTGTACAGCAGGAGGAATCTTCCCTAGTTTAGAATAGGCGATCTGCTTTCATAGAGGCCTCAGGCACCTATAACAGCTGCATATTGGTTTTTCATATCAAGAGATCTAAGTTCCACTACAAAGGCTCTGCTAATAATCTTTCGTTTCAACTGCTTCTGCTCGGTCTTTTGACTTCACAATCTGGTACCTGCTTAAAGGTTAAACTGTTCTTATGCCCCTAGTAGACATCCGCGAGCTGCCCCTTCACCTGGCTAGAGTACCTCTACTCTAGGTGTGCATGGGGGCGGAGGCTGGTATCCTGGCACTAAGAGCAGCCTTTGCTGACTTCTGGAAGGCAGGACTGCTGGGTGTACTTTATTCTATGCCATGTGATGATTCAGTTCACCCCAATTTGCCCTTTGGGAACTGCTGTGAAAACTTCTTTTGTACAGTAAATCATGACAGCATTTGGCCTTCATTTGGGGGTAAGTACATGGTTTATATATTAAAGCCATTTCTTTTTCCCTCTAGAAATACCATGTGGCATCAATTTGTTTGTAAGCACAAATCAAATGGTAGTTTGGGATCCTGCCGATGATCCAGAATATTGTGTATTAAGTTTTCAAAGGTTATCAGAGCAATGAAAATCTAACTTTGAAAAAATTATGAGATGACCTGCTTCCCCAAGGACACATCTATTTACCCACAGAGACCCTCACAAGTTAGTTGGAGGAAATCTGTTCTGAGACACTATAAGAGGCTAGGACATTGATGGCACAGGTCAAGAATTATTACGCTACTGAGAATACATAATTTTTCAAGTGGATATTGACAGAGCTGAACCTTGATGACTTTACCTTGGCAGCTGAGATTTTTATTAATGGTCCTCATGCATAGGTAAGTTAAGGGTAGAGACTTGGAAGCAGTTGCAATCCCACAGCTTTACCTTTTAAACTATGCCATAAATGAACAAAATAGCGTAACACACCGAGTAATTGTTCTTTGCTTTTCCTCTAGACTCCCAAGGAGCATCCAGGCTCAGCACTCTTAGTTTCTAAATTTACCCGTTCAGCAATGCTTGTGGCTGTTGTGGTTGGCCTGTGGCCTGGTTCTCAGATTGCCCAGTAGTTCTTTTTCCCAGAATAAGCTGAGGAAGTTCAGGACCATGTTTGGTTTGTTCCAACGGGGCTGCCATATATTTAATGAGGTTGTGAACATACACTAAGATTTGTACATGGCTCATCAAATAAAATACATCTTCAAGTCACTTTTCACTTCAGTGCGTGGTTTGGAGTGGGCTGTTTTACAAGCACATGTGTTTATCATATGACTTTGTTTGGGGACAAACATCATTTCTTACATTTGGTATACAGCTTCTAAGCAGCTTAACCCCTGCTTCATCTGCCTGTACTCAAAACAAATGCTAACTTTGGTAGTTCCTCTTCCACTCCGGGAAGGTTTCTTTGAACACCAAGGTGTCATAGTTTATTCACTCATGCCCTCCTAAAAAGAGTACAAGGAAAAGCTTTGTTCACTCAGAGAAGCATGTATTCATTATTGCTTGTGGGACAAGAGGGGTCAAAAACCTTTTAGTAGTTATATGTGTTTATGAGAGCAGTGTGTTCCACTGGCCTGTGCCTAGGACAAATAGGCAAAAGGCCATGATCTCTTTTTGTACCTTAATTTCTGGGACATCGTTGAAGTCATTTAGTTCTTAGAACATTGGCTTCTATATTGGGACCAAATATCTGCCCCCGACTCAGCAGCAAAGAGGTGCATTGTGACTAATACTGAGAAAGCTGTAGAGTTTATTTTTCTTCTCCAGCCTCTCATAGTCTGCAGAGGAACAGAGAGTAATGTCTTTTTCTAAATGAACTTTGATGAGGAGCTCAATGACTCACCCAGTCCCTCCAGTTTCCCCTATAATGTAATACTGATGTTTTATGAATAAGCTGGAGAGATAAAATATCTTCCATTTGATGAGTCAGCTCCAATGCAATAAAGAAGGATAATCCAGAGTTTATTTCCTGTGATTGTAGAGGATAAAATTGATTTTTACTTTTCCTCTTCATATTTCCCTTCCACCTTCTAACTGTACTCTACAGTTTCTGATGGTGAAGGAATGAAAAATGGGATTCTTCATGAAATTGAAGATGCCACAAGCTAAAACAACAAAAGTAGGGCTGACAGTGGTCATGAAACTCAGATGTGGATCCTTTTCCTACAATTTTGCAAAAAAAGGGAGTGTGTCTGCAATGAACACTATACAATGTACCCCAAATTGGTAGCTTCAACTGAAGGGCAAGCAGAGCCCCAACCTACCTCAGCATCAGTCAAATATCACTGAGGACAGTTTGTGCCATGTTTCCTGCTCTCTCTTGATCTGAGTCAATAGAATTTAGTTGGAGATGTCAACATATGCAGGGTCAAGGGCCAGGTATCAAGGGTTAAGGGCATGGTTGGCACTGCTGGTGGATGGGTAGCAGCAGGAAGTCAGTAGCAGCCCCTGCAGAATTCAGTAGGTCTTCTTGGTTTAGTTTTTAATATAACCTTTTATAGTAGTCAAACATTAAAAATGTAAATAAAATTTAAAAACCTTACTTGGCCTAGAACTGAGATAGCATCAAAAGGAGGTCTTATCCTACATTTAGCTTATGTGACATGGTATGCATATGCAGTATTATATATATTTTCCTTAGGTTTTTGGTGGACACATATATTTACAACCATGTTCTCATGCACTCAATTTCTCTGAAAGTCTGAAATATTTTAAAGCCAAGGGAAAATATTTCTTGCAAGTTGGTTTAACAAGATGTGAAAGGCAACTTTTAAGTATGTGAAAGATTTGAGTCTCAACAGTTATAATACATGGGTATAAATGAATGGTAATGATGGATTCATACATTAAATTAGTAAGAAGAGGATCATAGTTAAGATTGCTCTAATCCTTAAAATATCACTCAATTAAGACCTTCTGTAATAATGCTGTGTGCATTACTTGAGGCTGCCTAGGGAAAGGCTCATTTATGTTACAATTGTTAATGAACACTTTGAGTCCATTTGCACCTCTATGTGTAAAAAGGGAGTCAGCTGTTATAGGAACCCCAATAGTGTTTTGGGGTTTTTCCTCCTTATCTAGAGTTTAATGAACACCCCATATTCCTCTTTTAAATGATCTGAAACATAATTTTGGGAGAAACATATTTTAACTCATATTCCCCCTCAAAGTAATTACTTGTATTTAGAAACCACACTTTACATTTAAAGTGTTAGATGTAAGCTATTTTCTCTTCCTAAATTTAAATCTATTTACTTCCTTGTTTTTATTTTTGACTGCTACACACATGTATGTTCTGAGTATGGGCATTTTCACTCCCCTCTCTCATTTTCATTCATCCTCTGTTTTTCTAATAAGATTGTTTCTATGTGATGTCATTTCCCCCATTCACTGAGTATAATTAAAGTTGCTTGCATGAGGAAGAGTGGTGGGTTACTTTTCAGAAAGTGGACAATTATAAGTGGCTACCTCACAGAAGAAAATTTCCCTCACTCCTCCGTCCTCATTAACAACCAATAGTGTCAGTGAGAGGTCGGGGCTTCATGAGCTGCTCCCCAACACGGAATAAAATGGAGACAGCTGGGTGCGGTGCTGCACCCGGTAATCTCAGCCTTTGGGGAAGCAGAGACAGGCAGATTTCTGTGAGTTCGAGGCCAGACTGGTTTACAGAGCGAGCTCAGGACAGCCAAGGACACACAGAGAAACCCTATCTTGGAAAACCAAAACCAAAAATCAACCAATTAGCCAACCAACCAAAAACAAAACAAAATGAAATGGTGACATAACCAGTGTTTGTGCAGGTCTGACTACATCGTCGGTGAGTTTATGAGTGCAGTGGCCGTCTCATTTTCAGAAGATAGTGTTAACCCTCCTTAAATCCGCTCCTCTTCCCTATCTCTGCTTAAACCTTCCCAGTCCTAGGATAATCTTTCTTCCACATCACTTGTTCCTCAATCCCTTGTAACTCCCCTTCCATTAATATTTCTTTCCGTCTTTCCCTCTAGTGGCCACTTTCTAGCTCCCTTGACTTTATAGGCATTTCATAAATTTGAATTTTAAAGAAATGATTTGAATTGTCTAAATAAATGATGCCCTTCACTTGACCTTAGACCAGGAGACCCTTGTCTAGGCTTGTGTCTTCTGTACACAGATGTACGTTGACAGATCTTGAACTTAGGTGTGTCCTGTTGCTTGCTCTCTAGCTCTATTGTGGAACTAAAGTTTTGCAGGGAGCATTATATAACTGCTTTTTACAGCAAAACATAAATGCAATAATACTTTTCTTACTAGGCATCACATCTAAGCTGCAGTATTGCAAGGCATAGATCTGCACAAGAGATAAAACCATGCCTGAAGTGAAGTCAAGTCTTTTAGCTGCAGTGTTAGACAGTACTTTGTCCCTGATAGGAACTGATGGAATAGTGAGAGGACTGTTACCTGAGGTTTATGTGCCCCAATGTCTACCTTCCTTTGTATTTTGTGAGCAATCAACAGGGCCTTACTATGTGGCCCTGACTGGCCTGGAACTCACCATATATTTCAGGCTGGTACTGAACTTCCAGAGATCTGTCTATGCCTCCTGAATGGTAGGATTAAAGGTTTGTGCCACCATATCCAGCTTAACTATATTCATTAGTTGAAACTAAGACTATTCCTTTGCATTTATGCTTCAAATAAAATATAAGGTTGTTATTAACAGACATTAACGTTATTTCCCTTGCTACATAATTGATATTATTTTATTTTTAACTTTATAATGATTCTTTGTGATTTGTCACATCATGCACCCTAATCCAACTCATCTCCCTGTCCCTTCATATCTGCCCTCCACCCTTGCAACGTTCCCCAAAACAAAAATTAAAACTAAAAAAAGCCTGTTTGTTTATCAGTTCATTGCATTTTTAACAAACATAATCATCATTTTATTATAAAATAATAGCAAGAAATGTAATAGCATTCTGAAATATACCCTCTCATACTGTTTTTTCAATAGGCTAGTTTTATTCTAAATACCCAAGACTGCTATTTTGTAGATATTTTAAATATCATTAAAGAGTTTGTTGTTGTTGTTTTTGTAAACTATCAATGCTTATGGAGCCCACAAGAGAGCTAGGTCTTTCTAGAGTTTTGAGCTGCTCAAATCCTTGAGTGATCAGACAATATTCCCATTCTTGTAGAAAGTTTCACTCTGAATGGATGATGGTTTGTTTAGACATTTGTGGAAGAGAACCAATGGATTTCTGTCAGGTTAGGTTTCCCTGCTCCAAATGCTGTTTTTAAGTGGAGAATATGAGTGGACGCCTAAACTTCTGGTCTAGGGAATGGAACAGGATGGGAGGGAGATATTTTTCATGGCTAAAGATTTCTGCTTTCAACATCTAAGCAAAAATTCATAGAAGTCTCAAACAATACTTGAGGCCTCATGTTTAGGGAACCATCACAAAGATAGATCTGAAAAGCAGCGTCATCTGTCAACACTCAGTTTTCTGAGCTAAGATGGTAAATAAAGGCCTATGTTCCATAGCCTCATCAACTGTGAGGGTTGTTCTTTGAAAAGACAGTAAAAATCTTGGAGGGGATACACAGAGAAACCCAACCAAACAACAACAAAGATTTTCACAGTGTTTGCATTCCCCTCTGCAAGGGGTGGGGGGTAATTTTCAGAAAGATAGTCATTTTTCTGGATGATCTTGCATGCCACTAATGTCTCAAGGCTTTAAAGCTCAACAAGCAGGTAACTGTTAAAGGGCCTTGCTGAGAAAACGGTATCAGTGGGAAATTTGGGGATGTGGCAGTAGGTTCAGTTGGGCACCAGGAAAACTACAGAGTTGCTTTTGAGGATTTCCAATGGACCTTAGCTTTTTAATGTCGCCAACAACGCTGCTTAAATTTACCTCGCATTTTCCAAACTAATTTTTATCACATAACATTTTAAAATGAAAAGGTATCATAGAAAACCCAATACATAGGGAATTCTAATAAAAAGTAATATATATATATATATATATAATTAAGTATTATACACTAAGTAGTAAATGAAGGATGCAGAGAAAAAAGAAGAGTCATCCCACTTTGATTTCTTTGTATGTATTATTTACTATCAAACACAGTAGACATTTTATGTAACAACAACAAACGTTTATTAAGCATTCAGTACTCAGCATGGGTCATGTGCTAGGGAAGAATTCCTCAGTCATCATAAGATTCAGAATTCACGTTCTCCTTGTAAAATATATTCAATTGTCATCCCCACATTATGAGTGATAAAGTGAGACTTCAAGAATTTAAATGACCTTAGTCATAGTCTTGATTTTAATCCACCAGGAAAGAACACTGTGTTTATGTCCAATCAGAATATAGATATTAAATTTAATACTGTCATTTTAAATAACCAAAAGTAAGATTCTTCTTTCCATTGTTGGAAGAGTTGTCACAAAAGAGTACATTAGTGAGGGTCACGTAGGTAATACCACAAATTCTGCAGGAGCTGCTGGAAGCTGGAGTATGGGGAAAATTTTAGGTCTCAATTGAATATCTGACAGAGTTGTTATTACTCAGTTTATACAATAAGCAAAACTAAATAGGATTTGTTACTGTCCGAAATAAAAGGACTATATTCAATGTATACATTACCTGAATATGCCAAAATTATTTTCAGCTTTTTTTTCAAATGTTGGTTTCTATTACAACTATTATACAGATCTATACTATTGTATTAGATGTCACTTTTAGAAATGAGCATTTTCTCTGTTCACCTCCGTTTTGAAAAGTATGAAATTACTTGATACCTTTTCTCTTATTGTGATCATGATGGAAAATTCATTCTGAGGTTGTTGAGCATATTGAAAGTACAGTGCATGGTTTCAACCACAGATTCCTCTCTGGTGACTTTATTGTAGCTATTTGGGTAGCAATTAACAAAATGTTTTAGGTTGCATATTTTTTATTTTATAGTTTATATTATTAGAATATACATATACATATTAAATTTCCTTAATGTTTTTAAGATATATTTAAGGACATAAAGGCAACATTTTAAGACTACATAAAATGTAGATAAGTTAAAATGTATGCAGAAATAACGTTAAGAATATAATACAAATAAAGTCTGATTTTACACTTTCCTGATTTATTTAATTTTTTTCTTCATTAATTTTTACCATAACTCAACTACAGCAAGGTAGAAATAAATTAATTGTGGGTTTAACACAAAACATTTGATTATTAAACAGAATGTATAAATTATCGATTTCCACTTTAAGAACTTATATGACAGAAAGCAAATATAATTACTATTGTAACATCTATAAGTCAAATTCACTTAAAATAAAAGAATATTCTTGAAAGATACAGAAATTTGAAAATGTTAAAAATTTTAACATTATATTACCTTTTAAATTTTTTTTTGGTTTTTGAGACAGGGTTTTTCTGTGTAGCCTTGACTATTTTGGACTCACCAGCCAGATCAGGCTGGCTTCAAACTCATAGATATCCACCTGCCTCTGCCTCCCTGAGTGCTTGGATTACAGGTGTGTGCCACTGCTATTAGCCAACACATTACCTTTTAAAAGATGTGCGTATCAGACGCCAAAATTTTTACTCACACTTTCTGGGGATTTCTTATTGAGATTGCTTTCTTTTTAAGACAGAATCTCAAAGGTACACTACAAATGCCTGTAGATTTTATTTTCCTTTTCATTGATAGAGGTGACACTAAAGGATAACGAATTTTGCCTATTTAATATTACTTTGGGAGTAGACTCCAAGTGTAACATGGAATAAACACTTCAGACAAAGTTGATCCTGAAACTGCAGCCTAAAATATTTTCACTTTTCCTTCACTCCCCTTTCCCTTCAGTTTCCATCCTCATCCATCTTTCTCTCTTCCTTCCTTCCCTTTCTGTCTATTCCTGCCTTATCTCCTTTTTCCTCTTCCCCTCCATCCCCTTTTCTGTTTTTAATATATTTTATTAATTTATTTATACTACATCTCAATTGTTATCCCATCCCTTGTATCCTCCCATTCTTCCCTCCCTCCCATTTTTCCCTTACTCCCCTCCCCTATGACTGTTCCTGAGAGGGATTACCTCCCCCTGTATATGCTCAGAGCGTATCAAGTCTCTTCTTGGTAGCCTGCTATCCTTCCTCTGAGTGCCACCAGGCCTCCCCATCCAGGGGACGTGGTCAAATATGGGGCACCAGAGTTCATGTGAAAGTGTTTTTTTTTTCTTTTTAAAGATAGGGTTTCATTCTGCAATTCAGCCTGGCCTGCACCATGACTCTTCTTACCCCAGCCTTCTCAGCATTAGCAGTGCAGGTATGAGGATGCAAAGGTCTCACGTTTTCCATGGTCCTTTTGACAGAAGCAAAAGGAATGCCATTCAGATTCACAGAAGACTTCAGATTCTAGAGACAGTGGCGGCTGGAGAGCCAGCTTGAAGAAAAGAGGGAATGCATGTGAGAGTATTTGTAGAAGAGTGAGTATGAGTTGAAAATAATGCAGTTATCCTCTGGTTAACCATGACGTCCACCTTGTAACCTTGAAGATGGAGTGTATACCAAAAAGCTATAGGAAAGAATGTCTACATGAACACCTCATAAAATGGAATTGAGTCATTTGAATTTGAAATAAACTCAATGCATTATCAATAATATGAAGAAATCCAACTCCTGATTTTATTTTTGTTATCAATTCAACTTTAAAAAGGCACAGAGTACCCAATAAAATCAGATAACATCCTGGGCAACACTCAGTGAATGTGCAGAAGTGGGTACACACTGCAGCAGGTCAAGGGACGAACATTAGCATGAGACGTAGGATATGATAGGTGTTCTGTTGGGGAAGGCAAATGAGACTGGTTTTAGTTAAATAATTCAGGAACATTCTCTGCAGTGTTATAAGCAAAGAAAGGAGTAATGGGCAAAATTGTCAAGAAGTCTTTTACAACGAGCAGGACTATATCACTATCAATTACTAAAATAGTTTGTATACCTATATTTTTGAACCACAGTTTTACTAAGTAACCAGTGTTCTCTGTCATACTCAATAATTAGCCCAGGCTGGCTCTGAACTTGTGGCTTTGACTCCTTGGTGCGAGCTCTACCTACCTGTACTGTGATCCTCAGGATGATACTTTAAGGTGGGGGTAAGTTTTGCATTATCAAAAACATTAAACATATTCTTAATTTCTCCTCATTTTTGAAAACAGGATTAAATTCAAAGAAGACATGGCTTCATAATGGAGAGCTACATAGTATGAGTGAATTTGGAGAGAACAGCAGCTATCCACAGTCATCACTCTGCTTTCATTTTCTGGATGCAACACAATAAAGGAAAAGTTCTACAGTCCATCCTCAGCGAGGCTTGGTGTGAGACGTACAAGTCTTGCTTTTGTTATAAATAAAGATTAATAAAAAATGACTTTGGGGTACTATATTAAGGGTTATATCTGAAACCCCTGTTTCTTAAACTGTGGCAGCCTTATTTCGGGCTGCATAACTCAAGTTGAGAGTCATGAAAATGTTCCCAAAAGTAAATGTTTCTAAATACGCAATGGCAACAAAGTAAATTCAAAATAAAACACACGAAGAATCTTAGCTGTCTGGCAGCTCATCCATGTTGCATTTTGCGAAATTTATTTCACCCTTTGCTCTGAGGAAACTAGGTACACTTTTTTTTTTTTTTTTTTTTTTTTTTTTTACATTATCCCTGATGTCACACATCTTAAATTTAGGAACTCTCTCCACACAGCTCAGATCACTGGTTCACTACAGTGTGTCATTGTACATACAATGGTTTCTGCCGTAACAGAAATCTGGTGGTTACACCAACCAAAGAGCATTTATGGGCTTGGCCTAGACCCCCTACAAATATATAGCAGATGTGCAGCTTGGACATTGTGTGGATCCCCTTACAACTGGAGTAGGGACTGTGTCTGATTCTGTTGACTGCTTTTGGATCCATTTCCCCTAGCTGGACAGGCCTGTATAATCTCTGAAGGAAAAGATGAACTTAGTCGCGGTGGGACTTGATGTGCTAGGGTGAGTTTGAACCCACGAGAGGCCTCCCTTTCTCCGAGAAGAAAGGGAGACAGAATGGGGGAGGACAGGAGGGACAGGGGAGGAGATCAAGATGTAAAGTGAATAAACGCATTAATTAGTGGGGATAAAAGACAGAATGAAGGAAGAAGAAAAATTATATTCATCTAGTAAAACCCATAAATAAGAAATATGGTGGCTTAATTATCTATAAACAAAGAGCATTAATATTTTCCTTAGCCTACATTACTTGTATTGGAGTGTTTGACTTGAGAAAGTGTTTTCTGAGTTGCTGACTTGAGTTCTATATAAAAAAAAATTCTGGAAGAGAATTTCACTCTGAGATTAGGACAGTCCTTTCAATAATTCTGGGGTGGTTCTGAAATCCTTCAGCCATTTCATGTTTATGCAAAGTGCTGTCCTATCAAACCAAAATATTGAGCAACCCTGAAAGAACTCCCTACATCTTAGAGTTTCATGTACACAGACAAGATATCTTTATGAAAAAGTAAACAAGCACACCCATCTCATTAATATGTAAATTTGATTTAATTTCAAATAAATCATCAAGTTGCACAGTGCCAAAGAATTACTCTTTTTTAATTCTATGCGATTTATTGTTTGTAAATGTTTCCTACCTATGCCTAGTTTATACGCCTGCATAAGTACCATTGTGTAAAAGTTTGTTGGGTGAAAAGGGGTCACAAGTACAAAGTTTAAGCAGCCCTGCAGTAGATCAAGGTGACACATTCCACTCTCTGCGTAGAGCTTTCTTTTATAAGCGTGTGTCATAGAAGTCCTCTCAAGTGTCATTATTGGCTGTGCTAGCTTTTATGTCTTGTTTTATTTTGGGAGGCCTGTGTTTCCTCAGTGATGGGGCAGTTTTTTGAGGTTCTTAAGAGTATAATGGAATTGCAGCTTTGCAAAGTTTTCCCATTGTCACTGGATTATCTTACTGTTTGATGATTCTTTCTTTCTCTGCTTCATGTTTTCTAGTGTCCACATTCTGATTCTTTAAGGCACTATGCAAATATAAGTAGTAAATGTAATTTCTTTTCTCACTTGAGACCATGCATGTTGGGTTGAATAACGCTGAGAATTTGTTTAAAATCATGTGGGGACCTAATGATGACCTATTCAGACCCAATGACTGGCGTTCACTTACTCATTTCAGCATTGATTTTTCCTTTGCCTTTCTATGTCATTTAAAAGCTCTCACAGTTTATAGAGAAGGAAAGTTGCACATAACAGAGATTCTTTGATTTCCAGATTCGGTACATTGTCAAAAAGAAATTGAGTTGTCAGTAAACAAAAAGCCACACCTACTTTTAATTAAAATCATTGGCTTCAATGGGAGGATACAAGTGAGGGGGAAACAATTGAGATGTAATCTGAATAAATTAAATAAATAATAAATTGTTGGCTTCATGGAAATGCCATAGTGAAACCATTTTCATGGAAATCCATTTTTCATAAAAATGTTTTTGAAATCCATTTTAAATGCCTCTGTATATAAAATAAAGATTACCAAAGTTCTATATTAAGAATATGATTTTCTCTCAAGTAACTTTTCTATAAGAAAAGACAAAATAAAAAAAGAAAACACAAAATAAACATAATTTGAAAGTTTTATCTTAAAACTGGATAATGTGTCAGATTTGAAAAAGGTATACTTGTCTACAATTGAGGTGGCTTTGACAAATATATTTGTAATGAAGAACAAATTCATTTATTCATATCTTCAATATCATCTAGCCAAGAGCTATTTAATTTTCTTCTAATATGTTTCCATTTCACTCAAGTAGAGCAGATATTCTTTTTCCCCCCCTCAGGAAACTGGTAGCCCAACTTTGCTCCATATTTGCTTGGTACATCCCCAATTTTTTTGTGAGCTGTGGTTCTTAATATTTTTAGCTTTTATGAAAACTTCCAGAAATAGCATTTTAAAAAATTATACTACCCATTTAACTTCACTTTCATCAATTGTAAGAAACTCTAGAATGAACACATTGAAAAAAATAAAATCCGTCTTCTCACTGAATGTGGCTCTATAAACATTAGTAATGCATGTAAAAACATTACCACTCTTCTGTAACATCTTTTTTCTTTCTCTTAAACTAGGCTTTATATAGTCTCATTCTTAATGTCTCTGTTGAATTAGATTACATAGCACCTTAACAGACATTCTTATTTGAATTATTATTGCTCCAAAGTTATTTCTGAAGTCTATCTTTATTCAATTGCAGATTTTGGACTCTCTTAAAAATAAAATTTTCTTATAATTTGTCTCATATATTATTGAAGTCGATCTTAAGATTTCTCCTTTCCTAAGTGCATAATTCACTATTTAAATTTACAGACAACCATATTCCTTTAACTCTTCATTTTAAAAAGAATGATACAGAGGCTCTTACTGAAATAGTACATCTTTATGTTGTAAAAAAAAATGATATGAAAAAAGCACAGTGTCCTAAGAATTTTGCTACTTCCCCAATTATGTGATAGTTGTTTTGGTGTCTAAAACACTAATCAAAACTACCATGCCCAGAGTAAAGCTGTCATTTTCCCTCTTTTAACCTAATCCCCAAATAGAAACCTGAGCATTGTCCTCTAACCCACCCCTCTCCCCAGCCGCATCACACATTTAATCTCATATAAATCCTGGCATCTTTAACTCTGAAATGTAATCTGAATCCATCCATATATTTTTATCTGCTGACAGCACCCTCATGCAGGCCACCGTTATTTCTTGCCTGGGCTTTCCTAATCCTCTCTTATCTGTCTTTTTCTTCCTTCTCACACTGCCTCTAATTTATTTTTCACAAAGCAGCCGAGTGCTCTTTTGAACACGGTACCAGATCATGTGACTATCCATGTGAACTTTTTTGCAGGGCTTTCTGATTCCACCTGAGCTATGAGCTCATGCTGTCATTCTAACCTTGTGTGATGCCCATTCATATCCTCCCTGGCCACCCTGGCACCCCACTAGCACTGGACAGTGTTATCGTACAACCTAGGATGTTCCCCTTTTCTGTGAAGACTGAGCATTTTGACATAAGGTCTTTTAACTTTCCCTCCCTTGTGTCTAATTTTCTACATTCCTCAGAGGGCTAGCTTTTCCTTCTTTGAATCAGAGCTTGAATGACTCTTCTTTCTAGGTCTTTCCCTAAATACTATACCAAAAGGTGACCTCTCTATTAGTATATTACTCTTTCTAATGCCCACTTATATCTGTAATTATCTCTTGTAATTTAGCAATTTCTTTATTTTTATGCTGTCAACAGATGATCAACTTCTACATAGTGGTCAGCCATTTCTCTAAGGATAATTTCTCACCTGTGAAAAGTGGAAAATGGTACGTAGCCACCAAGATTCTGGTGCCAGATGCGTACAAGCTATGGGGGAGCTGCTGCTTCTTTCCCTCCCATTGAGCAGAGCCTCAATCTACCCACAGGATCTGTTAATATTCATGCATCTAAACATCTCTTGCTGGTATTAAAACCTGTGGCCTATCAGTTCAGCCTGGTGTCTCACACCTATTATCCAGCATGTGGGATGGGAAGAAAAGAGGACTAGGAGCTCAAACTCAACTGCATGGAACCCTATAGCAAAACAGAGCAAACAAACAAAACAAAACACAGCAAAGCTAAGGGATCCTAGTTTTTCAAAAATATATTATCACAGAGAGTGAAGAAATGTTCTGCCTGAAAGAAAACAATGAAAATGTATATCTAAAAACAACAAGGTGTTTGGTTGGTGAAAAGGTAAATTTTTATCTCCAATGTGATACGTAGTTTATAAGCAGAGTTGACACACTCTGACTATGGAATGTGCTTTAGGTAAGGACACTGTGTAGATGACACTGTCTCCACTTTGGTTCTTGTACTGAGATTTTTCTTGAGATTTTCCTTCTTAGGAATCTATGTCTTAAATATAAAAATGTCCTCATTATCTGTATCTGCCATTCAGTGCATCTCTCTAACACACTTACCAACCCTTCCTCATTACTGAAAGAAAGAGAATGAATCATTGTCAAATGGAGCAAATTATAAATTCTGGATAACATCAGAGGAATATGGCAGCTATTTGCTGTATAGCTTTTTCATTAGGTTTATATACAAAGTATAAAACTAAAGAAAACATCTTCAAACTCTGTGCCTCTCTGTCCATGGGCACTCCCTTACATTATGAACATGGAAATGACATTTTCTTCTTTTTCTTTTTTGAAATTAAAAAGTAAGTAACTCAAAGCAATAGCACAATGGTCTCTATCCATATCACCCTGAGAATAAGAGCTAAGCAGGGCTGGCCTGGTTGGCATGTGGGAGAGTGTAGACAGGCAGACATTTTACAAAGGGCAGATACCATCAATATTCCTTCCACTTAGATGAATTTGATAACTATGTTATCAGATCACTGTTAGTCCACTAGGTGCAAAGCTGCACAGTAGTGCTTAAGACTTTTTTCTTTTTTTCCTAAAAGAAAATCTCCTAAACCCGTTATACTTGCCTAAGGCAATTTCAAGACAATTCTACCCAAGTGACTTAGCAAATTCTTAAGCTATCATCTTTCCTGTTCAAACCGTTTCTCCTATCTTTTCTCCAATTACTTCAGCTATATAATTGCAAGGCTAAGATTCCTATAGACTATCTGTATTGACAGATCAGGGTAGGGAATGATAAACCTCTTAACAAAAACTTAATTCTGATTCTTCTCCCAGATTAAGGTCTCTTAGCAACCCGTGAAGTGTGCTATCTGCTGATTCTGTGCTTCTAAGCCCTTTAGTGAACCCTTGAACTGACCTTATACCTGTGTGTTTTTCTCTTGTTGGCTTTGCTGCTCAGGGTTATATAAAATGAGAGGGGGCAAACATATAGTGGCGTGATGACACATATTTAGGTGTGCTTGGCCTCTAACAGTAAAATTGGCCGGTTATAAACTTAGAGACTGATTTTTTTTGAAATTCCTGTGCTTTGTCTTCTGAGAATTGCAGGGCTTCCTCTGCTGAAGGGGGGGGGGTTGGATCTGAGGTATATGAGTTGGCTTTTAGCTGATGAGCCTTGAGATGAAAGAAGAACCAAGGGTGGGGGCGGGGTGGTTTCTTGGCAGTGACACAATGGCTCTGGTCTCTTTTTCAGGAGCATTCTCCTATTGCTTAAAGATGAGTGACTAATTTAAAGACAGTATCAGGCAATTTCAAGTATTTTGAGTTTGGCTTCTGAAGTACTAGCTAAAAATAAAAGTAAAAGTAAAATGACCACTGTCGATCCTACGAGAAATAAGCTTTTACCATTTGAAGTACTTTTTTAAATTTTGGTTTTGTGTGATGGGCCACTTCATCTCAGTCTCCTTGTTTGACTCTTCCTCAAATTCCTGACTAAATGGGCTGCTGCAAGATCTTTCATTAGTTAGTTGGGACTGAATGTCCTCCTATGGCCAGAAATATCATCTATTTTTTATTATGGTTATTTTTTATTATCACTACTGTAGATAAACTAATGTACTACAGTTTGATTATGGAGGTCAAAAGCCAACTCCAGGGAGTTGAGTTTCTCCTTACAACTTGGGTTCTGAGGACCAAACTCAGGTCTTCAAGCTTCCACAGCAAGGCCTTTCTCCTTACTGCTCATCTTTCTAGTCCATATTTATTCTATAAATATTCTTTTTTCCCTTCTGTAGTCTAGACCACTGCACACTTGGATTCAGTACTCTATGCAGAGACACTGTAATTTCCATGCATTGATATGTAACAGGCATCTAAACTTTTCAAATGTTCGTAAATTTAATTCCTAAAAATCTACGATTTCATCAAAAGACTTGCAGCTTCAGTAAAGGGCTACTCTATTCTTCCCATGACCCACTGTGAAACAATTTTGAACTATTGTTTCTCTTATGTAAACTTGTGGGAAATAATTGACTAGGAGCACATGCCTTTCCATGACATGAAGGACCATCTAGTCTTGTAATAATACTTTCAAAACATGAAAAAAACCCACCCACGTTTCAATTTTCATCATTATCGCCATTATCACTCCAGTCTACATGCATGCTTACTCCATGAGATTATAATGCTTCCTTCTTCACTCATATAGGAACACATGAGACTTGAAACTACAAATAGTGCTGGAACTTAATACTCATTTTTCATTTCAGGGACAACAAACTTTTAAAAAATCTTTAATAATGGTAAAGTCAGAAAGCAATTTTTTTCTTTTCTCACTCAGATCGGGATTTTTATGTTTTCACTTAAAGGAAGGACTTTACAACTTTACTTCTGAGGGTAAAAAAATGCTAAGCCCACGGCTCAGGCTTAGGTGCTACCACGAAGAACTCGATGACAAGTGCTATAATATGAGTCCAGCTGATGTGAAATTTTTGATGGTCACTAGGAGATTAACTGGTAGTCAAGGAGCATTTGTGGACTGGATGTACTGGACAAGAAGAGGCAGGAGATCTACTTACATTACCTGGAACTATAAGCATGAACTGTTTAACCTTAAGATTTCCTTAGTGTGTTTGAGATTGTAGTCACATGCAGGTACACAAACTGAAAGAGTTAAATCTGCAGGCAAAAGAAGAGGTTATTCTATGACAATAGCTATGCATTGGTTGCCTTTGTGACTCTGTATTCTTCTCAATTCACATCACAAGCCCAGCCATCTTTTTATTTCTTAAAATCTTTTATTGATTCTTTGTGAATTTCATGTCCCTTCATACCCACACTTCACCTTTGCAACCTTCCAAACCAAACCAAACCAAACCAAACCAAACCAAACCAAACCAAACCA
>OU015743.1:86879148-86907211 GCA_907169655.1 Acomys percivali | reverse complement strand
AAACCAAACCAAACCAAACCAAACCAAACCAAACCAAACAAAGCAAACCAAACCAAACAAACCAAACCAAACCAAACATCTTGCTGCAGAAGCTAAAACATGGTACCATGTCTCACACAGTGTACCCTTTTGCCCAAACAGCTTTACTTGTACATGTTCATTGCAATGAGTCACTGGTATGGTTAGAGGCTTCTGTCTTCTGCTACACTATCAATACTGGATCCTCAGAGCGATTCCTCTCTAAAATCGTGTTGTTGCCCTATGTCAGGAAGATCTTATGGCTTGGGACCTGTGGGACTGCCCCCTTCATGCATTCCAGAAGTTCAAAGATGGGGTGAATATTGGGTTGGGCCAACTCAGAACCCTGGATCTGGGCCTGGGTGGAAGCTGAGTTGGTCAGCACACCAGCTTTCCTGCACCCATGCCCCAGAGCCACCTCTTCCTCTTTACCCAGGTAAGAGGTGGGCCCAGCTCAGCACAGTCCTTGGACATGAACAAGGCCTCTGGGCTGTGACATCCACATGGTTCGTGGTGGTAAATCAGGGCCTCAGACATCAACATAGACCCCTGATATGATAGGACCATAAATCCAGTTATGGACCCTGGTGGCAGCATGGGCAGGATGTTATCATGGCTACAGTGCAGGACACTAAGATCAGTATGGCCCCAGGAGCAGCACAAGCCTTAGACACCAACATGGTCTCACATGCCAGCCCAGCCCATGGATATCCTTTAGTGGTAACTTGAGCCATTAACATCAACACAGACCCCAGCTGCAGCAGGAAAACCAAACCAGACAGGGCTCTCAGTGGCAGCCTGGGCCAGGATGTCAGCATGGCTTCATGTAGTAGCACAGGATATCCAGATCAGTGACCCTTGGCATTAGTAAGTCCTTTGCCCATCAGTAGGATATCAGGCAGCAGCCCAGACCACTGATATCCAGATGGCCTTTGGTGGCAACACAGCCTACAGACATCAATACAGACCCTGGTTCTGATAGGGCCAACCCAGATATTGCCATAACTGGTATCTGCCTAGGCCCAGACACCACCATGGGCCAGGTGATTGCAAAGGCTCCTTTATCCGCCGGTTTCTCACTGGGTCCACTTTTCATCACAGTGCACAAACCTCTTGGCTTTGCTTTCTTTCCTATTTCTCTACCACATAATCTATCCTTCCCTTCTCTTCATCACATATTCCGTCATCATAGTGGTGCATCCGCCCACTCCCTGCACCTCACCATGGGGCTGATGGGTGAGTGTTTGGGTGTCTGGTTTTTATTGTTTGAGAATTTCAGATATGCACAAAATATGTTTTGACCAAATCCATGGGCTTCATTCCCTCCCCTCAGATTTCTCCTCTGTGAAAGACTTTCCTTTTCCCTCCCAATTTCATTTGTTTTTGAAAATAAACAACTATTTGAGTTCGCTTAGTGCTGCTAGTATAAGCACAGGTATGGTCCCATCCACAGGAGAGTGGATAACAAATGGATGGCTGCAACCCTTTCCCTAGTGGGCACTGTTGCCAATAGTTACTCAGCTAGTAGGGGTACTTCTTGAGCCCCACTGAATAATTTTCTCTGGTTTGAGATTGGGTTGGTCTTGTGGAAGTGGTCACAACTGCTGTGACTTAATATGTGCAACGGCACTGTCATGTGACTTAGATATTCTATTATAGTTGGGCACTGTACATTCTGTTATCCAATTCATTTAATAAGCAGGGTCCCTGTATCAGTTTCCATTTACTCCAACTATAGTTTACATCATAAAATTCATCTGCTCCCTCTCCTTAGTGGTTGAATATCTGTCTGCTGCTTGAAACATCTCCATGGCGTTGTCTGTACCACTTTGGTACATTGTCTTCCACATTACCTGCTCTATTTGCAGCTTCTTAGACAAACAGAATTTTGTTATGATGAAGACATATACTATCCTTGGTCATTACATCCCTTATTCCCCAACCTCCTGTTTCACAGAGATCCTTGTACCTTCCAGAGATGAGGTGTGCTTTAGATTGAACACTACACATTCTATTATTTAATTCAGGTACTTTATAACTCACTGATCTCCCAGCCCTCACTAGGCCCTGCTTGCCTGGGCTTATACACCTATGGAAGTTTTCCAGAACATTCCACCAGCCATTTTTATCTGAAGCAGCTATCCAGTTACATGTATCACCACACAGTCCATTTTCTCTCAAGTCCTTGTTCTTAGCAGGTACTATCACTCACCCTGCTAACTATTTGTTCATCATTTTTTCCCTCTAGTAGTATCAATTGCAATTAGGACTTTGGTACTTGTCTCTGTGTGCAGGACAGTTTCAGATGTTCTTCACTTGATAAAAAACCTATTTGTTGAATAAAATAATTGCATGATTACCAGGTGGAAAAATTATAATAAATCCTTCAGGTGTTTATACACTAGAATTCATAATTGACACAATGTTTGTGATTTTTGAAGATACTGTGTGAGTTACTCATTCTTTGTTTCAGCTTTAAGCCTATCTGTAAAATGGAGTACATACTATTTTCCATGCTACAATGGGTCAATATAAGCATGAAATAATATATAGGAAAATCTGCTTCAGCTCTGTAGGCCTTTCTATGACAGTTTTGTAATGAGAAAGGATTTGTGCTCTGCTGACTTCCACACATTTTATTTTTGTTGCTCTTTATTCTGTAAAAATACTAATGAACACAAACTTGGGAGGTTTATTATTAGAAAACATCACATTCACTTTATCTTTTTAGTGCTATCATCAATACCCTGTACAAAAAATGAAAGTATGTAAAAATTCATAAATGAGAACACTATGGGAAGAAGTGCTAATTCACTGGGTTGTAACATCCACATGGAGAAATACTAATGGGCTATAACACTGATGAAGACAGCATGTTGCACACAAAGGAAATGATCTGGTCTTTGCACAGCGTGTTTGTTATTTTTACCTATATTGCTACATTTAAGTATCAAAACATCAGAGAGAATACCTAGACCTTGTCATAGTTTTTGGCAAATATTGAAACTGAATCTAAAAGCTGTTGAGTAACATTCTGAACAGGAAAAGCTAAAATAATTTGCTTTGATGCAAATTGGAAATGGTAAGCTTGACATCCAAACTCTATCATTATACTGTTCAGACAATCTTACACTGTTTAAAAAAACATACAGGGGGAGGAGGTTCCCCTCAGTCACAGTCATAGGGGAGGGGAGTAAGGGGAAAATAGGAGGGAGAGAGGGATGGGAGGATACAACAGATGGGATAACAATTGAGATGTACTTTAATCAATTAATAAAATATATTTTTAAAATAACAATAAGTATCCTCAGATTGAAAATGGAAGTTTAGTAACAACAAAACTGTTGACATTATCATTGGGCAGTTTGATACAGCTGAGCAAGAGCTAGTGTGGTGTGGATGACCAACAGCATCAATGTGCGTCACCATCAAGAGTGGCCCACCGAGTTAGAATTACTGACCAGGACCTAAGCTGGTCACATCAGATGATTCTCGCTCTCTTCTGAGCCTACATCTCATACTTAAATGTGACAGAGGACCCTAACACTGTCTCAAGTGAGAGAAGCCAGAAAAACTGAACTCCTGCTTAAAAAAAAAAAAAAAAATTGAGAGTACTGGCTGCTGGGTTCAGGGTTGTGTGACTCAGGGGAAAAGTATTAGACTGATTGTCATCCAAGTTATGGAAGTTTGATGTGGTTCTAAATATAATGGTGCCATGGGTTGAGCTGACATTTTCCAGGTAAAATGTGCTTATAGGGAGTTACTGTGCTCTTTGTCATGGGGAGTTCAAGTGAGAAAGAAAGCCACGGGTCCTGTGTAGGGAAGCTTGGAGGAATTCCAGGATCAAAGGGGAGATTGAAAGGGATAACCCCTGGGTCTCTTTTGACACTTGTATTTCATGCTTTGTTTAGAAAAGGCGGCCAGTCAGCAACTACCCATTAGAGGGCTTAGGGTCAGCAAGCTGGCAGCTCCCTCATGCTATTTATAATGATAATTATATATTAGTTAAAAATCTCAGCCGTGTAGTCTTCTCACCAAGAGCAGGACACAGTAAAGCAGAACTCGTTCGCTTTGCACATTTGAGATAGCACATACTGTGAAGGTGGAGCTTGGGTCTACGGCTTCAGTTTTGGTGTTCCCTGTATTTCATGATCTCTCTTTGTGCTGCTAAGTCTTTCTCAAAAACAAAACAGCAAAAAGAGCAGTCAAAAAGCACTGTCACAAACTACTGGACTTCATGAAATTTAAGAAAAGTTAAACAAGGAGTGCAGGAAGGAGGGTTCACATTACATCAGAGCAACCGAACTGGATTCAAATGTTTCTTTCTGGTTTTAGATCCAAGCTGACTCATCAGTGAAGAGCAGGACTGAGATTTGGTACCTGAAGATATCCTATTAGAAAAGGACATGGGATAGCAGGCTACCAAGAAGAGACTTGATACCCAATGATCATATACAGGAGGAGGAGGTCCCCCTCAGTCACAGTCATAGGGGAGGGGAATAAGGGGAAAATGGGAGGGAGGGAGAAATGGGAAGATACAATGGATGGGATAGCAATTGAGATGTAATATGAATAAATTAATAAAAAATAAATAAATTAAAATTCTGGATGTATATTTAAAAAAAAAAAAGAAAATAAAGAAAAGGACATGTTTGCATTTTAAACAGTGACACTACCTAAGGCAGATCTATTAACATGACCTGAGGTGACAAAAATCCACCAACACCTCAGAAAATTTTAAAATGAGGCAGTGTCTGCTGTTAGTGTAGAACAATTACATTTATCTTTATCGTTTAATTTTCAGTAACTTATAATTTGGTTTTGTGTCATTTAAATTTTTCCATTAAGAAGGAAACAAAAGTATTTTAGTAAAATATTAAAATTTTATTTTTTATTTATACACGTGTATGTCTACATGGGTTTGGATTGATGATAGGTGTGCATGTACATGGGGGTTCCCTGACATGCCAGATCCATCAGAGCTATGGTTCCAGGCAAGTGTGAGCCACCTGACATGGGTGAGTCAAAGCACATCCAGCCCTCCCTGAAAACACCAAGCAACTTGAATCTCTGAGCTATCTCTCCAGCCTTGGAAAAACCTTTAAAGAGAAATATTAAAACAAAACCAATGATAGGAGAAATCAATAGGAAAAGTCGATGTTCAATAAAACCCAAAATTTAAACTGAATAGACAAAACAAACAAACAAACAAAAATAGTGTTAAGCCCAGAAGCCTGGCATATTTCATGTAGAAAACTAATAGAAAATCAGTTAAATAATAGTAAGAATGTGTAAAGACAATATCAGTATGGGTACTGATAATATTTAGATAAAAAAGGCAAATTAGAGCAACTTGATAGAAAATTTATCAGGGACTCTTGTTTGACCAACTTTCAGCACTGATGCTTAACTCCAGGAATGGAAGGAATGCACTTTGACATAAATAGCAGGCTAGAATGGAGAATTTTAAGAATCTAACTTTTGAAAAAGAGGAATTTCCTAAAAGAAAAAAAGTAAAATTGCTTCCCACCAAGGAAAGAATGCTGAGGCATCAAGAACCAGCTCACTTTGATACAACGTAAACATTAGCCATCTTTACGTGAATTTAAGTCCTCTGTTGAAAGGACACTTAGTAAAGCAATAGGAA
This sequence comes from Acomys percivali, assembly GCA_907169655.1. Classification (NCBI taxonomy): domain Eukaryota; kingdom Metazoa; phylum Chordata; class Mammalia; order Rodentia; family Muridae; genus Acomys; species Acomys percivali. The sequence continues at coordinate 86,901,546 of OU015743.1, read as the reverse complement.
TTGAATCAGCCTGAAAGCACTGCCTTGCTCTTTCTCTAACAGAACTTTCACCTGGCCGTCTCAGAGCCTGCCTTCTGATTAATGGGTAAAAATCTTCAGAGACTGACCTTTTGACCCCTCCCCACCCCTACCCATGTATATCTAGAGGGTCATTTCCTACCATCCATCTTGATTTTTTTTTTTTCTTCCCTGTGTTCTTATTGTTTGAGAATTTCTTTTGTTGTTTCTGTTTGTTTGTTTATTTAATTGTTTATTCACTTTACATTCTGGTAGTAGCCCCATCCCTCCTCTCCTCCTAATCCTCCCTTACTCCTTCCCACCTCCTGTATTTCTCAGAAAAGGGGATCCCCCTTTCCATTTACCCCAGCTCATCAAATCACATCAATACTGAGTGTGTCTTCTTCTGTGGCCTGGCAAAGCAGTTCTGCCAGGGAGAAGTGATAAAAAGTCAGGCAACAAAGTCCATGTCAGAGACAGTCCCCACTTCCCTTAATAGAGGTCCCACATGAAGCCTGTCTAAGACCCCACTTCCCTTAGTAGATGACCCACATGAAGCCTGTTCATCAGCTAGGGGGGGCTAGGTCCCATCCATGTATGGTCCTGGGTTGGTGTTTCAGTCTCAACAAGTCCATCTGAGCCCTGGTTAATTGGCTCTGTTGATCTTTTTGTGGAGCTCCTGTCACCTCCAGGTCCTTTTATTCTTCCTCCCACTTTCCACAAGACCCCCCTATACATTGTTTAATGCTTAGCTGTGAGTTTCAGCATCTGTTTCGAACCACTGCTGAGTAGAGCATCTCACAGGCCAACTCTGCTAGGCTCCTGTCTGCAAGCGTAACAGAGTATCCTTAATAGTGTCAGGGGTTAGCTTCCTCCCATGGGGTGGGTCTTAGGTTGGATCTCTGCTCTGTTTGCTCTATCTTGATCCCTGTACAACTTTAGATAGATAAATTTTGGGTAGAAGTTTTGTGGGTGGGTTGTTGTTTTCCTCCTCTACTAGGAGTCTAGTCTAGTTAGAGGGTGTCCTCTTCAGTCTCCATGACCCCTGCCACTAAAAGTCTCTGCTAGAGTCCTCCTCACAGCCTCCCAGAAGCCTACCCTGACTTAGGTGGAGATCAGACATGGGGCGAGCAGGGGTAGGAGAACAGAAGGCCTGTAGAGAAGAAACTGTAGGTGGTGGCATCTTTGTTCAAGAATTTCTTATATGTGTAATATGTTTGGGTCAAATCCATTCCAATTCCCTTTCCTGTAGTTCCTTTGTTATCCCCTAACTACTTTTCCTTCCAAAATTTATGTTCCTCGATATTTTAAGCCACTGAGTCCATTTAATGCATAGGTTTAGGCTTCTCTATTGGAGTATATAGGTAGTCTCTCAGAGAACATATCCCAGAAGACCACTGACTGTTCCCTCTCACAGCAGTAATCAGTTACAATAACTCCTCAGCTAGGGTGGGACTTCAGATAACTCCCCCTCCCCATTCTTCTAGAATATTCTCTGGCTTGAACTTCTGCAAGTCTTCACATGTTGTCACAACTGCTCTGAGTTCAGATGTGCCACTGTTTGAGTCATCCAGGGCATACCAATTAGAGTCATAGGATTTGAAGACATCAACGTGGAACCACCTAGAAGCTTCATTCCCCACTGGCTAGCCTTCATTCTAGAATTTGCTGTGTCTTCTATCAAGTAAGAAAATTAAGTCTTACGCAGTGATGAACTCTGCAAACTATAGTAGTGATCGGCCTGCCAAGAGACACTCACTGGTGCAATAGTGTGACAAACATTACAGGAGTCACTAATTGATTTCTGATTGTATTTAAGGCCAACTCCACAATTTTAACTCATGTCTGACACTGTTATTGGGGTCAAGAACTTGTGTCTAGAGAGCTCATAGGAACCAGGGAGAGTCTACTCCTATTATTATGTTAAATAGATGTAATTTTAAACTGATCCCTAATACTTATCATTGTACCATAGACCACTGCATCTATCAACCCTAATCAGATAAGCGACTTTCTGCAATAGAGATTGAGATATAGACAATAAATGATCAAAATGCAGAAAATAAGAATTTACATAATTTTCAGCACCAAATGGCTCATCTCTAACATCCTATCCTCATTCAGCTCAGGGATTATTGTGAAAGGAGGAGCAGAAAGACTGGAAGACCCAAAGGCGGTCAGTGTATATACCTGGACTTGGGGGACAGAGCCTCTCACTGTTCTGTGGTTCCATGATTAGGGCCTTTTGGCTGTCCAGCCAGCCCAAAGGATCTGCTTGTCTGAGTCCCCAACACTGAGATTACATGTGTGTACCATAATACCCAGACCTTTAGGCATCTATTAGAGGTTGGATCCAGGCCCTTATCCTTATGTGACAAACTCTTTACCATGATGCAACTGAGCTGTCATCTCATGTGCTTGATTTTTAAAATTTAGTGGTGTTGGTCACTTTTCCATTACTGTAACGAAACACCTGAAGTAATCAAATTAAAAAGAGGAAAAATGTATTTTGACAAACAGTTTCAATCCATGGTCTTTTGGGCCTGTGGATTTGGGTTTGTAGTGTCATATTACATTATGATATTGAAAGACATCTGTGATAATACATGACACTAAAAAGAGCAGGGAGATAGGAAATCTCAGTGGTCCTACTGTCTTCTAGAAGATGTAGCCAAATACTTTAACTTCCTTCAGTAAATCCCTCCTCCTAAATGTTCTACCACTTCCAATAATATGACAGGCTGGCAATCAAGCATTCAAAACTTTAGGCTTTCAGAGACTAAGATCCAACTTAAGGTACCTGTGAAGGTTGGTTTTGACAAGTTAAAAGGATCTAGAGTAACAGGGAAGATAGGCTTCTGGGCATGCTTCTACTGAATTATCTTGATTGTGTTAATTGGAGAAGGAAGAACTGTCCACTGCAGGTCTTGGAAGGTCTTGGTATAATTACCCAAAGTTCCCATCTTATCAGGAGTCCTTGTTTCATTTGTGATGCTATGACAAAATATTCTGATAAGAAGCAGCTTAGAGAAGAAAGGATTGAGTTGGCTTACAGCTCCAGGTAATAGTCTGTAATAACAGAGGAATCAAGCAGTAGAAATGTAAAACGTCTAACCACATCACATCCACAGTTAAGAGCAAAGAGAAACACAAGGATGCATGGTCTGTACTCAGTGTGCTTCCTTTGTTTTATATGGACCAGGGCCCTTGACTGGAGAAGAGTGCATCCCACTCCCAGCCTTGACCATTTCACATCAGTAAAGGCAATCAAGACTATCTCCAATAGCCCACAAGCCAAACTGATCTAGACTATATGTCACTGAGACTCTCTTCCCAGGTAATTTTATGTTGTGTCTAGTTGACAATTCAAATTAATTGTCACAATAAGCTTAGTGGCAAGCCTTAGCCATTGTAGCATTTGACATAATTATCATGTGTCATTAGAAGTCCATTCTGTAATTTCTTTATTTCACCTGGGTCCACAAATGAAAATAAAGCTTATATTCTAAAGAGACATGTAGGTGTACTTTAGAGTCTTTTATTTTCTAAACAGCTTGCCACAAATAATAATTTATTCATAAAGATTATCCCATGACGATTATGCTACTTTTTTTTTATCTTAGGAGGAATGTATTTAAAAACATTAGGTCTGGAATGAGATTGTTGGATTTTAAATAATTATCTATAGATTATGAAACTTTGAAATATTCCACACTTTAAGAAAACAAGTTTAAAATTTTTGTGTTTCTTTATTTATTTGAAGTATACTGCATCCTTTTCTGTTCCATTTCTTCCCTCCATGTCCTTCCCTGGCCAATTCCCTCTCAAATCCATGGCCTCTTGTCTTTAATTACCATTGCTTATATACATATACAAATACACACAAGCACAAATATATGAACAAAATCTTCTGAGTCCATTTAGTGATTTTGTATGTTTATTTTTTTAGAGCTTACCGCTGGGTATTGGATAGCCACTTAGTGGTTCATCCCTGGGAAGATTCTAATTGGACTTACAGCCTACTCAACTCAAGAATCATGTATGTTCTGTAAATCGAGCCATCTTCCTGTTACTAGAGAGGTGATGAAGCTAGAGGAGAAGGTAGCACTGCAACTTTCCCAACGTTTTAATTAAAAAATACATATACAATTCATTTATTAAAAGCAAATAATGATGAACATGACTCAGGACGAGACATAAAGCTTTACTGACAGTTAAATTGTGAAAAAATTTTTTGAAGTAGTAAAAGATCTTTTACCCATATAGTCTTTTCATTAAATAGACACATGACACACCTGCTTAGCAGGCTTAGAGTGTTCAAACGTGAATTAAAACCTTTTTAAAGAACATACTTCCTATCTAATTTAAATTCTCTTTGAGTATCAAATGTGGAAGACTATTCAAAATTCACTTCTTGAGAGCAGCTTGGTGATAATGATATAGGCATTAAAAAACAGAAAGGGCAAGCAATAAAAATAGTTAGCCAAAAAATACTAGTTGCTCAGTTTATGAATGAGATGTTAACAGATTAGCTATATATGTCGACATGTCATACCTTATAATCTAGTTGTCTCCATAATAAGGTTGTAATCTAGAATATGCAAAAAAAAAAAAAACCTCTAAAGAACTACTAAGAGTCAAGGGCAACAAATGACCCAAGTAAAATTGAAGAAGTGATTGGAACAGTGTGTTTTTAATAGAAGAAATAAAGATGGCAAAAAAATACCTCAAAAAGTGTTCATCAGTCTTATCACTTTTTATTATTTAATTAATTTATTCAGATTACAACTCAACTGTTATCCCATCACTTGTATCCTCCCATTCCTCCCTCACTCCGTCTTTCACCCTATTCCCCTCCCCTAGGTCTAAGACCAAGGGGGAACTCCTCCCCCGCTATATGGTCATAGGCTATCAAGTCTCATCTTGGTAGCCTGCTTATTCTTTTTTGAGTGCCACCAGGCCTCCTAACCAAGGGAAGGTGGTCAAATATGGGGCACCAGAGTTCATGTCAGATTCAATCCCTGCTCTCCACATAACTGTGGAGAATGTCCTGTCAATTGGTTAGATCAGAGTAGGGGTTCAATGTTTACTACTCGTATTGTCCTTGGTTAGTGCAATAGTTTGAGCAGATGAGGTTGGGCCCCGATCCACCTGTCATGATGTGAGTTGACCCAGAATCATGAAGACTCATATGGTATATACTCACTTATAATTGGGCACTAGCCCAAAAGGCATGTCCCACGAAAGTCTTCACTTACCAGGAGATTGGGATAGATATAAGGACATCCGACTGGGCCTCTAGGTGAGAGAAATATAGGAGATGGAGGAATAGAAGGACCAAGAGGATCCTAGAAACGTACAATAACAGTCTTATCATTTAAGGAAATACAAACTAAAACATCTTTGAGATTTCATCTTATGTCAGTCAAAATGGCTAGGACCACCAAAACAACTGGCAATAAATGTGTGTGGTATGAATAGAAGAATTTATATTAACTGTTGCTGAAAATGCAAATTGGCATAGCCATTCTAGAAATCAATGTGAAGAATCCTCAAAAATCTAAAAATAAATCTACCCTATAGTCAACCAAATTATATAACACTTGGCTTGTGTTCGAAGGACTCGACACTGCATTTTACAGACACTTGTTCAGCTCTATTCATAATATCTAGGAAATGGAAACAACCTAAATGTTCTTCAATTGAAGAGTGAATAATAAAAATATGATCTCTATACACAATGGAATAGGACTCAACTATAAAGAAAAGTAAAACAATAAAATTTTAGGTTAATGGATGAACTTAGAAAAGATTATTTTGGGTGAGGTATCATATCACAGACCCAGAAAAACAAATGTCACATGCTCTTTCTCATTAGTGACTCCTAGCCCCAAATCCTCAGATGTGACTACACAGCTTGGAGTAACCACAGAAGTCAGCAAAGTATAATGGGACTATAGATGGGAGTTGTGAGGGTGTTGAGACTGGTATAGCAGAATAGAGATTATGTGAAATGAGAAATGAAATAATGGGGATGGGGCTCCAACTGGGGAGGAGAAAGGAAGGTCAACAAATAGAAACAGAAATGAGCAACAAACAACACCAAGGTCGTTTAATAAAGCCTTAAAGAAACATATTATCTTATAAATATCCAAAATTATACATAATACATGTAAGAGTATGCATATTACACGCACACACATATGTGATTATATGTACTGTCCATGTGACTACTCAAATAATACAGGCTATTGCTATAGCCCTTCATTTCCTCTCAGATGTTCAAAGTAATCCCCTGTTGCTAAAGACTTTGCATACTTAGGACACAGGACTGAGACAGTTTGAGCTGGATCTAACCTGAAAGCCTCCTTCCTTTGGTTTAGATTCCAAGGTACCAAGAGAAAATCCTATGCAAATTGCCAAGGGAGGGAAGCAATTAGTAATCCTATCCAACTGTGACAACTGGAAACCACAAGAATAACCAGCACAGCAAACATACATACACATGTTTTTTACAATACTGTTCACACTGAACAAGGTACGGAATCACCCCAGGGCCCATCAACAAATAAACACAAAATAGGATGTCCTATAAATATACAATATAATATATATATATATATATATATATATATATATATATATATATATACACACACACACACAATATAATAAATGTAATCCTCCTATTTAAAAGAAAATGGAAAGAAATGTAAGACGCCACAGTAAAGAACATAATTCAGACATAGAAAAATGAAAAGTGAATATCTTTTGTTTTCTATCATATGTGGAGTTGAAATAAGGTAGAATATTAAAGATAATCTGCAAGTAGAAGAGGGAGTATTGGGGAAAAGGGTATGAGGGGAAGGCTGGAGGCTAGACAAAATTAATGCACTATTCATAAATACTTATACAATTGATACGTGTTAATAGTATTTCAAAGTAGACCTATGAGAAGTATTTATTTACTTATTTTGTGGATCTACCTGCATATACATATGAAATATAAAATTACTCAGAATATTAAAATAATGTAGATAAATTAAGAAAACAGACATTTTTTTCAGGCAATTAAATGTGGCTATGTCTTATACTGAACCATTTGTTACCTCCAGAATAACAAAACTATTAGAAGTGGAAATATACAGAGATCTAGTGTATTACAGAGAAATTAAAGGATTATGAAGGTAGAAAATGTCTCAGCTTCATTAGTCTTGTACTGTGATCAAAGTACGTGACAGAAACAACTGAAAGAAAGAAGGATTTATTACTGTTCTAGGTGTCAGAGCGTTCCTTTCATGGTGAACAGCTTGCACTGGTTAGGCAAAGCATCATTGTATTGAAAGCAAATGAATGAAAAGAACCGTTCATCAGGAAACAGACTGTGACTGGAAAGGACCTGGAAGAGCATCTTGAAAACCCTACCTCCAGTGACCTATGTACAGCCATGTTTTTACTGTCTGAAGTCTCTAGAACTTTCTCAACTGTAATTAGCTGGGGACCAACTTTTCAATACATGAGTATGTTGGAGCGACACAATACCAGATAATAACAAATATTTAACATATCTTTTTGCCACATTGGGTTTTTAATTTTTAATTTTTTTAATATTTTAATTTTTTATATATACATTTATATTATTACCCATATATACAGCAAGAAGAGATAAGAAACAATCAGGTTTTAAAATCTCTGATAACAAAAGACATTGATAAAACAATTGAAATATGGAATATATACACTTGAGAACAATTCAGAACTTACCAAAGATTCAAATATTGAAATTTTTTTGGAGAAGTGCTTTACTTGTGGAGAATCATCCTTTAGGTAGGAAGCCAGATAAGACACAACAAAACACCACCGAAATCAAGACTACAACAATCTAAATGGTTTTCAGTGAAAGAGTCACTAAATAAATGTGTATAATTCATAAAATTGCATATAAATCTTAAAAGGACTGGACTTTTGGGAAATGTTTCCATAATTATTCATTTGAAACTAATGTATAGAATCCAAAAGATTTGGTCTAGGACATTTATTACTAAAAACAAACAATATTAGATCTACCCCAGCAAACCTCTACTGACATGTGAAGAATATTCCAGCTAATGCTTCAAATGTAAAGAATGTAGGTATTTTTTGTCTTCTGTCTGATTATAGCTCCTGCTCTACTTATCTGTGGGCCATTTGTTTGTACCCGAAACTGGGCCTCACTGCTTTTCACTGGCTCCTGCTATATGCATGGGAGGAGCTCTCATCTTCAGTCCTTCTTGGCTGAGTGGGTAATAAAGCCTGGAAATCTGATCTTTCTCTTTACTTTGCATGTTTAGGCGATGCAGGATTTTTTTTTTTCTGAAAAAAGAAAGCATTCTGGTTCAATGCTAGGCATTGTTTATGGGAAACCATGCAGTTATCCTTTGGGGAGGCTTCACACTCAGAGTTGTTCACCTATAATAGCCACCCCTTTGCTCTCATGTATTCTTTAGACTTGCGATCCTCTGGTTTAGTCTAAAATTAGGTTCTTTCCCTTAATGGACCTCAAAAGTGCCCTCTCATTCCTCTAGCCTATTGCAAAATATCTAAGCTATCTCTCACAGGATTTAAAGCTAGTACAAAAGACTGAAGGGAATGACTTGGAGTTAGCTTCCCTTTGAAGACAAAATAAAGAATGAAAGAAATATACAATTTGCATAATTGGATGAATTGGAGGGTTGGGTGTAGGACAAGGGAAGGGAAAACAGGGAAGATAATTTTGTCATTAGCACATATTCAACGTCTGATCTAGTATGTGTTCAGAAAATACCACAAATGTTAGTTATTAAAGAGCTATAATGGTTAAATCTGATCAGAAGGTAGTAAGTCAGATCAATAGGGAGTCATACATCAAGACATGAATATCTAAAATATAACAAGAGGTTGTGCTTTTATTAAGAGAAAAAAATATTCAAGATGGAAAAGAGAGCAAATGAATGAGGGTTTTCTGTGAAAATCATTTTATAATTATTAGTGATACAAATTTAGGGTACTCCCCAGACTGAGATCCTGGGCTCATTCCCTGACATGGGGTCAGAGAGGAAAACATGGAGGATTAGGAAAATCAATCTCATTATTTCTATATAAACCAATGAAAAAATAAAAGCTAATGTGGGATAATGTGACTGCAATATAAGTTTCCCAAGCAAAGCAGAGAAGGCTGAATACATTCATTTGAAAAGACTCTGGGTAAAAGAGGAAACATATACAAAAGGCTTTCCAGGAGAGGGAAGGTAGAATTAATACTGTACAGTTCTTGGGGGTACAGAGAAATGTACATCTACATGTTACTTGCTAAGAATGCAACAAGAAGGCATCTGGGAAGGTTGTTTAGTTTTAAATGCTTACTGATACATTTCAGAGATCTTGAATCTGGAAACTAAGAAAGGCATGGAGACCATGGGAAAAAGTTATTCTCCTAACAGGAGTTTATTGTGAGTTTTAAATCAAGGGCTCGGAAGTACATGTGTTCATGAATGGAAAATGTACCCACTGCATTTGAGAAAATACATTTTTTGATCTTTTACATTAATCCCAGGTCATTACCTTGAAGTATTAGGAAAACAAACGTAAATATTAGAAACTGTTTTTCTTTTTTTTTATTAATTTATTCGTATTACATCTCGATTGTTAGCCCTTCCCCTGTTTCCTCCCATTCTTCCCTCCCTCCCACTTCCCCCCTTCTCCCCTCCCCTATGTCTGTGATTGAGAAAGACCTCCTCCCCTTATATATGCTCTTAGGATATCGAGTCTCTTCTTGGTAACTTACTATCCCTCCTCTGAGTGCCGCCAGGCCTCCCCATCCAGGGGACATTGTCAGAAAAGGGGCACCAGAGTTCTTGTGAGAGTCAGATCTCACTCTCCACTCAATGGTGGAGAATATCATGTTCGTCGGCTAGGTCTTGGTAGGGGTTCGAAGTTTACTGCCTATATTCTCCTTGGCTGGTGCCTTAGTTTGAGGAGGACCCAGGACCCAGATCTGCCTGTCATAAAGTTCTTCTTGTAGGTTTCCAGGACCCTGTGGGTCCTACTATTTCCCCATTCTTCTGTGCTACTCTCGCCTAAAGTCTCAATAGGATGACCTCTCCTCTGACCCACTAAACTGTTTTTCTTGAGGAATTAGATTTGAAATTCAGACCTGCATCCATCCTCTAGATACCTTTTGTCACTGAACTATATCAAGAAATTTTTAGTTTTCATATTGCAATAGTGCTTCATGAGGGTACAAAGGCTGGCTTTGAACTTCAGAACCTCCTACCTCAGCCTTCTGAGAAGTGGGGTCTATTAGCCTGTACTACAAAACTTGTCTAGAAACTTATCACCAGCACTACATTTGATGAGCATTATGGACAAGGAAGGCACATAGAATCCACTGGGAGTTAACTGGAGCAATGTATTACTTTATCATCAAAGTCAGTCAGCTGAGTTGAATCTTGGTATCCCAAGAGAAGAAGAAAGCAGAACATTTTTCAGCATCAGTTCAATGCTTTCAGATCCATGCTTTTCCAAAGATTGAGAATGAAATAAATATTTTTGGTTCTGGTAATAGGCCTTCTATGTCTATTACATGCCTTCAAAACCTCTCCTCTCTATGTATTCCTAGTCTTTTTGTTTCTTTTTTTATTAATTACTTTATTTATTCACTTTATCTCTCAGTCATAGCTTCCTCCTTCTTTTCCTCCCAGTACCATCCTCTCTACCCCATCCTTCCTCCCCTATTCTCAGAAAAGGGGAGACTCCTCTATCCTCATCCTCTTCCCCTGTGGCCCACCAAGGCATCCATGTCAGGGGGAAATGATAGAAAACCAGGCGACAGAGTTCATGCCAGAGGCAGCCCCTCCACCTGTTCCCCTTACTAGTGGATCCACAAGAAGCCTGATATGCTCATTGCCTATATCTATTTGGAGGACCTAGGTCCAGTCCATGCATGGTCTTTGGTAGATGCTTAAGACTCCACAGACTCCTATGGGCCCTGGTTACTTGGCTCTGTTGGTTTCTTGTGTAACTCTTGTCACTTCTATGTCCTTTTATCCTTCCCCCCACTTTTCCACTAGACTCCCTATGCTTCACCCAGTGTTTGGATGTGAGTCTCAACATCTGTTTTGAAACACTGCAGGGTGAAGCCTCTCAGAGGACAACTCTGATAGGCTCTGCAAGCATAAAAGAGTATCATTAATAGTGTCAGGTGTTGGCTGTTTTCCATGGGGTGAGTCTTGAGCTGGGTGAGGCATTGGTTGGATTTTCCATCAGTCTCTTGTCTATCTATTGTATCTTTATCACTGCACGTCTTACAGGCAAGATAAGTTTTGGATCAGTTGGGTATCACATTCTCTTTATCCATTCTTTGGCATAGGGACATCTAAGTTGTTTCCAGTTTCTGATTATTATGAATAAAGCTGCTTTGAACATAGTTGAGCAAGTTTCCATCTGGTATTTAATGCACAGGAGCTACTAGAGTTGATAAAGACTAAGGGAAATCCCCAGGCTTTTATGATACTGATACATGGCCTTTTACACCAGGGACAATGTTATTTCTAAGTATGACCATGATGATAACCACATGGGAAGCTCTGTCTACAAGGAAAAGCACTACCTTCTTCTATTCAGTTCACATCTTCCTTTCCCCTTCTAGAATGAACAGAAAAGGCTGACTTCCCTGAATCATCAAAAGCATTTGTCAAACCTCATAAAGTGGATGTTGGAAGAGGTATTATACACAGTAGAGAGATAGAAAAGATAGGGAGAGTCAGAGGAAGTAGGAGAGAAAAAAGGAAGAAGAAAAGGAGGGAGGGAGGGAGAGAGAGAGAGAGAGAGAGAGAGAGAGAGAGAGAGAGAGAGAGAGAGAGAGAGGGAGAGAAATCCCTGTGAGTGGAATTCTGTATGGTCACAAAGTGACTTCTCAGTTGAAAGAGAGGTATCAGCTACAAGGGTACAAAAACCAGACTAGGGTAGGAACTGAAGAAAAGACCAGGTCTTAAAATGTGTAAAAGTACAGAATAGTTGTGTCAACAGAGTTATACAGTTTTCTGTAACAGATTTCTCAGGTGCAGAGAAACTGTGAGAAAAAATGGAGAGTAATGAAAAGATAAAAAGCTCAAGTGTCAGTACATGCTGGAGAAGATGTAGAGAAAGGGGAATACTACGCCATTGTTTATGGGAGTGCAAACATGTACAACCACTTTGGAAATTAATCTGGATGTTTCTCAGAAAATTGGGAATATATCTACCTCGAGACTCAGCGATTCCACTCCTGGTCATATAGCCAAAGGATTTTCCACCATGTGTTTCTAGTCTTGATCTGTTCTCTGCACTGAATGAGGAAAAATTTGCCTCTAAAGAGGCATAGTTAAAAATAAAAAAATAACAATGGAAATGTAGGTGGCATTATGTGCATATATTTTATTGTTGGAGAGTTTCATACATGCATATAATATATTTTGATCAAATCTACCATATTCCATCCCCTTAAACAGTTCCTCTGTCGCCATTACCACTTTTGGCTCTTATCTTCATGTGCTCTCTTTTTCAATCCATCACATCCACTTAGAGTTACCACTAGGGTATGTGTATATGGCCATTTACTAGGGTATGGGTAACATTTCAGGGAAAATTGGTTATTCTTCCTCCAGCAGCCTTCAAATGTCAACATCTCCTCAGCAAGGGATGGGCTTTATTGAGACTCTTCCTAGGTCATGCTGGGATTTGGCAGGATTGAATGTGTGCTGATCTTGGCTAGGTAATCATATTGTTGTTGGTTCTTGTGTTTAATAGCAATTTTATATCCAGAAAGTACTCTACAGTTTTATTCCTTCATGTATTAATCCCTATTTACTGAAAATAAAATGCATTTCTTTGATAGGAACTGAGAGATGCATGAATGTATGGATATAAAAATAAAAGCTTACGGAGCAGTTTATTACAATGTCCAATTAGTTGGGTAATAGACAAATAGTAGTAAACGCCCCTCTAGGGCCTATGACTAGCCAGCTACAGGTTTTTTACTCAGATAATCGAAGAAGGAATGGGTTCGGTTCTGTAGTGTAGGGCTTAGGGACATGCAGACAGTGGCTGGTTTCTCTAATAACATTCATGTCAGTATTGCACCACTGAGCATGTTTTTCCATTCCAGTCACTGTTTTAGTTCACAGGGTTCACAGCTAAGTAAGACTGTAGATTGCTTTTCTATGAACAGCACATACTAAAACTATGAAAGTTATCCAACTGTATTGTCCTTGGCTAGTGTCTTAGTTTGAGCGGGACCCCTTGGCCCAAATATGCCTATCATAATGTTCTTCTTGTAGGTTTCTAGGACCCTCTGGATCCTTCTACATTGCTATTCTCCCATTGTTCTCTCATCTAGAATCCCAATAGGATGTCCTCCCCTCTGTCCCAGTTTCCTGGTAAGGGAAGGCTTTCATGGGACATGCCCATTGGGCTAGTATGCAGGTTTAAGTGAGTATATACCATTTGAGTCTTTCTGCTTCTGGGTTAACTCACTCATTATGATCATTTCTAGCTCAATCCATTTATCCACAAATTTTGGGAATTCCTTGTTTTTAATAGCTGAGTAGTATTCCATAGTGTATATGTACCACAGTTTCTTTACAGGCGGTAAAATTTAAACCCCTACCCAGATCTAGCCCATGGACAGGACAGTCTCCACACTTGAGTGGAGAGAGGGATAAGACTTTCTCATGTACTCTGGTGCCTCACATTTGACTATGTCCCCTGGAGGGGGAGACCTAGTGGTACTCAGAGGAAGGACAGCAGGTCACCGAGGAGAGACTGATACCCTATGAACATATACAAAGGGAGGTAATAGGAGAGGGGAATAAGGGGAAAATGGGAGGGAGGGGAGAATGGAAGGATACAAGGGATGGGATAACCATAGAGATGTAACAAGAATAAATTAATAAAAAAAAAAAAAGAAAGAAAGCTATCCAATAGTTATACAACTTCCAGGCTGATATCAGATTTATTTCTTCATGTCCCATGACTCAAGGATGTGTGGTTCAGCAATAGTATCTCACCAATAAGTTCTAGAGTACGACCAATAGCAATGGCTGTATCCTTTAATACTATGTGTATGTATATGAAACCCCACTGACCCATAACTTAAAAAGATGTAGCCCTTACTTGATACTGGGCTTTTTATTTCATAGCCTATGGCATTTCAGAGAAGCATTGTCTACCCACTATAGGGCAACTGTTTACTAAAACTCCTACACATGTATATATTTGAGGAAACTTATTCAGTAGTAATTTTCCATATTGCATTTTCGAAGGCCACTAGTGCTTTGCGTACTTCCTTTTGTACCCTGCCCTCTGAACCCCCATGTCATTTAATCTTTACTTGCTGTGTATTATTTCCTGTTACCCATTTAACTCCCTCTTCTGTCTATTATTTCCCTTCCTCTCTTCATAACAATTATCCTTGTTCCCTTGAATCCTAACCCATGAGTACATTCTAATTCATAAACCTCTAAGGGTACTACAATTTAAACACAAACATATAAAGTGTCAAAGCTGGCATCTGCATATGAGAGAGGATATCAGCATTTGTCTTTCTGTGTCTGGATTACCTCACTCAGAATTATTACAAATTCATCCATTAGTCCATAAATTTCAAAATTGTATTTATCTTTACAACTGAATAATATTTTGATTAAGACCTATGACCCCAAACCAATGGAATAGAAAATCAGTTTATAATTTAAATTCTTCTGACTTAAACATTAACACATCGCTGTGAAATGTCTGTTCTTAAAAATAACATTCCAAAATGAAAAGTGTAGTTTTTACATCATCTATAATGCATATCGGAAAACTGAAACAAGTTAGGAAAATGTCAGAGTAGAAATCTTAGTCTTTTGTTTTTGTTGATGCTGTTGTTATTTTGTAGTGTTGAGGACTGAGCCTACAACATCATGTATTCTAGGCAAGTGCCCTACAATTTATCCACATCTCCCATCTTTGTTTATAGACATTAGTTTTGTGTACAAAGTCTTTAGAAGACATGGTGAAGTTTTCTAAAGTATACATGTGTACACACACAAGTACACATGAATAACAATCTCATGTGGACTTATAAACCCAACACAAAACAAAACCAAAAAGCCCCAAGGTTTTCTAGAAATGCACTGCAAAGGTTTTGATGATTTTAAATATAAAGAATTATTTGCTGATGCTCAGAAGCTCACACATGTTTACACAAACACACAAACACACATACACACACACACCTAGAAACACCTAGAAAGGAGGGAGGAGATAGGGGTGGAGAGAGCCTGTCCTTTTTTATGCAAAAACTATAAAAGATAGTTACTTTATCTAAAAATATATTCGCTTTTGCTTCACCTGAAATGCTATATAGTTTTAATATCTGTCATGCCCTGAAGCTATCTCTCAATAATAACATATACATAGGAATCGTTATATAAGAAGAATGTCAAGATACACAGTGATACCAACTTGAGGAAGCAAAACATCTGGGACTTTGGGGAAAAGATGAATAAACAGAAGGATCCAATCAATGCATTGATACTGTACAAGAAAAATAATAGTTTAGCAGAGGGAGGTAGCTATTTAGTATTGCTTGAAACCTTAACAACATAAAATGGGTCAACAATGATTTGTAAATTATTCTTTTAAGAACTTGACTAATTTTCAACTTAGATTTGTTTTCTAACAGGAAGGTGATAAATAAAACCTGTAATTTTTCACTCAGTAGGGTTAAGACTGCTCAGAAAAGCCATAGATTAGTTACATATAACCAGAATTTGCATTGCTAGAAGTAAAGCTTAGAAAGTAATGTTTAGTCTGGGATTGATTTAGTATTTTAAAGAGGTGTGGGAATAATGTTCATTAACTCAAAATTCCAATCAGTCTTTCTTTTTTTAATTTAATTTAATTTTATTATAATTTATTCACATTACATCCCATTTGTAATCCCCTCACTCCTATTTCCTATTCTCACCCTCCCCCCCTTCCTCCCTATTCCTCTCCCCTAGACCTCTGACAGGTTCTTTCTCCCCCATATTCTGACCACAGCCTATCAGGTCTCATCTGGATAGCCTGCATTCCCTTCTTCTGTGTTCCCACAGGGCAGCTCAGCCAAGGGGCAGTCATCAAATCAAGGGCACTAGAGTTCATGTCAGAGGCAGTCTCCTCTCCCCCTGCTCTCCCCACATGGAGAATGAACAGAGGGTCTAGGATCTCTGCTTACAATGTCCTTGGTTGGTACATCAGTTTGTGTAGCCTCCCATCCCCCATCCAGATCCAAAAGCATTGATAGTCTCCATGTAGAGCCTCTGACACCCCTCTCCCTGTCCTTCCATCCCTCAACTCTTCCATACAACTTGCAGTGAGTCCCAGTATCTGTCCCAATCCCTTTTGGGGTGGAGTCTCTTACAGGACTTTTATGTTGGGCTAATATCTGAGTATAAGTGAGTATATACTATGCATGTCTTTCTGGGTTTGGGTTACCTCACTCATGATGATATTTTCTAGTTCCATTTACCCGCAAATTTCAAGATTTCTTTTTTTTTATTAGCTGAGTAGTATTCCATTGCGTAAATGTACCACAGTTTCTTTATCCATTATTCAGTTGAGAGAAGTCTAGGTTGTTTCCAGATTGTGGCTATTATGAATAAAACTGCTATGAACATTGTTGAGCAAATACCATTGTTATATGGTGAAGCATCTTTCAGATATATGACCAGGAGTGGTATACCTGGGTCAGTACTATTTCCAATTTTTTGAGAAAGTGCCAACACCACATTGATTTCCAAAGTGGTTCTGCAAGTTTGAACTCCCACCAGCAGCGGAGGAGTATTCCTCTTTCTTCACATCTTTGCCAGCATGTGCTGTCACTTGAGTTTTTGATCTTAGCTATTCTGATGGGTATTTGCATTTCACTGATGACTAAGGATGTTGAGCATTTCTTTAAGTGTTTCTTAGCCATTCAATATTCCTCTGTTGAGAATTCTCTGTTTAGCTCTGTACCCCATTTTTAATTGGGTTATTTGGTTTAGTGGTGTTTAATTTCTTGCATTCTTTATATATTTTGGGTATTAGTGCTTTGCCAGATATAGAGTTGGTGAAGATCTTTCGCTAGTCTGTAGGTTGCTGTTTTGTTCTGTTGACATTATCCTTTGCCTTACAGAAGCTTTTCAGTTCCATGAGGTCCCATTTATTAATTGTTGATATTAGAGCCAGTGTTATCAGATTTTCAAGTAGACTCTTTAGAAAATGTTCTCTCCTACTATATAAGTTGAGTGACATCAGCTCTGAATTCTGCAATGTATATTGGAGGCAAACAAAAATGGGTCGAGGGCATGGATGGAAGCAGGGTCCTGAGTGGGTCACTGGGAGGTGACCAAGGACGTGTGAGGCTCCAGTGGGCCTGTCTTCAAGATCTCAGTGGGACAGAAGAGATAGAAACACTCCATTTTTATTAATTCTTTAAAAAATCTGATGGTAAAAGCTGTACATTTCTGGGAAGTTGTGATTTTTGTTTGTTTCCTCTTTTCCTTCAAGGATTTTGCAGTAAGCTTCTTTTCCATATAGCAGACAATTGGAAAGAATACAAAACTATGTGACGTTCATTTAGGAACTATAACACAGCACTGTTCAGTACACTAAAGACTTTGGTAACAAATAATCAGTGATAAAGGCCTCCATTTTAAATGTCACTCATATATACCTTGTGGATGAGAACTATACACTTTTACATACATTTTTAGAGGAATAAATTATTGAATTACAAAAAAAATTGGTGGCAAGATATCTATAGAATACCATCCAACCTCAGAACCAATTTCTATGTACAATTCAGTAGCATAGAACGTATCTGCATCATCTCTCCACTATCCACTTCTAGAACTTTATCATCATTCTATTTGGACTCTATAGCTCCCCATTTTCCACTTCCCACAGTGCACATTATTCTGCAGTCTATTTCCACGAATTAGACGAATAAAGGTACCTCATGTTTGTGGAATAGGACAATGTCTATTCGGGAGTATGATATGGTACAATCTCTTCAGTGACTATCCCCATGCTTACATCAGAATCTCACTTTTTCTCTAGGATGAAAGGCACATGACAGAGTATTTATACTGCTTCATTTTTCTTGCTGCTCACTTGTCTATCAGCACTGTGGTTGTTTTCAACTTTTGGATTTTGTAGGTGGTACTGCAATAGAATGGATTTTCAAATATTTTCTCTGTTTTCAATAGCTGTGTAACAACAAGTGGTATCCTTTTTTTGGTTGTTTAAAGCTTTTAATGAAAATATACCAAACAATGTACAACCCTTTAGCATACAGTTTAATAAGCTAGCTGGAGTCAACAAATGCATTTAAGCAGAGGCAGAGCAAAAAGCACAACCTGAATACTTGCGTCTGAAGTGCAAGCCACAGGATATTATCATTCTGTAAATATCATTCTGTCAAACTGGAAACCTCTGCCCAGCAGAACAGTAAAGTGACAACATGGAGAATGCCTAGATCTTTGCAAATCATGTATCTTGCAAGAGGGTGACAGCAAAAATTTTTAAGTGAATTCACTAAAAACCCCCATCAGAGTCTGATTAATAAGTGGGAAGAAGAACTAAATACAATTTCTCACTCAGATGTATAAGACAAAAAGGTTTAAGCATCATTAATTGTCAATGGAACACAATGAAACCCCAAAGCACAATTAGATAGAGATTCAACTAATTCAAACAGCTACTACTAATAAGAAAATATACTCAACAGAAGCTGTAGGATGGATGTAGGGCAAAGGGCACTACTGTTTATTATGGGTATGTAAATTAGTAGAGACAATAAGGAAAACACTGGAATATCCTCAGAAAACTGCCTTGGGAAGTGAATGGTAGATGGAAGAGACTTCTGTACTCCCATGTGTAGCAGCACTGGTCACAAGAGTGCTGCCACTTCACTTGGTGTTATAACAACAGATGCCTGAGCTAACAAACTTATAAAAGGAACGTGTTTTGTTTGGGCTCGTTGCTCAGAAGCTTTCATTTGGGTGTAACTAGCTCCAGTATTTGGACCAGTAGAGCCCCATCATGGTGGGAACATGTGGTGAAGCAAGTCCACTGTTGAGACACAGACCAAGAAAGGTAGCAGCAGGATAGCCAAGGCTACCAACAGCAACCCTGTCTGGAAAAACAAACAAACAAACAAAAACAAAAAAGACCAAAATATTATTCAACTGATGAATAGATAATTCAATGTGCTAATTAAAGGGAATGGAGTGATATGGACCCCAAGTGGATAAAATTCCTTGATTCTGCAACATTTGCAGTGCTGAGGAAATCTGTAAGATTATCCAGTCACACAAGATAAGTCATACATAATCTCACTCACATGTGAAATGCAAAATATTATATTATTGATGTTGACAGTGGAGCAGTGGTTGCTAGAGGCTGGGAAAGTAGGAGAGGCAGGAGAGGAGGGAAAGCTGGTCCACAGGTGCTAATTTATAATTAGATAGGAGAAATTAGTTTAAGGTTTGTATGACGCAGGAAACTAAGCATAGATGGCAACAATCCAATATAGGTCTCAAAAACTAGAAGAAAAGATTTTGAATAAATCACAAAAATTTGAATATGTTTAACTCTGAAGTATGTCTAAACACAGGGTATAAGCAAATCAAAACATCATGTGCTATCACATAACTACGTGCTCTATCATTTATTAACTGAAAAGCAAAGCCGATCCTTATCCAGAGCCTACAGTGACACTTCAAGTCACTACCCATCCAGGGGGTTCTCATTTTTCTGCCCTTTATACTTCTCTATCAGTCTTGGTTGATTTTGAGCATCATGCAAATGAAATCATATAGTACATAGTCTTTTGTTTTTACTCAGTGTTATGTATAAGAATCTTTAGGCTATGAGGCTTTTAAAATTACATTTGTGAGATCTTTAAAACCCCACAATGTCACACAAAGCTTTAGTGTGTTCATTTCCATTGAAATGTAATATTAAATGAATTTTACATAATTTATAACTAATTATGTTTTTGTGTAATGTGTAAATATTTATATAATCTAAATGTGATTTTGTATGGTGTACGTAAATAATTAATATGTAATATTCATTTAATGGAATATTTCATTTCATGTTTCAAAATGAGTTATTAAATTTGTTCTTTGACAATATAGTGAAATTCTGATTACTCTTATCTGTATACCCCTATCAACAGTCTGCCTGCCTTCCACCACTGCCAACCGTCTCTCTCCTCTCTACAACTAACTTTACTATAGTCCTATTTTTCTGCTTTTATTTTATCATCCACTGAGTTTAACCAGGTTTAATTCATGGTCACTGTGTAATCATGAATATGATGGCTAATCTTAGTTGTCAACTTGACACACAGTGGAGGAGGGGATTTCAGTTTAGGGACTGTTTCTAATGCTTTATTTTTGGGCATGTCCCAAACCCTTTCCTCCCCAAGTTTCTTCAGGTAATGATGTTCATCACAGCAACAGAAAGCAAACTAGAATAATGGGTTTGGAACTATGTATTGGTGCTTAGTGAGATTAACAATAGGTTTGCATAAGTAGACAATAAGTTGCCCTCTCCCAGGACTTATCGAAGCCAATAGTTCAGTAGAAAGTAATAGGACCTATGTGTTTCATCTTAATCTATAATTATATGACTAGTATCCTGTGTCTTGTGCAGGCCCATTTATAGTGGCTAAAATAACAAAATTGCAATGACTGTGCCATGACCCAAGGATAGATTTTCTCAGCTCTTCTTTTTTTTAATAGTCAAAGTTTTTCTTTTAAGATTTATTTTATGTGTGTGTGTGTATGTGCATGTGTGTGTGTGTGTGTGTGTGTGTGTGTGTGTGTGTGTGTGTACGTGTGTACACAGTGTTCTGGCTGCATGCAAGCCTTCACACAGAAGAGGGCACCAGATTATCATAATCGATGGTTGTGAGCCACCATGTGGTTGCTGGGAATTGAACTCAGGACATTTGGAAGTGCAGCCAATGCTCTTAATTTTCTTTATGTTTCTTCTTCCACAGTGTTTCCTGAGCTTTAGAGGAAACAGTATAAATGCCTTCTTTACAGTTAAGTTCTCCATGTGACCCTTACTCTCAGCACCCCATTCAGCCATGTGATTTTTTTTTTTCATGCACCACTGTGTTCTGTAACAGTGGTATATTGAAGTCATTCCCCTTTGCAAATGGTTCAGAGACCTATGCAGTAGAGGAGTCAGAAAAATTATAGGAGCCAGAGGTGATTATTCTAACGGAACAATGTTTTGCAACCACATCAGGGATGATGCACATATGAAGCCATAGCTATCATGATAGCATGTACAAGACATGAAGACATTCAAACAAGATGAAATTCCTACACGGAGAATGGGAACTTCATAAGAAGGACTCATACTCCCAGAGATTATTTGTTACTGTTAGCTACTGGTAGATAGAAAGTCAGTTTTCTGAGTGACACTCTGTATACCTATTATATTCCAGGACATGCTCAGAAACAGTTGCCCAATACAAAACATATTCAATTTTGTTTTGTATTATCTTATTTTAAAATTTGTATGTGTGTTTTTGTTTGTTTGTTTGGTTGGTTGGTTTTGCTTTGTTTTGCTGTTGTTTTACACATAAAAAGAGCATGAAGCTGCATTGGGAAGGAAGAGGATAACTGAGAGGAGTTGGAAGAAGGAAATATGGCTAAATATATAAATTTTTAAAAAAAATACATTAGTAAAAATAATTTTACTAACAGTCTTATTTCTTTCTTTGAAAATTCTCTGTTAAGCAGTTAAGAGGTATAGTCTACATTTTTGGGCTACTTATTTTCTTGAATTTTTCTTGTTGTGCTCTAGATAATAAACATTTATCAGATGTTTAGATTATATAGCCCACTCCCAACCCCAATTCTGTAGGCTGCTTCTTTACTCCTTGGTTTTGTTCTTCTCTGTTCAGAAACTGTTAACTTTCATAAGGTCCCATTTGGCAATTGTTGATTTCATTTCCTCAGTCACTGGAATCCCATTTTTAGAGATCTTAATAATTCCTGTATCTTCAAGTGTACTCCATACTTGCTCTTCTAGTGCTTTCTGATTTTAGGATGATGTCTTTAACCTATTTTGTGGTTGACTTTTGTGCAGAATGAAAGACATGGATCTAGTTTTACTCTTCCATGTGTAGATATTTAGATTTTTCCAGGACTATTTGTTGTGGATGCTGCATTTTCTTCAGTGTATTTTTTTTGACATTTTAGGAACTATCAGGTATCTACAATCTCATAGATTAAAACCCAGGTCTTCTATTCCATTGATCTACTCTTCTTCTTCTTCTTCTTCTTCTTCTTCTTCTTCTTCTTCTTCTTC
>OU015743.1:86860164-86879138 GCA_907169655.1 Acomys percivali | reverse complement strand
TCTTCTTCTTCTTCTTCTTCTTCTTCTTCTTCTTCTTCTTCTTCTTCTTCTTCTTCTTCTTCTTCTTCTTCTTCTTTTTCTTCTTCTTCTTCTTCCTCCTCCTCTTCTTCTTTTAATGAGGCACATGCTTCTTTTATTACCAAAGTTCTGTAGTATAATTTGAGTTCAAGTTTATTAATGTCTTCAGCATTACCCTTTTCACTCAGAATTGTTTTGGCTATCTTCAGTATTGATTTATTTCATATGTTTTATGATTGTTTTTATTATATTTCTATGGTAATTTGCTGAAGATTTTCATTGGGATTGTATCCAATATGTAGATTGCTTTAGGTAGGATATTCATTTCATTCTATGTAGCAATGTGCATATTTTCAAACTCTGCAAAAATATGTATGCCTAAAAATTTTTGTAGAGTAATTTTTGGGCTTTGGTCCTGTCACTTTTCCTGTTTTTTTTTTAAGGAAGATACAAAATTAATAGAGAAACTATAAACCTAGTCTTAGAGGAATTATTCAGCATCTTACATTAAATCTATAGGCTAAGCTCAGCTTAGTTTGCCCTGACATCCATTGGTTGCCAGAGATACTTCCTTTTTATTTTACTGGGAGAAGTGCTTATGATGTCTGGCATTTTTTTTTCTTCTCATTATTAAGCATGGTCTTTCTGACTTGTTCATTGTATAGGCTAACATGTTAGAGCCAGCCTTCCTGATTGACTTTCTGTAGCTGTACTAAAAGGAATTCCTGGGGCAGTGGGTGCTGCAGACAAGGAAGAGGTATTTAGACACTGAAAACTCTTCCTGAACTCTTCAAAGCTCTGCAAGACTCATTGCTATTGTGATGTGGAAGTTCCTAATTTCTTTGAAGACTCAGTTGTGTCACATGGTGTTTTGTTGAAAGATGTCTTGTGAGAGGTCACGTGATATTTTTCTGGAAGAGAGGTCATGTGGTGTTCGGCTGGGAGCAGACATATGAGAGGGCACGTGATGGTGGAAAAGAGTTTAAAAAGAACCATGGACAGTGAAGCCCAGATTTTGGCATTTCTACAACATGCAACACTTTGCTGGTCTTTGCTGATCTTTGCCACTTCCACTCATGCCTATTAAGAACCTTGTGGTTTCTGTTGGACTTTGCCACCTCTATAGATTTGTGTGCTGTTTGGTGTTGGCTATTCGACTGGAACACTGGTATCCTGATGACGCAAAGTGGAATTGGCCCAAGGAACTGTGTTTTGGACCAACAACCCTTTATTCCTATTAACATTCTTTCTCCCCTTCCCCTCATTGGTGGGTTAGAAGTGAGGTTGAAGTGTGTAAGAACTTAAAGTAAAGTAAGTTTTGGAAAATCTAAGCCTACAGCTACTGGCTCATTTGGCAGAGTGGCAGAGACTCAACAGTCCTCAAAAGATCTACACTCTGTACCTGCTAATCTGATGTTACAGTGTTTCTTACACTATCCTCCCCAGAGTTTAGGAATCATTCTATTACTTTCTGCAGTCCTTCTTCAGTCTAAGCTTCTCACACTCAGTGACTACTATATAGAACTGGGCGTTTTAAAATTCACTACCCAACTCTTGGCAACACCCAACCTACTTCAAAGAGGATGATGAGCATCAAAGAACCTCCTTATGGAGACGGTTTCAAATAAGTGGCAAACAAGCCACTGGGGAAAATGTTCTCATTTCTACCACAGACAGAATTATGCCTTAAAAAGGGCAAGCTTGGATGCAGGCAGAGTCAATGGCCAAACTTTGCCAAGACAGGGTAAGCAAGTGTCAATAGTTCCTGCCTCACAAATATGTATGTCAAATATATTTGGCCAGAAGGCTGAAGAATATGCTGCAACTTAATAGAGACTTTTGGGTGACTATTCATATAGAAAACAGTGTCTGTCATCTTCTCATTTGCAAAGCTACTAACCTGCACTCACAGCATACTAAAATAATAAAGTTCATTCCTTCTCAAGTCTCTGATGAAGTTGAAAACCAGACAGCTTAGTTTTACAATGACATTTAGTTGTTTAGGGGTTAAGATGTTTTTAAGTATAGATAGATGTTTTAAGTTGTTAATGAGGAGATATGATAGATACTGATTTACATTTAGAATTTTAGATGCAACAAGACAGAAAAGATATTTCTTTAAGGCTGTCAAATACAAATAGCCAAAACACTAAGAATGTAACAATTATATAATTCCTGATTGTGTCATGGTTCTTCTTGCTATAGGTAGTTTATTATATATGTGTGTGTAATAATATAAATGTATATATAAAAACTGTGATCTGCTCAGGCAAAAAATATATAATTATAATTTTAATAAAAATATAACCAGCAAGTTTTAACCAGCTTTAATAAAAAAGTGTTGTTGAAATCCCAAAAATAAAATAAAATAAAATAAAATAAAATAAAATAAAATTCACTGCCCAGAATGGTTCAGTTAAATTTGTTTGTTTCTTCAGAACACCATTTGTAGATGCATAGTGGTTAGCATGTCCCTGCTCATTTTATAATTTGGCTATCCAAGAAACCCAAGAATAGGTATGGAATAAAATATGAAATAGAATATGACTAAAACCTCTAAATCTTTTTAACAGATTGGAGACAGATTCCCTTCCCTTATGTTACAGGAGTGACTTCTTTATGTTGGTTCATGTTTTGTATTTGGAAGCTAGATTAATGGCAATGAAGATGCATGTTATGGAGTGAATCATGTTTCCAATATCCAGATAATTCAGACCTAATATTCGAGTTGATTATATTTGGAAGTGAGTTTTTCAGAAGACAATTCATGCTACATGGTGCTTTAGAGGAGGCCCAATGCAATGCAGTTGTTGACCCTAGGTGCATCTTTCTTACTCTCCACATTACAAGAAGAGGGAGAGAAGTGATCATTTGTAAGTCAAGAGGAGAGCCTGCAGGAGCAACCAATTTAAAGTATACCATTTGTGTCTTTCCGGCATCCATGCATCCAAACATATTTCTGTGAAGTTGACCCAGGCTACAGTACTTTCTGATAAAACACCCAGTGTTTCTCACTGCCAGAGTTCTATGCCCTCCAATGAGTCATAGTCTTTATGACTCACTTTCATAACTTATAAGTTGACAATAATAATTCTTACTCTACTTATGTTGACAGGAAGACCAATGAGGGAATAGAACTACATATGGAAGATAGAGGGTAAATTTGTAAAAGGTGTTAATTTCTTTTCTTCAGCTCCATTGACTTTTATCACCCGAATCCAACTGTAAAATGTCAGAAAAGACGAATATAAACACCAGTTTTAAACAAACATTTTGGTTGATTACTATGGCTTCTTATGAGCACTGTCTTAAACATTGTATTTATGTTATATGACTGTGTCCTCACAGGAGACTTTGAATTAAATATTGCTCCTCTTCATTTTATCTTGCAGTGGAACTAAGACCCCGAGAAGACGGAATTTTGGCTAGTTTACATAGTTGCTGTATGTTGAAGCTGAGAGTACATCAATTTCAGGGGCACGAAGAATGCAGGCACTGTTTCATGCAGCTGCTCCTAAGAATGACAAGTAGTGAGAAGTCATAGAAAATAAAGTGACAGATGTGAGATCTGCATGCATGCTATTGGGTCTACACCAGGATGCCAACTATTTGAGGTGGAAGGAACAGAGTGCCAGGGTCGGCTTGCACTGAGAAAGAGACAATTTTAAGTAGAAGGAATAAAACCTAGAGGCAGGAGGCCAAGGCTCATTGGAGATCCACATGTTGTCATTGATGCCTGGAGTGAAGTTCACACTGAGAAAGCAGAATAAATGAAGTAGGAGAATTGTGAAAAGCAAGCTATAAAGAACATTTATGTGACAGACAAAAGCATTTGAACTCTCTGTAATGGATCATGTGTTAGGAGGCCATTTTTGTGTGTTTTGCTCCTTGAGACATTGTTTGTTCAGAGAGAGATCTATTCCTCTGCTATCATTGGCTATCCAAATCCTATGTGTGTTGGGTGAATGAGAAAGGAAGTAATGAATTACTGAATGAACCAAGTGCTAATCACTCATAAGGGGAACGTGTAGAGTACTTTGACAAAGAGTACAAAGTTATGAATGTCAAGAACAGTAAATGGACATCATTGTGAAGGGGTTAAAAAACCAAGTACAATGAGGATATTGGAAAGTCACTCAGGACAGAGACTATCATAAAGCAATGTGAGCAAATCCAGAGGCTTGGTTGAGGTCAGGAGGAGAGGATAAGATGGAGAGTAGCAGAAATTATTTTACATTTTTAAATTATATTTTATTAATTTATTCTTATCACATCTCACTGGTTATCCTATCCCATGTATCCTTCCATTCCTCCTCCCTGCCATTTTCCCCTTATTCCGCTCCCCTATGACTGTGACTGAGGGGGACTTCCTCACCCTTTATATGCTCATAGGGTATCAAGTCTCTTCTTGGTGACCTGCTGTCCTTCCTCTGAGTGCCACCAGGTCTCCCCATCCATGGGATGTGGAAAAATATGAGGCACCAGAGTATGTGTGAAAGTCATACCCTACTCTCTACTCAACTGTGGAGAATGTCCTGTCCATTGGCTAGACCTGGGCAGAGGTTTGAAGTTTATGGCCTTTATTGTCCTTGGCTGGAGCCATAGTTTGAGCAGGATCCTTGGGCCCAAATCTGCCTATCATAATGTTCTTCTTGTAGGTTTCTAGGACTCTTTGGACCCTTCTACATTGCTATTCTCACATGCTTCTCTCATCTAGAGTCCCATTAGGATGTCCTCCCCTCTGTCCCAGTTTCCTGGTAAGGGAAGACTTTCATGGGACATGCCCCTTGGGATAGTATGCAGATATAAGTGAATATATACCATTTGAGTCTTTCTGCTTCTGGGTTAACTCACTCATTATTATCATGTCTAGCTCAATCCATTTGTCCACAAATTTCGGGAATTCCTTGTTTTTAATAGCTGAGTAGTATTCCATAGTGTAAATGTACCACAGTTTCTTTATCCATTCTTCTACTGAGGGACACTTAGGCTGTTTCCATGATCTGGCTATTATATCTTAATTGTTATCCCATCACTTGTATCCTCCCATTTCTTCCTCCCTTCCACTTTTACCCTATTCTCCTCCTAGGTCTATGACTGAAGGGGACCTCCTTCTACACTATATGGTCATAGGCTATCAAGTCTCATCTTGGTAGCCTGCTTATTCTTTCTTTGAGTGTCACCAGGCCTCCACACCAGGGGAGGTGGTCAAATATGGGGCACCAAAGTTCATGTCAGACTCAGTCCCTGCTCTTCAGAAAACTCTGGAGAATGTCCTGTCCATTGGCTAGATCAGAGTAGGGGTGCGATGCTTAC
Source organism: Acomys percivali (assembly GCA_907169655.1). Taxonomy (NCBI): domain Eukaryota; kingdom Metazoa; phylum Chordata; class Mammalia; order Rodentia; family Muridae; genus Acomys; species Acomys percivali. The sequence goes on along the minus strand of OU015743.1, from coordinate 86,873,804 downwards.
TGCTTGTATTGTCCTTGGTTAGTGCAATAGTTTGAGCAGACCCCCCTGGGCCCTGATCCATCATACTAGAGCAGCAGATTTTGATAGAAGACATTTGAGCTTTGGACAGGATAAGCTAGAAGGTCCTGAAGCCTGTAGGCTGATAGCTCTCTTGTTACTAGGCATTGCCGAACAGAGCTTCATTTCCTGGAACTAAAAATTGAGTTAATGCCACTTAAGTCTGAGATAAGGAGTAAAGCTTGACTAGCAAAGGTTGTTGGCCTGGTACTTGAGTAGGGCTGGGTCAGGTGCTTTTAAAAGATTACTCTATGGTATAGAATCAGAATCCCATTTTTCATCATATTTAGAGAAATAATATTCTAGAATGTGAGTTTAGAGACAATAAATCATTTTTCATACAATCTAAGGTAACCCCAGTCAGTCATGTACAAAAACAAGGCTAACCACTCCACAAAACGCAATGTTAGCCCAGTTTGTGTTTTGTTTTGTGGCAGTATATTTAAAAGCAAAATTACATGGTATCTCTGGAATTAGTTTCATAATAGTTCTAAGTATTTGCTTAGTGCTTTATTTGTCTTATGAATCAGATGTATTTTATAGTTAAAATTTTAAATTGAAAAATGTGAGAGAGAAAAGGGTTGATATTGTAATTCTAAATAGAGTAAATACAATTGCTTGCCCCTCACAACCTTGGGTAAACTTCTGATTGGTGCAAAAAATAGGAGCTCTCTATGGAAATTTCAGAGCAACTGTTATCTAAGCTTCAACAAAGGGAGGGATTGGGGCTGAATATGGGGATGGAATATTTCCTGGATATATGAGAATAGACATAGAGGCTTTTAAAGAAACCAATCATAACATCAGAAGCATACCTGATGACTTGGCCTAGTAATGCATTTGCAGGAATGAGGATATTTGATATTTACATTTTTGAGTCTTTCTTTATAAATTTGAACTATACTTCACTTAACAGCATTTATTATGACTAAGGAATGCTTAGAAAATAGCTGCTTTATTATAAATAAAACCCAACATTATATGTTTTGTAAAATATTAATTAAAATTGATATATATGAGAACATTTTATCTAACTGTAAACTACAATGATTTATTCACAAATTGAACAGAGTTGTGAAACCTACACTCATCAGAGAAACAGCACACATGGACCAGAAGGCCCCTCAAAGTTCCCCTCTAGTTACCACAAGTGAATACCCTCTGCTGTCCAGCATAGAGTCCACATTTCAAACTGAAGCCTTCTGTGGCTTCTCTACCAACATTAAAACAAAACAAAACAAAACAAAACAAAACAGTTTGTGGTAGATGTTAGAGTCATCAATTTTTCTTGATTTTATCTCTTATTTAGACTCTAAACTCAGCCACAGAAGGAATTAGGCCTGAGTGTGCTTTAGGGCCAGTGTATGGTCAGCAGCATGTTAGATGTTCAATAATCACGTTGATTAGTAAAAAAGGAAAAAAAGGGAGACAAAGGAAACGTGAAGAGCACAGCCTGAAAACACTCCTCATGAAGAAGGTGAGATGAGCTTTCTGCATATAGTAGATTGATCTTCATGCCCGTCTTCCTGGTCACGTCCCAAAGGAAGCAGAAAGAAGACTCTAGCCTTCCGCAATGGAAAAAAAGGGTCACTGGATAACCAAACCACTTCTTATTTTATTAGGATGTCAGAAGTCATTCTTTAATATTATCTGGCTCAAATCTTGGCAACTTTTTCTTCTTTTCTTCCCAAGTGAGATCAAAATAGCAATGTTACAAGGAAGCCATAGTGGGTGGACATTACTTCACTGGTGATATTTTATTTTTGCTTTTATACATATGATTTAGAATTATTAAATATTTAACTAAAGACATGAAAAATACATTTAAAAATTAACTGTGCATATATTGTTATCTGTCTTTTAGGAGTTGAGGGTCTGAAATAGCAAAAGCTAGAATAGAAGTGGTAGTGTAGCTAAGAATTACTTTGATAATGAGATAAAGAGATACTGAGATACTGAGAATGGCTCTTATCTTACCTCCATCTCCTTGTTCTGAGATCATAGTTGTGCACCACTATTCCTGCTTCATGTGATGACAGGCCTTGGGCTGTGTGCATTCTATTGAATTACATCCCTAGTTTCTTAACTACATATTTTGACACACTTTTTGCCTAAATGTTATCAACAACCTAGATTAAAATTTTTTTCCATTGTATAAATGACAAAAATTCAATGTAACTAGTAATCTTTAGGCAAATACTTGTTATGATCCATCATTGTTACATACGTAATGGGCAGATAATAGTTTCATCTTTATTATACCTCACATTGTGAGTTCCATTTATATATTTATATATTTATTTATTTATTTATTTATTTATTTATTTATTCACTTTACATCCTGGTGTTAGTCCCATCCCTCCTCTCCTCCCATTCTCATTCTCCCTCCATTTCCCCCTCCCCTACTCCTCAGAAAAGGGGAGCCCCCCTCCTATCCACCTAAGCACATCAAGATGCATCAGGACTGATCATTCCCTCTTCCCCTATGGCCTGACAAGGCAGTCCCATCAGGGGGAAGTGATAAAAATGCTGGCCACAGAGTTCATGTCAGAGACAGCCTCTGGACCCCTTACTAGGGGACCAACATGAAGCCTAAACTGTCTGTTGGATTAAGCTTATAGGGGGCCTAGGTCCAGTCCATGTAGGGTCCTTGGTTGGTGCTTCAGTTTCAAAAGGCTGCTCTGGGCCCTGGTCTGTTGGTCTCCTTGTAAAACTCAAGTCATCTCCAGTTTCTTTTCTCCTTCTCCCTACTTTCCTCAAGACTATCTGTGTGTTGTCTAATGTCTGACTGTGAGTCTCAGCATGTTTTCACATGTTGCTGCTTGGAGTTTCTCAGAGGACAACTCTGCAAGGCTCCTGTCTACAAGCCTAGCAGAATATCATTAATACTGTCAGGGTTTGGCTTTTTCCCATGGTGTAGGACTTGGGTTTGGGCAGGCATTGGCTGGACAGTCCCTCAATCTTTGCTCTACTTGTTCACTCTCTCTCTTTATCCCTGTACATATTATAGGGAGGCTATATTTTGGGTCCAAGTTTTTGTGGGTGGGATGGTGTTCCCGTCACTCTACTAGGAGGCTTGTCTAGTTAGAGGATGTCTTCGGTCTCTATGGCCTCTGCTAGTAAAAGTCTCTGCTAGAGACACTATGGCCCATGTTAGTAGGAGTCTCTGCTAAAGTCTCCCTCATATCCTACCCTGACTTAGGTCTCCAATTTGTCACAGATATGCCCCCACCCACATTTTCTCTTTTCTCTATAGGTCTTCTGTCCTTCCAATCATCCCCCTCCTCCCCAGGTCTGAGCACCACCCTCATATCTCTCTGCACTCCTCTCCTACCTTGTCCTCTCTCTTCCACCACGACCTCTGTCTATTCTTCTTTTAGTTTTTGGTGAGATTTAAGTGACCTGTGTTGCATCCTTTTTGTTACTTATTTTCTTTGGGTCTGTGCAATGTAGTATGTCTGAAATCTACTCATAAGTAAGTACATATATGTATCTTTCTGAGTCTGGGTTACCACATTCAGGGTGATCTTTTCTAGTTCCATCCATTTGCCTGCAAATTCCATGATTTCTTTGTTTTTAATAGCAGAGAAGTATGCCATTGTGTAAATGTGCACCAGTGTCTTTATCCATTCTTCGGTTGAGGGATATCTAGCTTGTTTCCAGATTCTTGATGTTATGAATAAAGCTGTTATGAACAGAGGTGACCAAATGTCCTTCTTGTATGGTAGAGCATCTTTTGGGTATATACCCAGGAGTGTAATAGCTGGGTCTTGAGGCAGAGATATTCTCAATTTTCTGAGAAAGCACCAGATTGATTTTCAAAGTGGTTTTACAAGTTTGTACTCCCACCAACAATGGAGGAGTGTTCCTTTTTCTCCATACCCCTGTCATTTTGTGCTGTCACTTGAAAGAAAATGGAGATTTTCAGGTACTGGACAAAGCCATAAGCCAAGTAGGTCCTTGACCTCGGGTATGCCTGCTCCTGAATAAGAATTGTCTTTGTTGGGTACTTAACATCTTTGAAATTTTACTATTAGGTAACGATAACAAAATGTATGCTTTTTTTTTTCAAAAGAAAGCATAGAGGTCAAGAGTGCTTTGCTCTATGCTGTTGGTTATTGTTCCCAGAGATTTTCTGGTATGTTGTAATGCAATTGAGCTAGAATTCATCACTACTACAGTATACAGAAGATGAACACTCAAGTGTCATATATGTTACAACACTTTTTGAAACGGCATTTTTGAATAATCTATATATGTATACCAACAGCTGACACTTGACAATATAGTTATTTGGGGAGAATTGGTTAAAAGCTCAAAGATAAAATAAAAAAGCAAATATTATCTGTTAGTTTCCATGATAATTGTAGCATAAATTAAATCAATGCATGTAAGAAACTTCCTAAAGAGCACTACAGCAAAGAAATGAGCCAACTTCTTTGCTAAGGGGCTTCAGAAAGGCAAACTATTCCTTCCAATGAGAAGGCAACCACTTCATTTTCAATTATTCATTTTTGTTTTAGGTTAGCATGCAAAGCAATGGGTTTATCATGGTGCATATATGTATACACACATACACACACACACACTCACACACATATGGAGGACAATTTCTTAGACTTGAGTTATCTTCTAATCTGAATGGCTGAAGAGGAAATATTAGTCTTTTTTCACTGACAACAGAATGATAAGTGGCCACAGGTATTTTTGCACAATAAGTTGTATGCCAATGCTGTGCTTCATGGCTTCCACACTGACTTGAAACCTCTTCATTGTCTCTGCTGCTTTGTTGCCTAACAACTTACATAGTCTTCAGTCTTGCTTCACTGTTGCTCACAGTCCACTCTTTTGGGCCCAAAGTACCTTCAAATATTGTGTTAAGGGTGTGTTGGAACTGCATTGAAAACAAAAAAAGAAACACACTTAGGCATGTCAAATAAGTTTCTTAGTATACTTATAACCTAGAAAACAACACTTTGACTGCTACAGGATCTAATTATTTGACTCATAATTTACTATATAGCAAGACAACTAACAAGTGAAAAGGCGGTAATGAAAATCAACTACCATTATTCTGTCTTTCATAAACAAATAATGCATGTGAGAAATTACTTCTTAAAAATATAGTAAGTTATTTTAGGTTTTAATTTATTTAAATAGGATGTGTTCAAATGACATTATTGAAAATATTATTTAAAGTAGATGACGCTTTAATTGTTTAGAATTTTTATTTTTAGCTCAAGTCCAAAGACAAATTTCAGACAACTGAGTAACTATTAGAAAGCTAACCAGATACTTTGTCTCTTTTCTTATCTTCTTGCTTTCATATTAAGTCCTATAGACTAAATGCCTAGCTATAAATAAAACAATTGGTGCTGACCTTTCACATATTCTTGTTCACTGTATCTATATACACTATATACTTTACTCAGAAAAGAGATCCTTTATATAAGAGAGCTTAAACTGTTCAAATTTGTAATGTATTGGGGGTTTTGGAATGTCTGGGGGCCTTGGTGGATAAAGAATTGACCTTTCATCTCCAAACCTAGCAATAGACAACCTCAAATAAATGAGAAATTTTGTGTCAGTTGTCTGTATGATGAATGGGTACTCCCTATTATCTTTGACTCAATTATGCATTACTGACAGAACTGGTCTCAAGAAACACATAGACTGTAGAAATAGAATTACTTCTACTCCTGGAGAAGAGTGTCTAACCTTCGAGGTAAGATCTTGTGGTTGTAAATGGGCATGGTTGCCCAAAGGAATATTTATAGAGAAAGTCGATAATCTTGTGTGAAACCAATAGTTTATTCCTAAAATTATATAAAAATTTGATATATTGGCAGGGCTTACTGGATTCATATATTTGATTTTTATTAAGAATGTTCTGTACTTCAATTTGTAAAGTATTACTTTTTATAACCTTACAAAAGTTTAAAAAACCCTAAAATGCATTAGGTTGTAGTAGTAATAATAATAGTACAACTGTGAAGTTTAGTGATGCCATCCAGTGTAATATGAAGCAATGGAAGCAATGATGCTCCCAGAAGTACATAAAATATTTCAGGGAGTTTTCTGTGACATCGTGTCACCTAGTAATATCAAAACCTACACCCATAAAGTCTCACCAACATGACCAACCAAATGTGAGTTGAAAAAGGAATATATTTATTTATTTATTTATTTATTTATTTATTTATTTATTTATTTATTTAATTTTATTAATTTATTCTTGTTACATCTCTATGGTTATCCCATCCCTTGTATCCTCCCATTCTTCCCTCCCTCCCATTTTCCCCTTATTCCCCTCCCCTATGACTGTTCCTGAGAGGGATTACCTCCCCCTGTATATGCTCATAGGGTATCAAGTCTCTTATTGGTGACCTGCTGTCCTTCCTCTGAGTGCCACCAGGTCTCCCCCTCCAGGCGACATGGTCAAATGTGAGGCACCAGAGTACGTGAGAAAGTCATATCCCTCTCTCCACTCAAGTGTGGAGACTGTTCTGACCATTGGCTAGATCTGGGTAGGGGTTTAAAGTTTACCGCCTGTATTGTCCTTAGCTGGTGCCTTAGTTTGAGCGGGACCCCTTGGCCCAAATCTGCCTATCATAATGTTCTACTTGTAGGTTTCTAGGACCCACTGTAAACATGCCTAACTAGACACAAAAGAGCCAGAAGACCTCAGCTATACACAAAGAACTACAGGCCACTGAGAAGAGGGAGGTGGAAGATGGAGAAGTGGTCTTCCCTAGAGAAGAACATATGCTTTGGTTTTCCACTGTAAACCCTGAAGACATTCATATAAGTAACATTATGCATACTAAACACATTGTATTAGGAATATGTATGTAAATACAATAGCAATTAGTAAGAAAACAGGGCATTAAGTTGAAGAAGAGTGGGTTGGGGTACATGGGAGAGTTTGTATGATGGAAGAAGAGTGAAAAATAAAAACATCAGTAGTTCTCTTTTCCTGTATTTTAATTTATATAAAGATGTGGCAAGTTTTCCAACTTGTTACTAAAACTTCACTTATTTTACATTAAAAGATATTCCCTTTGACAATAAAAGCTGCAATCACTTAAAAGAATATATATGCTGCTTGAGGGCATGGCTGCCATTTCATATATTATTAATTGTCAATTACTTAAAGTAACATTTTTTTTGTAGACAAGAAGAATTTTCAAGGATTCCATAAAATAATAATGCATATCAAGTGACAAAATCCACTGATTATTTTAGTTACACAGGAAAAATGGCTGTGGAGTAGGGTTTAAATATTTCATACCCAAATATTCAAACAATACTTTAATAATCTCAATGGTGGGCATTTATTCTTTCTCTAAAAGACAAATATTATCAGTGAATTGCACTTGGATATAACTTAAGTATATAAAAACAAGATCTATTTTAAATCCAGTTATATATCAGATCATTAAAGATGTCATATGATATGAGACACCAACACATACCATGATCAAAAGTGCTGAGCTAATGTTTTTGCTTGGATTTCACATAATTTTACTCAATATTTTCTGCATTTTGTGATGTTACATACAAACTAGTATTTATTATATTTTTTCAGTTATGTGTGATCAACCATTGAGCTACTCCCTGGATATATATGATTTGTTAGTGATTAGCAAAACAATACATGGAAATTTTATGGGGTTAGTAATTTCTTTTGAATGTTGAGAGAAGAAAAACTCAATAGAATTAAGCCCAATGGGCATGTCCCATGAAAGCCTTCCCTTACCAGGAAACTGGGACCGAGGGGAGGACATCCTATTGGGACTCTAGATGAGAGAACAATGCGAGAATAGCAATGTAGAAGGATCCAGTGGGTCCTAGAAACCTACAAGAAGAACATTATGATAGGCAGATTTGGGTCATGGGGTCCCACTGAAACTAAGGCCCTAGCCAAGGACAATACAGGCGGTAAAATTTAAACCCCTACCCTGATCTAGCCCATGGACAGGACAGTCTCCACACTTGAGTGGAGAGAGGGATTTGACTTTCTCAAGTACTCTGGTGCCTCACATTTGACTATGTCCCCTGGCGGGGGAGACCTAGTGGCACTCAGAGGAAGGACAGCAGGTCACTGAGAAGAGACTTGATACCCTATGAGCATATACTGAGGGAGGTAATCCCTCTGAGGAACAGTCATAGGGGAGGGGAATAAGGGGAAAATGGGAGGGAGGGGAGAATGGGAGGATACAAGGGATGGGATAACCATAGAGATGTAACAAGAATAAATTAATTAAAAATAAAAAAATATAAAAAAAAATAAAGAAAGTTAATTCAGTATGAAAAGACATTGTTGGAAGAGGAATTACATTGGGTGAATTGAAGGAAGGAAAAAAACAAGAGTAGTTTGTTAGACGGACATAGATGATCTTGGTACATGATGCTATAGAAATGGTCAAAATGCTATGAGTCACGAAATGACTCCTTAAGAATACTTCACTGTCCCCACCACTCATCTGCCATGGGATGACAGATGATGCTTGCCCCCACACCCTCACCATCTTCTTCAGTCAGGAAACCTGTCCAGAGAGTCATAAACTCTGGAGAGCTATTCCTGCCCCTCACCAGCTGCAGCACTCAGGGATAGGGTCCTGCACCTCAGATGGGAAGCACAGTAGTACCTCATCTGGGCCTGGTAGAGGGCATGGAAGGCAGCAGGCCCTGAGAATGAGACCATAGGAGAGCTGGCACTGCCACTCATCTGATATGAGGTGGCATAGGTGCAGGGGTGATGCCCCTCTCTCCTCTCATGACACCTGCAGTAGCCAGGAGAACTGAAAGAAGGATCATGGACCTGCCCCCTCACTGTATGTAGCATTAGGAGAGCACAGGCCCTGCACCTTGCCTGGGCAATGCAGTAGAGTTGGTTCGGCTGGCAAAGGCATGGCTGAGCTAGTCCTTCGGGTGTGAGAGCTGGAAATCTTTCTGAGGCCCTCACAAGTCACAGCATTTAGGAGAGTGGGCCCTGATCCTTGACTGCGCAGCACATTGGAGTTTGCTCTGGAGGTGTGGGTGCTGGTGACCAGGCCCCGAGGTCTTGCAACAGGAGAACTGTCCCAGCCTCTAGCTGATGGTGGCATTGGGTGGCTTAGCTGGCACAATACTGAGGAGCTTGCCCTGGTGGTGCAGAATAAGGGGAAAGCTGAGAAGCTCAGCTACCATCCAGTCCCAGATCCAGTGTTCTGAATTGGTCCACCCAAAACCTGTATCATCTGTCAAGGGTTAGGACGTGTGAAAAGGCCAGTCTTGATGATCCCAAGTTGAAGGATCTCCATGACACCGGGCAACAAGATAACTTGGAGAAGTACCAATGATGATCCAATATTTATGGTGTCACAGAAGCCAAAAATCTGGAACAAGACCAGTAACCCATTGCAGGAAACATTTGCAAGTGACGATGTATGGACAAGGCATATATGGTGGGATACGCTGTGACATACTGCAGCTTCTAAGATGAGGTATTTTCTATACCTTTGGTTGTTGGTAGTCATGGTAGTGGCGAGTGTGTGTATGTGTGTGTGTGCTTTATTTTTGGTGGGGGTTACAAGGGAAAAGGGTGTTTATGAAGGGACAAGGAAATGAATGGGTGTTGGTTGCATGAGGTGAGATCCACAAAGAATCAATTAAAATGTCTAGATAAATGTTTTAAGTTGATAAAGGTGATATATGATAGATATTGATTTACATTCAGAATTTTAGACGCACCAAGATAGGAAAAATGTTTTCTTCAAGGCTGCCAAATATAAATAGCCAAAACACTATGAATGTAACACTAATAAAATTCCTGATTGTTTCTTGGTTCTTCTTGCTGTAGGTAGTTAATTGTATATATGTGTAATAATATAAATAGATATGTAAAAAAAAAAACCCTTCACTGTAAGTAGAGGAGGGAATATGGGGAGAGATAAATAACACCAAAGACGTTTCAGCAAAGTTACATGGAAACTCATTTGCAACCATATAAGCTACACACACACACACACACACACACACACACACACACACACACACTGGAATTGTTGTATAAAAGAATGAATATGCCCCTATTAGACAGCATTAGCTAGCAAATAAAAGCCCAGCACCATGATCCTGATCCATTGTCTCTTTTATAGTTGTTGGGCAGGGAGGTATCATAGATTTCCAAGCTTTAAAAACTTTTAACTGCTATTGGTTATTTTATAGAACTGTACATCAATCCTCATTACTGAAGACACAATATGTCTGAGTCACAAAGCCTGGTGATATCAAAGCTTGTCCTCACCTAGAAGCTTTATCTCTTCAGGGTGACTTTCATAGTGTTGGAAAGTGTTGTACATGATACTGAATGAGAAAAATAATCATGCCTATATCCCAGATAGGAATGCTGTTAGTTATTATAATGACTTGTATGCAAGAAACACCTAGTGCTGCAAAGGTGGCATCGATATTAACTAAGCACTTTTAAAACTGGATTTAATCTGTACTCCATATGATGAAATCTATAACTGGCACCACTGTCGGTCCAAGAACCCATGGATAAATAAGCCTGATGTACAACCTACTACTATCACTCAGCTCAAAGGATACAGTCTTAAACCAACTACTTATGAGTTATCATCTCTCACCCTCAGCAAAGAAGCTTCTCTTTACAGTTGATGGTGATTATCACCAAGACTGACAGCTTGCCATGGTGCAGAGACAGACTATGAAACAGTCAGCCCTAATTTGACAGCTATATCATATCTCTTGCTCTGACATTTCAGCGATCATTGTGGAAGAGAGGACAGAAGGAGTGTAAGCAATAGAGGTTGTGAACAGTGCCTTCTGTATACCTCAGGGCATTTGCACACATGAACTCACAGTAGTCATGATGTCAACCATAAACCCTGGGTTAATACAGACCGAATCCTAGCTAAGAGAGGGAAAGTGAGCATAATGCCCCACCCTTAGCCAAAGATCTATAGATAATTATGCGTTATCACAGAAGAGTTGGTCTCCAGGAGGACCCCACACATCCAAGAATATATGGGCAGCATGAATTAGACTTGATGTGTGGAAAAAATGAAGAAAACACAAAATATTTTGGGTAAGGAAGGGGGTAAATCTGGGAGAAGTGGGATGCAGGTGAATATGAAAAGATTCTCAAAGAACTAATCAATTTAGAATACTTTACTGATCACATATATATCACATATACCAACTAAACAAAAGAATACTGTGAAGGAAGACCAAAACTCAAGGTGTAAGAGACTGAAGTGAGAGCGTTATGAAACATGGAAATTGGGGTGTGGAAAAAAATGATGCTCTATTTTGTCTTCTGGAATTAAGCTAGAGATACAGACTGGAGTCAAAGAACAACGTGGGTGAACTGTGATGCAAGGAAGCTGACTCTTAGCTCCTGTTGTTAAGAGTTTTGCTTTTATACTTTAGGATCATTTAAGATAATCCATTTTAACCACGTAACTTTTGAGACAGAGATCAGCTATAATTACTGCCAACCATTTGTAAACCTTTTTTTTTTTTTTATTGCATTCTGAAACTATTTTCTCCACTTGACGTAGGATACTAAGAGACCCAGAATACTGGCACCAGAACAGGACAATTATATCCTTACTAAATCCTTAAGTTACACTTTTTATTTGTTTCTAGAAATGATAGAAATAAGGTTTAAAGTTCCTTTACTTGGGGCAAGCCACATATTCTCATGCCAACATTATGCTGCCACAGGAGCTACACAACTCACATCTGTGGGAATTCCATATCCCCAGGACCTTTTACTGAAATACAAGCTCTTTTCAGCCCATGTTATAGTTGTAATTTAAGCAGCTATTTACTTATTAGTTTAGTGTATCTATCAGTGACTAGATAAGAAGGCAAAGCTCTGTCTCTTTTAGCACCACCGAGCCTGAATGGTAAATGCATCTCAAAGTGTTGAATGTAATTATTCAATATAAGGTTGGACCAGTAAATATATAAAGCTTTCTTGGAGATTTCAGTTTATATTGCACCCTCTTCTGAAAGTAAGATGTCCACCATTGAGTTGTTTAGTTTAGCCTCAAAATGATTTTTAAAAAACTTTTTAGTGTCATTGATTTGAAAAACTTGCAAACAAGCATTTTTCTAGAAATGGGACAAAAGATCAAAAACAGAAGCTCCAACCCTTCAGAAATAGTTAATGGAATAAAAACCCAGTTTCATTAAGAAACACGAGTCACTGACAATCGTTAGGCAGTTTCCTCTGAAATGCTCGCAGGTTTCTCATATATAAAGAATTGATGATAGATTCATAAACTGTAATGTAAAACTCTATCCACTCCTCCAGTCTGCAGGCACTCAGTGCCTGTGAAGCCAGTGGAAGACTCCTTGCTTTAAAGATGATAACATTGTTGGAATGTTAATAGTGTAAAACTTCCTGAAGGAAAATCATTCCTTTACGGACTGGGGAAAGAGTGAGACTGGCTTAGGCCATTTTGCACCTCTGTGCTGGGGAATCTCTGGGTTTAAATTACAGAAGCTCCAGTCTTTGCTTTTCAATCCCTTAATCCTCGAGGAGCAAGGGTTTCAGTTCAAGACAGCTTCACACAGAACATAAGAAAGGACTGAGCGATCCTACCTCCAGAATGATGGTCTTTTTTCAGCTATGATCTTTCACTTGCATCCACAGTAGAAATGTCTTTGAGGCAAGCCAGTGTCAAATAATTAATGCATTTGCAGCAAAGGACTTTCTTCCCCCACCCCAACTCTGCTATAAATGCATTGCATGAAAAGCAATAAATGCTTTCATGTAAGCCACTTGGACCTATGGTTTTCATCATGGTTTTGCTGGGATCCCTCGCTTTGGGGAACCTTTGTGAGGTGCCTCGCCGAAATGGAAAGAAAAGCTGGCCCGGGAGGTTTTACATCTGGTAGCCTACCCCATTACTTAAATAGGCTACATCTAAAATAAAAAAGGGGAAAGTTATATAGGTTGGATTGGGGCAATTATGTTCTGATCTAAGACATATATGTTTGTGGATTACTTCCAGGTGTTTCTTGAAAAACATGTTTTCTTGATCTATAATTAATATTTTGCTAATGGAACTCTAGCAAATGCCTTCAAAAACCACTCACCATTTCTTCACGCCATAAACGATAAGGACTAATAGTAACCATATTACGACTCTTGGGTTTTTAAGCATTATCCTAGTTTGTGTCACTACTATTACTTAAAATTATAATATCCAGGTGCTGTGTATGGTATTTGATCAAAGGAAATCGAAATGTAATGAGTTATAACTTTATTCCCCGAGGACTTTAACTGTACGTAATGGGAGAGGGTGTGATTTATTTTCTGAGTCATTCTGGGAACAGTTATGAAAAGCTTTAGTTAAATGTTGGTAACCTGGCCTATTGAAATGGCCAAAATATATGGGACTATTTCCTTTATAGGGGAAAGCTGAACCAAATTATCTTTTAAAAATCTGTATATCATAACATTACTATCAATCACTGGCTTCCTGAACTCTATGTGGAGTGTTCATGTGCACGCACACACACACACACACACACACACACACACACACACACACACACAC
>OU015743.1:86825973-86860154 GCA_907169655.1 Acomys percivali | reverse complement strand
CACACACACACACACACACACACACACACACACACACACACACACACACACACACACACACCAAGACTTCAAAATTGATCTATAGAGATAACAACACTGACACTTGATATTTTTTGATGGTGATGAATGCATGTTTTAAGACACAATAAACAGCAGAGCTCTAATTTTCTGTGAGAAGTTCTAATTTTTCTTGCCTTAACCTTGTGTATAGAAAGAGAGACAAGTTTTAGCCACTACATTAACCCACTCCCGTGTGCCAACATCAGTAAGATGAGCCCTGCTTCTTTAAGCAAACACAATAAGGATACTTTAGAAGAGAGCCAAACACTTTTATTTTTTGATCTTCATCAAATATTGTTTGACCTTAATCACTGCCTTTGAACAAGCTTAATGTGACATCACCTTGAAACAAAAACTCACTGCACTCCAGTCCTGGCTCTGGAAGGAGAAGGCTCTGATTACCCATCCTCTGTGTGATCTTTTCAGATTGCACTGATGAAATGAAGTGTAATCTCATTTCTCTCCTCTCCAGCACCACAAACCACAGGCAGTTTAAGGCAGCCTGAAAATCTCTTACATCTGGAAGAGCAATAATTCATGGGATTTTGCCTGGCAGCCATGACACGCAGCAGGGCCGCCAGAAACAACCGTCTCTTATGTTGTGCTATTTGCAAAAAATCAGAAGAGGAGGAGCCGGCACAGGGCCACATCCTTCTTTAGCATATGTTAGTGCGGAAACCCTTTTATTTTCTGCCAGATGCTTCATGAATAGGTCCTAAATATTACATAGACAGTAGCTATCGCTTCCAAACAAAATTCCTGGGTGTCTGCTAAGCTGCAAATGCATGAAGGCCTATTGTCTGGCAAAGGGGTCATGGTTAAATTTGCACAGATTTTTTTTTAAGAAAAAAGATATTTCAGACGCTACACATGATTTATAGGCATTTGCACACCCTGCTGTGCATGAATATGATGCCATCTTCTGAGAAGGATTATTTCCTGAAATGTATATGGGATTTAGCTACAGTAACTTTTACTGGGCAGCTTAGAATGGCCAGCAAAGTACCAGAATTTACTGCAGCACAGCTTGGGCTGTCAGGCTCAGGGTTGGTGTTTATGATTTCTGCAGGAGCAGAAATAAACAACTTCTCCTTAATGGCTTTCTTTATGTGTAGGCAGTGGTGGCCCTATCTGGTCTCACGACAGTAGCTGGGGCGGCACTCGGCCCCATTTCATGTGGAACCAATGTCTGAAAATTTGCATTTCTGCTTTTCTGGGTTTTCTCTGGCAGGAGCTAGAAATGGTGAAATAGATGGAGAATGCCTGAGTGGGTAGCCTTCCATTCTGCTGTTTTCGGGGTTATAAATACATTGTGGACAGAATGACTCAATTTGAAAACTCTGACAGAGAGATGAGAAGAAAATGGCTAGATTCATTCTCCGATTGTCCGTTGTCCATAAACCCTGCAAAAATGCTCATCAAAGCAAATTCAAATATCTCTCCCAGGCCTGCTTTTTCAGTGTTTGATATAGTTAAGTCACCACTCAGTACACATTTCAAGGCATACTTGAGCAATATTCAGACTGATGTAAAGCATATGCATGGGCATTTGAATATATTAAACATATATTTTCCTATTTAGACAAAAATAAAGTGATTATTTAAAACTTTCCTGATGTAATGACAGTTTTTAAAATTCCAAAGAACACGGACATAGATTGTATAGAGAAGCAGGCAGAAATACATTTTTCCCTAAAATGAGACAACCGTTTCATGCCAAAGAAAAACAATTCCTTTGCCAAGCTACACATTGTTAAGTTAAAATGTGTTCCATGTGGAAATAGTAAGACTGATTTTTAAGGAAAGGCTAGTGGTCTAAAGTTAGTTGGCTCTGTGCCTGTCAACTACACATTTTGGCTTCTAGTTTTACAGCTAGAATTGGAAATATTTATTTCCCCTTTTAAGACCCGTTCATTCCCTTTGACTAGTAAACCAGTGCATTTGCCTGTAAACATGCATGCAAAGAAAGAGACTTCCAGGCAATACACAGGAGGAGGATAATTTAAAGTCTCTTGTAGGCAGCATAATATCGGTTGGAAAGATTGCATTTTATTCTGTTCTCATTTTGTCCAGCACTTTTGCCAGCATTTCTGTGTACTCATCACATTTTCTGGAAAGAAATTAAATTACCAAAGCCTTTGGCTCTTGGGTTTCAGAGCCTATGGCCACAAGACAGACACATATTTGAAATGCTTACAATTCTACTGATGACAATATTTACCTATCACCACTGGTTAGAATTATCAGTATACACAGACTTTGCTATAGCTCTTCCCTGATATCTTTGAAGGAGTCAGTATAGCCTCATCTTCTGCAGGCTGCTGGTATATCCTGTGAGGCAGGAGAAACCCACTTTGAGGATCAGTCATCAGAAAGAGAGACCTTGGGAACTCTCTCTCTCTCTCTCTCTCTCTCTCTCTCTCTCTCTCTCTCTCTCCTCCCCTCTTCTCTCTCTGCTTCTCTCTGTGTGCTTTAAATCTTATCTCACACTCATTTGGTGATCGTATAAAACTTAACATTATATGTCTTTTAGCATTTTGATTGTTGCCACAAGGAAAATAGAAGGCACGGTTCACTATTCTCATCTCGCTTTATGCAATGTGAAATGTAGGAAAAGAATTGCATTCATACATGGAAAATACATTGCTTATATTGCAGAAGAATTCAGAGGCTATCCTGGGGCTGACTCTAGTAAGTCTGAGTGGGTAAGAGCTATTTCATGCAGTTTGAAGAGCACGGGGTTCCGCCTTTTCACACATTTCCCTTTGTTGGAATACGTAAGTTTTATTTATGATTTTGGATTTTATTTCACAGCATTCCAGTTTAGTTTAGCATGATGTATTTAATAACCATGTCGACTGTCTTAATTACCCTATAAAGCAGGGTTCCATTGGCATTTGACCCTCCATGGCATTCCAGAGAAACTGCAGGGCCATGATAATTACCAACCGCCAGTGAGAAAATTAAACAAAAAGGCCCAACTTTTAAACCACCATTTTAAACGACCTATTACATTGTGTGAATAAATCATTGATGAAATAGCCTGCTTAACAGGAAAATAGCTATTCCATAGCAAAGAATTTCCTCTTGCATGATCATGAAGAGAATATTAAGTATTCTTCAGCTCAAAAGGTTAAATTTTATGTCTGTCCAATGCCTTTTAGTGACACATTTTTGTGTAATTTTATTGTAATCAAGCCTTTACAATAGAGGTTAGAGACTGGATATTTTGTCAGTCTTAAGCTTTTTACTGTCCATAGAATACTAAATGTAGTTGGAAAAGACTGAGCAGGGATCTGTTTATAACTGAACAGAATTCAAATTCAAAGATCTGCACACAATTTTGTTTCCTTTGATTAGCACTGCCATTTGCAATACATTTTGAAAAGGTGCTAATCAATCATTTTCAGTGATAAGATTGATTTGTGAATTGATGTCATAGTAAAAGCAAACACATAAAACAAAAACAAAACACCAAAACAGTGACCTTTTTTGAAGGTCTGAAAATCTGGATTAGTTTGAGCATTCTGGCCAATTAGGTCTAACTGACCACAGTATAGCCTTATCCATCCATCGGGGCTCAACAACAACAACAACAAAAACCCTCAAATGCACCCCCTCACTACTCCCTGCTGACAAATGTTTGTTTTGTGAAAATTGATACCTTTACATATGTTTCCCATTAGGATTCCCACTGTGGTGCTAGAGATGCACTAGATAATTCTTTTCTGATCTCACCATAAGCCAATGATTATGGTCATCCTGTTCAAAGTGGATGAAACTCAAGCGAGGACTTGGAAAAATTCTAGACTTTTACTCTAAGCTATTCATTACTCTTTAACAGTTTTCTTTGCAAAGAAAAACAAGTTAGGACATATGCTGGAAGGTCATACAAGGTTGATTCCTAGGCTTTTCATGCTATCTTATGTTTTTCTCATTGGCACATTACCTAAGGTTCAGGGAAGCTAGCCAGTGGATATACAGAGTGACAGAGTGAACAAGTGCAGCCCCCGAGAAGGATTTATAGTAGAATGGCAGATCCTAGGTTTGCAGTTAAGCATCTGGGCATCTCTTGCTCATTACTATGTAATGGCTAATAAATTACTCACCTTCTCAGAATTTCAGTTTTCTTCCTTGTAAAAGGGAAGCAGTAATAGCTATTTCATGGATCTGGAGCAAGACAACAATACCCATAAAACCTATTCCATGATGTCAGGCTCAGAATCATGGCTCAGTTTTCTTTGGATTTGATATTTTGTCTCTGACTTCACCTGAGTTCACAATAATAGGTTTAATGTTGTGCTAAACGCCTTTGTATTGAAATCTGTTCAAAAGCTGGGAAAAGACCAGAAGGTGGCAAGGGTTAAATGAACAGACAGCCTTCATTTCTGCATGATTCATGGGGCATAAGGCAGCCAGTGTGGTCAGGAGCATCTTGTCACAATGGCTCACATTTTATTCTCTATAACACTCTTTTCCAAACACAGACATTTGTTGTGATTCACTTAAGAACTGCTAAAGAAGACTTGCATCATAAATGGTTTCAAACTGTTAAAGGGAAGAGGGGATATAACACTTAAAAAAAAAAAAGAACTCCAACAATAAACATGCCAAAGTGGATGGGGGAAGACCATAAGGCCTTAATCATACACAAAGAGCAACAGGCAACTAGGGAATGCGGACAATAGTCCTCCTCAGGGAAGGTTGTACAAATGGGTTGTCCAATGCAAGATGAGTGTTACAATTGATGAAAAAAGAGGCAGAGGTCATGCATTTGAAAGAGAGGAAGGAGAAGCATATAGGAAAGTCTACAGAGAAGAAAGGGAAGGAAGGAAGAAAGATCTAATTACATTAAATCTCAAAATTTGAAAAAAAAGTCATTGGATCCTTGAATTAGGTATTTCTGACTGACTGTCACTAGTGTCTACACATCTGAATTCTAGGTCTACAGTTCTAAAGTAGATATACCTTTGATTTATAAAAAAATTTTATTTAATTAGTTTATTCAGATTACAACTAAATTGTTATCCCATCACTTGTATCCTCCCATTCCTCCCTCCCTCCCGCTTTCACCCTACTCCCCTCCCCTAGAACTATGACCAAGGGGGACCTCCTTCCTCACTATATGGTCATAGGCTATCAAGTCTCATCTTGGTAGCCTTCTTATTCTTTCTTTGAGTGTCATCAGGCCTCCCCACCAAGGGGAGGTGTCAAATATGGGACACCAGAGTTCATGTCAGAGTCAGTCCCTGCTATCCATATAAGTGTGGATGGAGAGTGTCTTGTCCATTGGGTAGATCAGAGTAGTGGTTTGATGTTAACTGCTTGTATTGTCCTTGGTTAGTGCAATAGTTTGAGCAGATGCCACCTGCGTCCCAATCCACCCATCATGATATTCTTCTTGTAGGTTTCTAGGATACTCTAGATCCTTCTATTTCTCCATCTCCTATATTTCTCTTACTGGGAGTCTCAGTAGGATGTCCTCACATCTATCCCAATCTCCTGGTAAGTGAGGACTTTCATGGGACATGCCTTTTGGGCTAGTGCCCAATTATATGTGAGTATATACCCTGTGAGTCTTTCTGCTCCTGGGTTAACTCACTCAGTATTATCATTTCTAGTTCTATCCATTTGTCCACAAATTTCGGGATTTCTTTGTTTTTAATAGCTGAATAGTATTCCATAGTGTGAATGTACCACAGTTTCTTTATACATTCTTCAACTGAGGGACATTTAGGCTGTTTCTGGGGTCTGGCTATTATGAATAAGGCTGCTATGAACATGGTTGAGCATATGTCCTTTCTGTGTGGTGGAGCATTTTCTGAGTATATTCCAAAGAGTGGAATAACTGCGTCTTGAGGAAGCGCTATTCCTAGTTTTCTGAGAAAGCTCCAGATAGGTTTGCAAAGTGGTTATACAAATTTTCTTTCCCACCAGCAATGAGGGAATGTTCCTCTTTCCCCACATCCTTGCCAGCATGTGATGTTACTTGAATTTTTGATCTTAGCCATTCTGATTGGTGTAGGATGGAATCTCACAGTTGTTTTCATTTGCATTTCCCTGATGACTAAGGAGGTTGAGCATTTCTTTAACTGTTTCTCATCCATTCAATATTCCTCTGTTGAGAATTCTCTGTTTAGTTCTGAGCCCCATTTCTCAACTGGGTTATTTGATTTGGTGGTTTTAATTTCTTGAGTTCTTTATATATTTTGGATATTATACCATTGTCAGATGTAGGGTTGGTGAAAATCTTTTCCCAGTCTGTAGGCTGTTGCTTTGTTCTCTTGATAGTGTCTCCTGCCTTACAGAAGCTTCTCAGCCTCATGAGGTTCCATTTATTAATTGTTGACCTTAAGGCTTGGGCTGTTGGTGTTCTGCTCAGGAAGTTGTCTCCTGTGCCAATGTGTTCCAGGCTCTTCCCCACTTTTCCTTCTAACCGATTTAGTGTCTTTGGTTTTATATTTAGGTCTTTATCCACTTGGACTTGAATTTTGTGCATGGTGACAAATATCTAAATGCATTTTTCTACGTATAGACATGCAGTTTATTAGCACCATTTGTTGAAGGTGCTATCTTTTTTCAATTGAATAGACTTGGCTTCTTTGTCAAAAATCAAGTGACCATATGTGTTTGGATTCATTTCTGGGTCTTCAATTCGATTCCATTGATCAATCAGCCTATTGCTGTGCCAGTACCATTGAGATTGGGTATGGAGATTCCTCTGGAGGATATTTTATTGTATAGGATTGTTTTAGCTATTCTGTTTTTTTCCATATGAAGTTGAGGATTGATCTTTCAATGTCTTAAAAAATTGTGTGGGTATTTTGATAGGGATTGCATTGAATCTGTAAATTGATTTTGGTAAGATGACCATTTTTCCTATGCTAATTCTGATCCATGAACAAGGGAGATCCTTCCAACTTCTGATGTCATCTTAATCTCCTTCAGAGATTTAAAGTTTTTTCAAACAAGTCCTTCACTTGCTTGCTTAGAGTTACTCCGAGATATTTTATATTGCTTGTGGCTATTGTGAAGGGTACAGTTTTCCTAATTTCTTCCTCTTCATGATTGTCATTTGTATATTGGAAAGCCACTGATATTTTTGAGTAAATTTTGTATCCAGCCAATTTGTGGAAGGTGTTTATCATTCCCTGGTGGAGTTATGGGGGTCACTTATGTACACTATCATATCATCTGCAAATAGGGATAATTTGACTTCTTCCTTTCCCATTTGGATACCCTTGATCTCCTTTTGTTGTCTTATTGCTCTGGCTAGAACTTCAAGAACTATATTGAAGAGATATGGAGAAAGTGGGCAGCATTGTCTGGTTCCCAAATTTAGAGGAATTTCCTTGAGTATCTCTCCATTTAATATGCAGTTGGCTATTGCCTTGCTGTATATAGCCTTTATCATGTTTAGGTATGTGCCTTGTATTCCCAATCTCTCGAAAACTTTAAACATGAATGGGTGTTGGATTTTGTCTAATGCTTTTTCTGCATCTATGGTGATGATCATGTGGTTTTTTTCTTTCAGTTTGTATATATGGTGGATTACATTGATGGATTTCTATACATTAAACCATCCCTGCATGACTGGAATGAAGCCTACCTTGTCATAGTGAATGGTATCTTTGATATGTTCTTTTATTCAGTTTGAGAGTATTTTATTGAGTATTTTTGCATCAAAGTTCATAAGAGAAATTGGTCTGCAATTCTCTTTCTTTGTTGGGTCTTTGTGAGGTTTAGGTATTAAAGTGACAGTGGCCTCATAGAATGAATTTGTTAATGTTCTTTCCATTTCTATCTTTTGGAGTAGCTTGAAGGGTATCAGTGTTAGCCATTCTTTGTAGATCTGGTAGATTTCTGTGCTGAAAACCTCTGGCCCTGGGCTTTTTTTCGGTTGGGGAGACTGTCAATGATTGCTTCTATTTCTATAGGAGAAATCAGACTATTTAATTTGTTTATGTGATCTTGATTCAATTTTAGCAAGTTGAATTGATCAAGAAAGTGTCCATTTCCATTCGATTTTCAAATTTTGTAGCATATATGCCTTTAAAGTGGGATCTTAGGTTTCTTTGTATTTCTTCAGTGTCTGTTGTTATGTCTCCCTTTTCATTTCTTATTTTCCTGATTTGGAAAGTGTCTGCCTTTTAGTTAGTTTCCTTAATGGTTTGTCAATCTTGTTGATTTTCTCAAAGAACTTTATCCTGGTTTTGTTGATTCTTTGAATAGTTCTCCTTGTTTCTAATATTTTGATTTCAATCCTGAGTTTGATTATTTCCAGACGTCTATTCTTCTTGGAGGTTTCTGCTTTTTCTTTTTCTAGGTCTTCCAGCTGTGTCACTATGTTGCTAATGTGAGATGTCTCGAACTTCATTTTAAAGGCACTTAGTGCTATGAATTTTCCTCTTAACAATACTTTCAATGTGTCCCAGAAATTTGGGTATGGGCCTTCATTTTCCTTGAATTTCAGGAATCCTTAATATGTTTATTTCTTCACTAACATATGTGTCAATAATTCAAGAGTTGTTTAGTTTCCATTTGTGTGTAGGCTTGCTGTTGTTGAAGTCCAGCCTTAGACCATGGTGGTCTCATAGGATACAAGGTATTATTTCAATCTTCTTGTATCTGTTGAGGCCTGTGTGACCTACTATGTGATAAATTTTCGAGAAGGTTCCATGGGGTGCTGAGAAGAAGGTATAATCCTTTGTGTTTGGGTAAAATGTTCTGTAAATATCTGTTAGATCCATTTGATTCATGACATCGGTTAATGAAGTTATTTCTTGGCCTAGTTTCTGCCTCAATGACCTATTATTCAGTGAAAATGTGGTGTTGAAGTCTCCAAATATTAATGTGTGGGGAATGATGGGTGGATTAAGCTTTGTTAATAGTTCTTTTACAAATGTGGGTGCCCTTCTCTTGAGGCTTTAGATATGTAGAATTGTGATGTCCTCTTGGTTGATTATACCTTTGATATGTATGAAGTGTCCTTCCTCATGTCTTTTGATTAATTTTGGTTGAAAGTCTATTTTATTTTTTCAAGACAGGGTCTCTCTGTGTTAGCCTTGGCTGTCCTGGAGTCACTTTGTAGACCAGGCTGGCCTCGAACTCACAGCGATCCGCCCACCTCTGCCTCCCCAGTGCTGGGATTAAAGGCGTGTGCCACCACGCCCTGCTGAAAGTCTATTTTATTAGATATTAAAATGGCTACACCAGCTTGCTTCCTGTGACCATTTTCTTGGAATAGTTTTCCAGTCTTTTACCCTGAGGTAATATCTGTCCTTGTGGGTGAGGTGGGTTCTTGAATGCAGAAGAATGTTGGGTCTTGTTTATGCATCCATTCAGCTAGTCTATGTCTTTTTATTGGAGAATTGAGACCATTAATGTTGAGAGATATTAATGACAAGTGACTGTTAAGTCTCTTAAATTTTGATATTGGTTATTTCAGAGAGTTTGTGTGGTTGTGTTTTTGTGATGGTGTAATTATTTCCTGTCTAGTTTTGGTTTTGGCTTGTCCCTTTGGGGTTGATTTTTCCTTCTAGTAACTTCTGTAAAGCTGTTTTTTTTTTTTTTGTTGTTGTTGTTGTTGTTGTTGTTTTTTTGGAAAAGAACTGTTTGGATTTGTTTTTGCCATGGAATATTTTGTTTTCTCTGTCAATGATTATTGATAGTTTTGCTAGGTATAGGAATCTGGCCTGGCATCTGTGGTATATTTGGGTTTGCAGAAACTTTATTCAAGCCCTTCTGGCTTTTATGGTCTCTGCTGAGAACTCGGGTGTAATTCTGATAGGTTTGCCATTGTATGTTACTTGATGTTTTTCTCTTGCTGCTTTTAATATTTTTCTCCGTTCTGTATATTTTGTGTTTTTATTATTATGTGGTAGGAAGATTTTCTTTTCTGGTCTATTCTATCTGGTGTTCTGTAGGCCTCTTGCATGTTTATATTCAGCTCCATCTTTAAATTGGGGACATTTTCTTCTATGATTTTGTTGAAGATATTTTCTGGGCCATGGAGTCAAGTCTCTTCTCTTTCCTTGACGCCTATTATTCTCAATTTTCATCTTTTCATGGTGTCCTTGAATTTTGGATATTTTGTGTCTGGAATTTTTCAGATTTAGCATTTTCTTTGATGATTGCTTTGAGTTCTATGGTTGTATCTTCTAGTCCTGTGATTCATTCCTCCATTTCTTGGAGTTTGTTAGAGAAGCTCACCTCTATGTCACTTACTTTCTTCTCTAAGTTCTCTCATTCCCGTTTTTCTTCTGTCTGTGCCTTTATCACTGTTTCCATTTCAAACTTCAGATCTTGAAATGTTTTATTGATTTCCTTCATCTGGTTTTTTTTTTTTTTTTTCTGGTGTCTCTTGATAGGCCTCTTTTATGTCTTCCACCTGTTTTGCTGGGTCTTCCTGCATTTGATTATGAATTTTATTCATTTCCCCTGTTATCATCTTCATTACTAAGGATTTGAGGTCATTTTCTTGTATTTCAATTGTGTTTAGTTCTCAGGGTTGCCTTCTTTGGAATACCTGGAATCTGGAGACGCTGAGTTGTTTTGGTTTTTGTTGTTTACATTCTTTCACTGTCCTTTATTCTCTTGCTATCTCTGATGTCAGGTTGTAGCTTCTGGTATGATTCACTGGTTGTTGAGAGTGAGTAGTTGGTGAATGATTATAGGTCATGTGCCCTTGCCTGTGGGGATCAGGGAGTTCTTCCCTGGAACTGGCAGGTGACCTGGCTTCTGCTCTACACCTTAAGCTCCTGACTGGGTCAGCAGAGGTAGGTTTCTGTCTGATCCAATTTACACCACTGAGGGAATTCAGACCATCTGTGTTGGGAGACACTGTTTGATTTTCTCTCCTGACCCCTTGGGGCAGTCCAGCCTCTCCCAAACATGTGCAAGACCCCACCTGGCTATGGGGACTGGCCAGAGCAGGTTATAACTGCCCAATTGTGCAAGCATGGACTGCTATGGTGGGTAGATAGGTTCCTGCCTGGACCTGTTCAGACAGCAGGACTGTGGTGGTTCTGTCCCATTGGGTTGTGGCCACAGTTTAGACCCTGTCCAGACACCTCAGGGTTGTCCAGTTTCTGCCAACAGCGTGGGAGTCCCTAACGGGCCATGGAGACTGTCCAGCTGGGTGTTATCTGCTCAATTGTCCAGGCCCAGACCGCTGTTGCCAGCAGTCAGGTTCCTGCCTGGACCAGTCTTGAAAGTGTACCAGCGTAGATTGCGCACCTTTGGCAGTTCAGTCCCACTCAGTTGTGGCTGTAATTCAGACCCCATTCTAGACCCCTCAGGGCAGTCCAGCTTCTCTCACAAGTGTGGTAGTCCCTGCTGGGCCATGGAGACTGTCTGAGTCAGGCTTTATCTGCCTAATTATCCAGGCCCAGACCACTGTGGCCCTCAGTCAGGTTCCTGTCCGGACCAGTCTAGATAGCGGAGCCTTTGATTGTTTCTAACATTTATGGTTTCCATTGAAAAAATACTTCTTTCACCAGAATAAACCCACTCTTTGACACATTAATCTCTGCTGTTCAAAGTTTAGAATATTATCCTTGCAACCTACCTAGAATTCTTCAGCTCCAGAGATAGCCTCTATTCCAAAGAATGATGTTACAGTTCATCTCATTTATACGTAAAACAAAATAAAAATATCTATCCCAATAAAAGAATTATGACACAGTTTTTCTTGGAATTTGGTTATTATAATATTAAAGAAACTGGCTTTATTACATTTTTATCTTATTGGAGGTTGGAGGTCAAATACATGGCATTGACCATACTAAGAAGATACACTACCACTATGGCCCTTATCTAGAGTACAAAATTACTTAATGGAAAGTATGTTTTAGTTTTATTTCTCAGATATAAGTGTCTAGGTAAAGATTCACTGCAATCTCCAAATATAAAGTACAAAAAGGAAAAAGAACTACGTGAAGGGTAAAATACTTGTCTAGATTGAAAGGGGTCTTAGTTTAATATTAAATACCAAAAATTAAATGAACAAACAAATAAGTCTTGTTCTCTTATGTGAATGGGAAAGGAAGAAGAAAGAAGAAGAGAGAAAAATACTCATTAGTCTGTACTTACAGTTTCTGTCATTCATCTTTTCTTAGCATTCTGTGATGGTTGTTTTTTGAATTCCCCACAAGAAAGGGTTCCTCTGTGTAGCCTTGGCTGGCCTGGATTCACTTTGTAGGCCAGGCTGGCCTTGAACTCCTAGTGATCTGCCTGCCTCTGCATCCCAGAGTGCTGGCATTACAGGCCTGTGCGACCATGCCTGGTTTTTGATGGTTGATTTTAATGTCAACTTGCTACAAATTATAGACACCTTTAGGGAATATCAATTGAAAAGTGTTCTAGTTACCTTAATCAATGTAGAAAGTCTCAGCTCAAATATTTACAGCAACTTCTGGTAGCAGCCCAGATTTTTAAAAGGGGTGATGGGGAGACATGGCAGAAGAAAGCTTATTCATCTCTTGTTCCCTTGGCCTTCACTCTCTCCACGCAGTTAATTTATCCTGTTGCTGCTGCTGCTGATTTATTTGATGATATAAGGACCCAATGTTTCTAGCCTTCCATTGTTGTAGCACTCTGGGACTCTCCCATGTTTTCAGTGGCAGACAGGGACTGCTGAGCACCAGCCTTGGGGAATGAATAACTACCACAATCTCAGGTGTGATTTAGCTTTTGTTACTATTTCAAAGTATGCTGCCTTAATAAATTATGCATATGTTATATTACTCTAGAGAAGCCTGACTAATGCAAATTATCTCAAACTTTTAATCCCTTGATCTGATAGTTGACCAGATAAGGACCTACTGTGATCTAGGAAGAGCTTTGGAGGATGGGTAATAAGATGGGGAAATTATTATTTAATCACAATTTTAAACTAATACACATACTTTGATTCAAACTTGATAGACCAGATATGGTGGTAGATGTCATTAAATTCAGCACTCTGGAGGGAGAAGCAGGTAGCTCTTTGTGAGTTTGAGGCCAGACTTGTCTACATCATAAATTCCTTGACAGTCAGTGTTATGTAGAGAGACTCTGTCTCAAAACGAACAAACAACAAACAAAAATATTTAACGTTACATAAGAGAGTATAGTAATTTTAAAGTTAACAGTAATCACAGATTGTTATAAACATCATATATTTGGCAAATACAACTTATGATCATTACAGTCTGAAGACTGTGTGAAGAAAAGATTACGCTCGGTGAGACTTCATTTTTTAAAATTTATTCAGATTACAACTCAATTGTTCTCCCATCACTCGTATCCTCCCATTCCTCCTACCCTCCCACGGCCACCCTATTACCCTCCCTTAGTTCCATGTCCAAGGGGGATCTCCTCCCCACTTTATGGTTGCAAGCTAACAAGTCTCATCTTGGTAGTCTACCTATTCTTTCTTTCAGTTCCACCAGAGCTCCCCACCAAGGGGAGGTCATCAAATACGGGGCACCAAAGCTTATGTCTGAGTTAGTTTCTGCTCTCCACATAACTGTGGAGGATGTCCTGTCCATTCACTAGATCAGAGTAGGGGTTTGGTGTTTACTACTTGTATTGTCCTTGGTTAGTGAAATAGTTTGAGCAGACAGCCCTGGGCCCTGATCCACCAGTTACGCTGTTCTTCTTGTAGGTTTCTATGATCCTCTGGATCCTTCTATTTCCCCATCTCCTATATTTCTCGTAACTAGAGTCCCAATAAGATGTCCTCACATCTGTCCCAATCTCCTGGTAAGTGAAGAAATTCATGGGGCATACCCTTTGTATTAGTGCTGGTGACACTTCTTAAAAATAAAATTATTATAAAGCAAATATTTTACTATGTCACTGTTTATTTTTAAAACATGTTCCTAGCTGACTCTAGATATAATAATTTTCCTTTGTAATTCATACACCTCATCCTCAAAGATTAAAGCCTTTTTTCTTCCATGGAGTCACTGTGTTTCTTTCAGACTTTTAAGTACCTGTGTAATACCAGTAGAATGAGAATCAGAGCTGTGAATTAACTGGCAAACTACCAGATTTCTAAGAATAGACTTGTTTCTCCTAATCAGTCAAAATGTAAGAGTTGATGCAAGCCAAAATTGGCTTGTCATATTGACTTTTCAATCTAGAAATTACAATGAAATGTCCATTCTTTTATTTTGTTTTTTATTTAATGGGCCTATGGATGTATGGGTCCAGGGAGTCACATTTATAATTTCACTGGGTGAAGTAAGTTCAATGGCAGGAGAACAGTAAAAGGAAGTCAGACAACAGAATTATGATCCCTCTATTCAGTTCCCAATGCCAGTCCCATGCTCCCATCACTGGCATGAAGTCACAGGATTTTAGTGTGGAGCAGTTAAGGTGTATTTCTGGATCTCATTCCAATCATAACAAAATCATACTTGAATCATGGAAATATCACTGCTTTAGGTATCTCATGTTCATGTACCAAGTTTTATCTATTTCCTAGGAACACCTCCATTTTGGACATCTTTTATATTTTTCATATTCAAATCCTCCTCAGCTTTCATAAATACATACTACTTTTCTTTGTGAAACTCGTCCCCACCTATAAACCTAACCCATGTTCATGAGGAAATGTTGTGTTATTGGTTAAGACTTAGGAACGCAGCACATTTTAAGATGCTGACCAAGCACAACAAAAGATTCAATTTTAGGTGCTGGGAATCCTATCTGATGCTTTTAGTAAGCCAGAGACTAAAAATAATATGACAAAATAACTCTTCTCACTGTGATTGCTAGCAACAAGAAAGCTGTACTGTTGGTTATACTGGACCTCTTTTTGTAAGGCTAATTGGAGACTGTGATAGAACAGTCCCTGGTGACGTCACTTGAGCCCCTATGTTCAGCCAGGCCAGTGGTCCATTTCAGTGCACTCCACAGTCTTCCTTTGGGTTTGCAATTCTCAAAAACTATAAAGAGCTCCACATTTAACTGGCTCTGTCAATTTGAGTTTGTTGTCTTTCTATTGAAACCAAAATATTACAGAATAATAAACTCTTAATATACTCAAGCCAGGCCCAAATACTCCAAAATCTTTTTGCTAAACATTTCCAGAGAGCATTGAGCCTTTGCCTGGAGTTTTATCTATCTTTGGGAACACATGTGATGTCAGTCACAGCTAGGTCAATAAACTTTGCCTGTGAACAAGAAAGGCTTAAGAATAGTTCTCTTTGTTTTCTTTGAATTCTGACCCTGCATGTTAAAGAGATGCTACTGAGCAGTGCTGGTAGATTTCTTATTAGCTAAATCTCAGGGTACACTAGGCTGGGCTCACTCATATTCTATTACCTTAGAGTGACTTAGTTACAGGTAACGAGTGACCAGATTTTATACGTTTTTAAAATTGAAAATAGATTCTTTTCTCTTATAATAAACCTGATTATAATTTCTCCTCCCTCTAGTTTTCCCAGGACCTCCTTACCTCTTTCCTCCCATGGATTCACTTTATTTCTCTCATTTGGGAAAAAAAAAACAGGCTTCTAAGAGATAGCACCCAAACATGACAAAATAAAATAAAATATGATGAAGCAAAAACTGTCATATTAAAGTTTTTCATGGCAATCCAACAGGAGGAAACAAATTCCAAGAACAGGTACAAGAGTGAGAAACACATTTTTTCTAACAGTCTGGAGGTCCATAAAAATAATATGTAAATAGCTATGATACATATACAGAGGACCTATTGTAGAGCCAAGTAGGTCCTGTGCTTGCGGCTTCAGTCTCTGTGACTTCATATGTACCTTGTTTACTTGATTAAAAGGGACTTGTTCTCCTGGTATTCTCCATCCCCTCTGGCTCTTACAATCTTTCCACCTCCCTTTCCATGGGTTCCCTGAGCTCTGAGAGTAGGGATTTGATGGATTACTCCAATTTAGTCTCTCTCTCTCTCTCTGCTTAATGTCAGGTTGTGGGTCTCTGCATCTGCTCCCATCAGCAACCAGAGGAAGCCTCTCTGATGATGACTGGACAAGGCACTGATATATGATATAGGGTAATATACTTCGGAATCATTTCATCCATATAGATTTTCTGGTTCTTGGTTACCCAGGACCTTGGGTGTAGGTCCTTTTCATGGAATGAAGAAGTACCCAAATGTATTATTACTATTCTGCTATGAAGCAAACACAATACAACAAAAAGAAAGTAAATTGCCTAATTTAGAAAAATTAAAAGGAACCAGTACATGAAGAAACTCATAGCATCAAAAACCTTTCTGCCTTGTTCTATGATGGAATTCTGTAAAAGGCATGGGCTGTTATGGCTATCCTTTTCCATTTCACTGATTTTTTTCTTTCTCCTCAATTCTGAAGAAGTCTGCTAAGGTTGAACGGAAGCTGGAGTGGATTTGCCACTCAAGCAACTATTGCTTTTTACCTGTCAACATATATTCTTTTATTTTTAATCACCTTCTCTGCCAAGCATAGTAGCAATTCTGGCTCCTACTATCTCATGTCACCAATTTCGTCACCAGAGAATAAGACTCGGTCACAAGATAAGAGAGAGAGATGCTCGTTAAGGAAGATGGCATAGGAAATCAGCCTAGATCCCTAGACTATAGTGAGAACAGACCTGTGCCACTCTCTACAGTTTCTAGTTATTTGTCTGTATAGCTCTTTCTTACAGCGTGTAGCCTTTATATAGCTGCAGCAGTACCTCAAGGGCTGGCATGTACTTTTGATTTTCTGCCTTTGCAGGTGGTTTAAATAAACACTATGTTACAAACTATCATACAAACCATCCTCATGCCTCAGGGGCAGGGTAAAGTTAGAATAACCTTTCTACATCACCCATCTGCTGCTCTAAATTTAGCTAGCTGGAGATATAGTCTGAGAAACTATTTTGCCCAGTCTATGGTCAAATTTAGAAAACCCAAATTGTGTGTATCTGTATGCTTCATGTACTCTGTACATGAAGAAATTATTGCAGGTCTCTCAATTCAGTAATAAGATTATATATAAGTATTAATGTCAAAATTATGATTCCAGTCAACAATAAAAATAAATTTTAAGTACCTTCCAAGAATTAGGTATTATATGACATGCCACCAGCATATTGAGTGGTTCAACACTGTCACTATGTCCACATCGTCACATTAGTGAAATACTGACTTCAGATAAATAAAAAAATTCACAATCTTAAAAGTGATAGAATCTGAGCTAGTCTTGGATATCAGGGAAAGCACATTATATGATGTAACAATGAAAGATGAGTAGTGAATTAAACAAAGAAACAAGGGCGGGGCCCCACAGCTCAGTGAGCAGACTACACAAAGCAGACAAGAAAGGGGAGTTACAAGTATCAATTTGGCTGGAACCTAGAGGAACAAGAGAGAGCACCGCCCTTGGGGAGACCAGAAAGATGGGAAGGAGCCAAAGTTTGGAGAGCCTCATAAGCCATGTTAAGAATGTTTTTAATTAAAGTAGACTTGAGGAAAACTCTACAGATTTGGAACAGATGCTGTGGGAAATGGGAACTAGCTGTCGAGAGAGGAGGAAAGGGATTGCCAGTGTTTGCAAAGACCCAGCTGAGGTTGGCCATCATGACAATGTAATGAAAGCAATCAGCAAAGCTATTTAATTTTCTCCAACAACACTTAGCAGCCTGGAAATCGGGATGAGAAATATAAGTAACCAGCTTGCCTCAGAATTAGGCTGTTCTTGGAAAAAATATTAACAAAAAGCAAAGAAGGTGTTTGTGTGAGCAGTGCTCATAAGGTTGAGGTTGAGATTCTGATCTTTTAAGAAATAAATTCTAGAAAACACATCTAACATAGTGGGTGTCCAAACATATCTCTGGAGGTTTGTATTCCCTGAACCACCTTGTTCACTTCTGGACTCCATAATTTCGGAATCCTATATTTTCAGGGAAGTTATTAAGAGTGTTTAAGATAAAAAGGAAAGTTGTGTATTGATTTTAAATTGAGAAAATATATATAAAAAGATGTAGTGTTTAACATATTTTCCATATAAAGTAGACACACAACAAGCAGGCTTATTTTTGTTTTTGTTTTACAAAGAAAGAAGTTGCAGTTCTTTGAAAATTTAAAAAGGAGAACTGCTAAAGAACAAAGTCCTGAGGCATTGATGCTACAAATTAATATGAATGAAGAGGTGATAAAAAATGAACTCCATAGATATATAGATACTGACATAATGAAGAAAACAAATGGAATCTGTATCAGTTACTATTTTTTAGCAGCATAGCAAAAGCTAGGCTCATTGAGGAAAAGTCAACCTCAATTGGTAAAATGTCTTTCTTAGATTGGTCTGTAGGTAGGTCTGTGGGGGTGTTTTCTTGATTACTGATGATGTGCGAGGGCCTAGGGCACTATGAGTGGTGTTATCCATGGGCAGGTTGTCCTGTGCTGTATTAAAAAAAGCAGCATTAGCAAGCAGTCATGAGCAGACACCTCTTCAGTTCCTGCCTCAAGGAAAATCTTCAACTTCCCTTTATGAAGCTGTGCTGGGGACTTGTTAGTCAACTGACCCTTTCTTTCCCGTGTTGCTTTTGGTCATAGTGTTTAAAACAGCAACAAAAAGCAAAACAGAACAAAAACCATTTGGGTAGTGAATGTCAAAAACTGCAGGCCAAAGTGAGACCCATAATGATAACATGAGGAAAAGAAAAACTGTGAATTGTAGGTTGTGTTTTGAGATTTATAGTTCCCAGCCACAGAAATTGTATGTGAGGACATCTTGGAATTTATTATCATGCTTTTGCTCTTGGAGCTCTAAGTTCCCCCCCCCTTTTAAATCTGTCTCTCAATAGAATCATGGTTTTCTTTTTGAGGGGACTTTGCCTCTTGATGTGCTTGCTGGCAGTGATACCAACAAGGACCATAACTTGTCTTGCCCATCAGTATGTCTCTCCCCATTGGCTGATCATGATTTCAAGTACAGCATGTGTGAAACTGTCTGACCTTCTGAGTCCTTCTATTTCCCCATCTCCTATATTTCTCTTACCTAGAGTCTCAGTAGGATGTCCTCACATCTACCCCAATCTCCTGGTAAGTGAAGACTTTCATGGGACATGCCTCCTGGGCTAGTGTCCAGATATAAGTGAGTATATACCATTTGACTCTTTCTGCTTCTGGGTTAACTCACTCGTTATGATCATTTCTAGTCCCATCCATTTGTCCACAAATTTCGGGATTTCCTTGTTTTTAGTAGCTGAGTAGTACTCCATGGTGGAAATGTACCACAGTTTCTTTATCCATTCTTCAACTGAGGGACATTTAAAAAAGAATAAGCCGGCTACCAAGATGAGACTTGATAGCCTGTGACCATATAGTGGGGGAGGAGGTCCCCTCAGTCTAGACCTAGGGAATAGGGTGAAAGTGGGAAGGAGGGAGGAATGGGAGGATACAAGTGATGGGATAACAATTGCGTTGTAATCTGAATAAATTAATAAAATAAAAAACACTAAAAAAAAAAAAAGAAAGAAAGAAAGAAAAGAAAACTGTCTGACTAAAGATAGCAATCTCATCTCTTCAATCTCACACTCTTCACCCTACCCTGCTATCATCAGTCTACGAGCTGTCATGAGAGGGGTCTACCTGCTTGCAGGTTAGTGTTGTATCCAGTGATGTGTTAGTCATTGTGACATTTTGCTGCCTCTCTTTTGATGGCATACTGCCTTTTAGGCTTTGAACTCTGTTATCAATTTATTGTGACCACTGACTTCGTCGGTGTGTCAATGTTCCCAATCAGGCACACAGAGAATAAAAACTTACTGCCTCCCCTTTGGTCCTCTGTTTTGCTTTCTGTAGTTGTAAACAAAAAGAAGACTCCTTTCAATTTTCTTTTGCTTCACCATCACATTTAGCTTCTAACTCTGTCTCCATGCTCCTATCTGCATCCCTAGGAAGTCAAGGAAACTAAAATTAAATAAACAATAGTGAGCGTATTTGCACTTAGATTTTAGAAACAGTTCTCATGTATAATTGTCTTAGTGCCAATATTGACTTTATTAGCATAATTAATTATTTATATTTATATCCATGTAGACTCCAGGAATCCATTTTTGTATTTTTATAACATTATTGTTATTATGATTAGCCCTGTTTTTCTTATTCTAGGTGAGACTGACATTCTGTCATTTCTACTTTTATTAAGTTAATTTCTTATTCATCCATTTTTTTCCTCTCAAAAATAAGTTTCTTCTCAAAAATCCAGATATCCTTAGTAGGGACCTCACAGGATGCAGCACCTCTGGGCTGCCTCTGTTTGCTAAGGCCGGATGATTAAGTCCATAGCTTTGGTCGCTCTCTAGTTACCAAGCAAAATTGAATATTTTTGTGGAAGCAGAAATAATTGTCATTTTTTCCCTTCTCTACAAAAAAGTTGACCCTTGCACATGCTCAGTAAAAACAGCCATTTTGGACTCTCTGGATACTTATATCTAATTCATTGTTCTTATTCTCCTAGCTTTTTTAACTGAAATATTTTCACACAATATATTTTGATGATATTTTCTCTTTCCCCAATTCCTGTCAGATGTTTCCGACTCCTTATCCTCCCAACTTCATGCTCTCTCTCCATTCATAAACAAACAAACAAAAAATCCCCCAAACCAAAAATCCAACCATTTTGCAAATCTAGGCTTGTGAAGTTCCTGTATATTACCTGCTGCAACAATTACCATTTGGCCTCTTCTTTGTTTCTTTGTTTCTTTCTTTGTTTCTCTGTTTCTTTCTTTGTTTCTTTCTGAGACAGGGTTTCTCTGTGTAGCCTTGGCTGTCCTAAACTTGCTTTGTACACCAAGCTGGCTGTGACCACACAGAGATCTGCCTTACTCTGCCTCCCCAAATGCTGAGATTACAGGCATGAGCCACCATTGCTGACTCACCGCTTTTCTTTGTATCTTTCCATTCTGGAAGAGTATTTTACTGTAACAGTCTATAAAATATATTTATTGTCAGCTTATATTGTATATCCAGATTTTTAGTGTGGTAGTCATTGCTAATGTTGAAGAACAGCTGAAAGAAAGATAGGAGGAATTCATGGGTTTTAAAGTTTTTCACTTAGGTTATTAGATTTCATTGACCAAATCAAATCATGAGGCCAAAGTTTACTTTCATGAAACAAACTATAATTTCCCTTGAGAAGCAATCTGATAAAGGTATGTGTAGTAATACCGAACCCAATAGGAATGGTACTGAACATTTTGAACAAATGATTCACTGTGCACTAATTTATACTCTGAATAAATTGGCCTCATTCACTCTCATGTCTTCAATAAAGACTCTCATGTTTCTCTCCAAAAAGATACCTTATCCAAGAATCTTACTTATGTCTATTCCACACACTAACAGCCAGGCTGATATAATATTCATACAGGTAATTGCGTTTCTGTAAGTATCAGATTAAATGGGTGTTTTCTCCATTCTTGTTTTACTTTTACTCTTTTGCACTTTATTTGGCTCATAGATTCTTATTTTAATCAACACTATATCAAAGCACATGCTACATGGTATTTAAAAATTACATTGCTTAACTGTCTGTTTCTCCTCATACTGCATGCCCAGAGACAGTGAGTTTCTTGAGGTTCAGAGCATGTATCTATCAGTCTATCCTCATTGATTATTCATGTACCTTTATGTTTCTAAATTTTGTGAAATACCTATCAAGTACTCAGTGCATGCTTTGTTGTTTTTTCAGTGAATGGTGCAGTTGAGCAAGTTTCTAGTCTATTTCTATTTCTTTCTCTACCATTACTTCGCTGTAACAACATTTGGTTCCTTTTCTGAATCCAGAATGTACTGAATATGTCTTCAGCCTGTAATGAGTATGATCTCCACCTCAGCAATATGTACACTTATCATACTTGTGTCAGGCCTCACTTTTGTGGGTTTCATGTCCCACGTTGCTCATTTCTCCCATTCCATGTCCAGCTAGTTATACAGTCAGTCATTCTTATCTTCTGAAGATCTGACTGAGCATGAGGATACAATAAAGAGTTGGGGTGTTGAGGACAACATCAAAAAGCTTGAAACACATACAACACACAAAATTATTTGTCCATGTAAAATCAGGGGTTATGAACTCTTAGAAAAGCCTCAATGTATTTGCAACCTTTTAGTTATATTATTCTATTTGATGAAAATAATGGAATAAAAGAAGTGGCCAATTATGAGGTTGGTAAATTATGCACCTATGGAAATACTAAGTTATACTGAAATGTTGTGTAGAATTAAAGAGGAGCCCAAGTTCAATAGAAATAGGTGTGCTGTCTGATCAACTGTGAAACTGTTGAAAATCTTCAATGTAATATAGAGATAACTTCATTCTCATATATATATTAATATACTACTTATAATACTTATAATACCCAAGTTGTAGAATCAGTTTCAATGGCCACCAGCAGATTAGTGGATAATGTGAATATGATGTATATACAAGATATAATTTTATTCATCCACAAAGAAATTCTATCACTTTCAAGGGAATGGATAATGGATAGAACTGGAGATGTTCAGATTAAGCCAAATAAGTCAAACTGAGAAAATAAGATACATTTTATGTCTGTATACACACACACACACACACACACACACATGAATGAATGATAGAAAAATAGAAAAGGAATTATTTGAGAAAATTAACAAACAAGTCTGGTGGGAGGGGTTGGGGAAACCAGTGAACTCTAGTGGAGTTGAATAAGAATGTGGTCACAAATTGTCGGACATATTTCAATGCAAATGAATATAGGCTAATACAAATTTTTTAAATGTTCTTTTAGGAAAATAATGCCAGAATGAAGTAAATGAAACTGAGATCTGACTTTTTATATGTATGTATACAACTAGAGTAATTACAGAAAACCCCAAAGCAAAAAGAAACACAGAGAGATCAAAATAGTAAGACATAGATGCTATTTTGAAATTTTGAAAAACAGGGTGTGGTAGAGGACTTTCACTGAGGAGCAGTTACTGAGTGTAATACAGGGAGAAAAGGGGAGAGCAGATGAATAACACTAAGAGTATTTTTTAAAAATAGGACTAATATTGAGTATGTATGTAGCTTAAATAAAGTTATGCAACTTGGAGTGACAGTGCGCTCCAAGTGCAATAGAGAAACAAAGCCCAGTGACAGGGAGAAGGGAAAGACTGTAAGAGGCATAGGACCAGGAAATCTGTTACAGAGTGTGTTTTATTTATAGGACAGGAAAAATTCACCCATTCGTGAAATCTCAACAATACAGTTGCCAAAAGAAGACCTGAACGGTGACATCACACTATCTAGCCTGCCAAAGTGAATATGGGAGATCTCACAAGGCTACGATCCTAAATGAAGAACTACAGGCAAATAACGACTGCTGAGAGATGAAGAGTCAGGTCAATCGGAAATAAGCTCCCTACTTGATTATCCAGTGTCAAGTGGAGTGGTCAGCCCTAAAAATATGGGCATATGAGCAACACCAAATTGACTCAATAGTTTGTATTTATATATTTGTATGTATACATCTAACAAAAATAATTAAAGAAAATAGGCCAAGAATTTGAGAACAGTTGGGGAGACAACATGGAAGTTGTTGAAGGGAAGTTTAGGAGAAGATGTAAATACAACATTCATATATGAAATTCTAAGAATAAGTATAAAAAAAGCAGAGAGGAAAAGAAAAACAATCATCTGACTGTCACTACATTATCATACATACAAGTATGACTCACACCAATAGGAGCCTAATCACTTATTTTAAGTTAATGGTATATATATTTTATATACATATATAAAATGATATAAATTGTATGTGTGTTGTTTTTCTGTATATATGTATGCTTGTTTAGTTTTGAGATTATATGGTATTATATGTATATATTTATATGTAATTATGTATTGTTATAAATTTATTAGGTTTTGATTACTTAATGTAATCTGTACTACTTAATGTTGTCTCAAATAATTCTTGCCATGGCTATAACTATCTTTATAATATTCATTTAGCAACTATGTATGTTTATGTATTTTGCATATACAAAAATAGCACATATTTGGCAATAATCTTGAGTAGATAAGGAATACCATCCTGATAAATTTCATATTTCAAAAGAATATAAATTCCACACATACATCTAGGCAGCAATTATAATTTGAAACAGCATCAATTAAGACACTTAGCTTTGGCTAATAATCGATATGTATTATAATATGAAAGTGAAATGTTTTCCAAGAGCTGTACTGACATCCTGATAGGAAGCTAGCACATTAGAAACAATTATAACAAACACCATGGGACTTTAAATGATTTCTTTATTGTAGATGGTTTACAGTACTGTAAATTATACTTAAATTTTGACAGTAGGAAATGAAGCAATGCTGGGTCATAGGCACACTATCATAACATAAGAAATTAACAATAAAAGAACAAAGGCAAGACACTTCTAATAAGGGAAGTGATGAAATGCTATTTTTAATCCTAACACTTTTTTCTTTTTCAACACTTTTATGGAATATACTACCTTTGCTTTGAGATGCATTTTAGGGAGACATTCTTGTGATGAGTAGATGGGAGGGGATTTGAACCTGAAGTCACTCCAAGTGGAGCAGTTATTTGTGTGAAGCCCATTGTGTACCATCAATACTGATTTATGGTTACTTCATGACCACCTTTTCTGCTTCTTTTTTGTCTACCTACTGGAACAAAAAAAGGTATAAAATGATTGAAAAATTATTTTATAAGATTAAGTTAGTATAATAGAGTAGATACAATATTTATGGACCAGAATACTAATGACAAAGATTTTGAGAAAGCATACATTAAAATATGAAAAATACCAAGTTAAATTTAATTCAAATAAAGAATCTAACAAATTCATTTCATAGATTTTTTTTCAATGCCTTATTTTAACAAAGATTTCAACAAAAATGTGTTATTATGTAAAGCTAAGTTAATAATTTGGGTAGTAGAACCTAAGGTTCATGAAGCAAAAATATAGACTTAGGAGATTATAAATATTTTGATTAAAATATACTTATATGAAAAGGATGAATTCTGAAGTAGAGGTGCAAACAATTTTTGGATGAAGTTACCTGGTCAGTTGCTATGAGGATTTGCTCTGGCTGCTCACTGGGCAGAACAAGGCCTTCCTTAATATAGTGAGGAAGCAGCATCACATGCTCTTTCTATCCTGACTTCAGCAAATGGATTTTGTTTTATTTTATTTTCACCAAGCATGAGGTTTCTGCTTTCAGAGTAACCATGCTCCATAAAGCGTATGCACATCACTTTTTCAATGAGCATTTATAGTGAACTATTGTAAGCATATGTAACATAACTCTTACATTTTTAAATCCCTTTAGGAACATTGAGGAACTTGACATAAGTTTATCATTTTGAGTAATTTGGTCAAAGTTTCCGAACAATGTGTACACAATGAGAAATGGCTCTAAGTCTAAGATTCAACACACCATTCATTGGTTCTTGCTGTTACTGCTTCCTCCCAGAGGAAACTGACTACAGAAGACATGTCTACCATCGATCCCTCATGCCCAGGGATAGAAAATGGCTTCTACGTTACCTTCTAGTGGTTAGCCATAAACCACAGAGCCAAACAGTGCAGGGGGAGAATTAAAAAGGGTCTAATCCTGGGCAGCCAGCTGATTCCACTTATAAATGTCCATATACTATGAAGGGAAGGACAGATTAGAAGGAGCAGCTAGGACCCTGTTTTTGAAACTCAAAAAAATTAGTATTACTTTATGAAAAATTTTGTGTATGCGTGTGTCCACGTGTGGGTAAATGTACGTGGTGCAGGTGCTGACGGAGGTCAGCAGCTTTGGATCCACTGTTCCTGGCTTTGCAGACCACTTGAGACACCTGATAACCATTTTGGGAGGTAAATTCAGGTCCTCTGGAATAGGAGAAACTATTTATAACACTTTATCAACAACTTTAACTTGGCAAATTGTCTTAAAGCAATGACTAAATTTCTATATTCAAGTTTAGTTTTCATAATTTCTAAGCCTTTTCTAGTTTTAACTGATACATTCTACAAACAAAACCAAATAAATTTATATAACTAAGGAACTCAATTTAATTTGATAAAAATTATTTAACTTGCTGGTTTTGCAAAATGTTTTCTTGGATGCTAGAATGTAGTAATCAACAAAGAAGACACAATGGTTAGATTCTAATTGAGAGGTGGGTAATGATTAAACTAGAACTTACCTGAGAAGCAATATGATTCTTTCATACTTCATCTTGGTTGTCAATTTGAGATTAAAATCATGTAGGTAGCAAGCTTCTGAGAGGTAGGTATATTTTGATGTGACTTCATATTAATCTCATATATAATTACAGAGCTATTATGAGCAGACATGATGAAAAGAATAAATGGAGCCTTTCCAAATCTCTCTCTCACTCATGCATGGAAATGTGAGAAATTGTTCAGAGGGGAATCACAGTTAAACTTGAGCTTTGCAGGGTTAACAGTAGGTAGACCTTGCCAATGAAGCACATCAGGAGACAGCAAAAGGAGCATGGAAAGTCAGAAAGAATAGAGCTGCAGCAGGTTCATTGCTAACAGGAGGCTGAAGGTCTTCCATAATATGTTGTAGTATGTGGGTTTCCTCTTTAGCACAGCTGAGCCATGGGAGATTCTAAACAAAGGTGGAGGGTACAGTCAGATGACCAGCTCTGCCTTCCAGATTCAGGTCTGTGACCCTCTGAGAAGTGTAGGCTAGTAAATGCCATATATGTCATATGAAGAGTGACAGGTATCCTACATGCTAGAGTAGGACCATGGAAATGCCAGCAGAAACAGAAAAGGTCACTGGGCACTAAGAGGACATTTCTCATACAGCTTCTGTGTGCCGGCATTCTAAATGAAAGAAGACTAAGGAAGAGCAGCAATGCCACACTGGGCCAGACAGATAGGGTTCTAATGTGGGGGACCATGGCAGCATGGGTAAGTCTAATTTGCTTTAAGATCTAAGAATATAGGAGAAAAAATAAGTGTCATAGCTGAAAGTTATCCATGTGACAGAAGATTGAATTGTGGCTTCCACTTTGAAATTTAAATACATGGTACAGGATTGAGACCCATAAAATCGCACCAACATGGCTGCCTAAATATGAGCTGAGCAATCACCACAATGGACATGCCAACATGGACAGACGCAAGACTATGAGACTTCAGACCTGCCCAAAGAACGCTGGACTGCTGTGAGTGGGAGAAATAGTTCTCTCCAGGGGAGAATACATCAACTGGTCATTCAAAAACAAATAGTCAGCCCTTGTGCGGCATAGTTTTGTGTTTATTTCACGTGAGCTGGAATTATCTGAGAAGAGGGGACCTCAGTAAAGAAAACGTTTCCATAAGATCTGGTTGTAGGCAGACATGTAAGGCATTTTCTTTGTGGGGAGCCATGCCAAACTCTGCCATGTCAGAAATCCTGTGCTTAGGATGCATGCTGTAACCTTCAAGTTGTTGACTTTTGCCTCAAGAGGTCTTGTGTTCTAGGCTATCCTTGGACTATTTATCTTTGAAAGAAGTAGGGAAATCCCAACTTGGAATCACCCAGAGGATCAAGGAAGTTCTTACAGGGAACTAGGAAGTTCTACAGGGAGCAATTAAGGCTATTGTATTCTTGCCTGGGGGTTAGGGTGAGTGAGAT
Organism: Acomys percivali; assembly: GCA_907169655.1. Lineage (NCBI taxonomy): Eukaryota > Metazoa > Chordata > Mammalia > Rodentia > Muridae > Acomys > Acomys percivali. The sequence continues at coordinate 86,832,450 of OU015743.1, read as the reverse complement.
TAGAATAGACCCTATTGACATTGCTCTCTCTATATTCTTACTAGTTGGGCATTAAAGTGAATCTTGATCATAAATTTCCTGACTTGATTCATTATTTCTCACGTCTCTGTACCCTATTTTCAATCCCCACTCCCTCTTTCAGGTGAACCCTGATTCGATTTTTCCCACATGCTGAGACACAACATTTCTTAAGTAGTAATTGATAGGTGAGGGCCTAGCTCATTGTCGGTGATGCCTTCCATGGCCTGATAGTCCTGGCTTCCATAAGAAAGCAAGCTGAGCAAGCCACTATGCAGCAACTCTCCACCGTCTTGGCATCTGTTCCTGCCTCCAGATTCCTGTCCTGTTTTAGTTCCACTCCTGACTTCCTTCTACATGAACAATGATATGGATATATAAGCCAAATTACCCTTTCCTCCCTGTCTTGCTTTTTGGTTATGATGTTTCATGACAGCAAAAGAAACCCTAACTATGACATCCCTGAAAATATGCATACAAGTTACAATACACAGACTGAACAGGTTATATTTATGAATATATATGCATATAACATTAATAAAAATAGGCATAGACTTGAAAGAGAGGAAGGAGAGGCATATGGCAGGGCTTGGAGGGAAAAAAGGGAAGGAAGAAATGATGTCATTTTATTATAATATTAAAATTAAAACTAAAAGAAATAATTAAAAATCCACTTGGGTGTGTGTGTTGGGGAGGTGGCCCAGCAGGTAAAGGCAGTTGCTGCCAAGCCTGAGAACTTGAGTTTGGAGCCTTGGAATCACATGGTAGATGCAGAGAACCAGTCTGGTTCCTGGTTGTTTTCCATATGTGAGCCATGACAGGCACAGGCCCTACATTCCAGGAAGTAATAAACAATTGTAAAATATTTAAATTGTAACATTACAGCACTGTGTCAATCAAGTAGATAATAATGACCATGCCTATTTGATCAATATGATGCCAATTCATTTTACTACTCATACAAGTAATTATATGGGTTATTTGTCAAATACCTAACTTAATTGAGATTGTGCTAAGAACTTTTCATGTACTAGTTTTTTAACTTAATCTTTGTAAGTGACCTGTCAAACATGAATCACGATTATCTCTACTTATTTTACATGAATCAGAAACTGAGAGAGACTATGCCGTGTGTTTAGGGTAGCCAGCTAGCAAAGGCCAAGGGCAGTGATTCTCACCCTACTGTGAGCTCTGTGACAGCAGTAACCAATTTTATTTCTCTCAACACAGCATGGTAGTTCATTTAGAAGACTTCTTGGAGGCTCTCCCCTCAAAAAAAGATATATACCCTCTCTTATTCAAGATTTAGAATTAGAAGAGCAAAACAAAAAACAAGTAATTTGTATTTTCATTGAAATGCCCTTGATTTTTTTATAATATCACATTGATAGGTTGACTGGATTGTTAGATAATTTCCCTTAACAGAAGTAAAAAACTCCAGGATTTGATTGGAAGTGTGAGCAGAACATGGCTTCTGGAACTAGCAGTACTGGGTTCTAATCTGATTCAGCACTTTATTAACAGATTGTTCTTAGCAATTTTCTTTTCTCACATATTTTCAAATCTCACATATGTCAAATGAAGGCTCACGTCAGTGATGCCTATATAGTGACACTCAACAATCACAGCTACAAGCTTTTTAAATATTAAATCCATCGACCACTGGGCTGGAAGCTATAAACTAACAAGATGGTTACAGAATGCTTCCCTTTCCTCTCCTAAAATCAGGACACATCATACCCACTTTGCTCTGGGTAATTCTCCAAGTCTCCTCTTTGTCTCTCCTCTGAATCTGTGAAGCAAACTGAAATTAATTGAGGGATGACTGGAGCTCCTTTTCGAGTCTTGGGGTCCATGTGCATAGACTGGGACCTGCCATCCTCAGCACGCCTGTCACCAGCTCCTTCTCACTTTCTGCTTGGCTTTTTGCCCTTCTATCCCATGTGTTGGCTGTTCTCATTTCCAGATCAGAGCTGACCTTTTTTGTAAGGTTAAGAAAAGCGTTAAAAGCCCCTGCCTTTTTACTGTCATACATTATTAGCTTTTTCATCCCATCAAATAAAAGGGCTGCATTCTCCTCTACTGAGCTCTAGTGACTGGTGAATTTAAGACAGGCTTTTCCTCTGCATTTTCTTACAGTTTTCCAAAATACAACACTATTAATTGCTTTTGTAAATATAGTAAAATAACCTTCCATATCCAAAGTAATTAAAATGATATTGAATGACCTTCAATTAATAATGCTAAAATATACTTGGAAAATTAGAGCAATATCTTTTCATTGTTCAGTATGCATGTATATTGTATGCATATTGATATTTCAGTACATATTGATAGAGTCACAAGCTGATGACAAAAATATACTGTTTTTTAATAAATGTGTTTTGAAATTGCACAGACTTGCATGTAGTGAAGAAGAAAATAAATAGAACTATATTATGTACCTTTTAGTGGAGTTTCCTTAAGTATTTTAAAATAAATAATTATTGTTTGCATTGTCAACACATGGAACTTTGATAAGCCTGATATAGTTGCCTCAGATCTGAAAACATTTTTTTTTTCATGGTGAGTTTTACTATATCAGTATCAGTTGGTTTACTATATCAGTAACCATATGCTGGAAAACAATTTTCTTTGTTCTGTGGGGAGTTTTTGAAAAAGAAAACAAAACAAACAAACAAAATCAAGATTTCTTATTACATCTGTATAAGGATAAACTAATTGTAATATTTCAGTCAAGTGTTTTCACTTTGTGTATCTAATGATTTGGGGTACAGAAAAGATCCTCCCTGTCATCCCGTTGCCACCAACACAGAGCAGCAAGTCCTATTGCTGTGTTTGCTAGTTTAGTTGGATGCATGTTTAACATGATATTCTCTGTTGTAATACCTATTTTGTCCAAATTTTGACAGAATTAGAATTCTCTTCAGATACTTTTTAAGTCAGGAAAACTGAATGGATGCTCTTTCATAATAGAGAGTCTAATACTCTCTTCAGATTTCTACAATGTTTTATATGATCTAATCATAAAACTAAATTATAATGATGACAGTCTTCCATATCTGGCTCCTCTGAGTCCCTTTAAATTAAGTCAATGCCATTACAATTCTGGAAATTAGAGGCTATGACTTGGAGAACAATTAAAAATATAACATGATTTACCTATTGATAAAAGATAATCTTAGAAAGTTATTTTCATGGAAATTGTTAAACCTTAATATATTTCATGTGGGTATAAGAATTTTATTTCCCCAGGTAAGGAAATTAAAATCATAAGCTCATTTGTAAGTACAAGTAAACTGTGTCCTCAAAAAAATAATTCGGAGGTTTAACCAGGGTTCTTTATTTATAGAAAAAAGTCCTGATTTTCCTCATAAATTAAAAATGGAAGCCAAAAGTATCTACACCATAAAACTAATCCTAAAACTAGAAAATTAAACTCACTAAATAGAAACTTCCCAGTTCAGAATGATAGGAGCCAGCAAATCGGTGAAGAGCTGTAGACAATATAGATTGGATAAGATTTTAGTCATGTTTTTTTATATTTCATTTTTTTATTATTTAACTAATTTCTTCAGATTACGACTCAATTGTTATCCCATCACTTGTATCCTCTCATTCCTCCCTCCCTCCCACTTTCACCCTATTCCCCTCCCCTAGGTCTAAGACTGAGGGGGGCCTCCTCCCCCACTGTATGGTCATAGGCTATCAAGTCTCATCTTGGTAGCCTGCTTATTCTTTCTTTGACTGCCACGAGGCCTCCCAACCAAGGGGAAGTGGTCAAATATGACTCTGACATGAACTCTGGTGCCCCATATTTGATTTTACTCATGTTAATAGGAGATTGGTAGGTATAGTAATATGGCTGAAGTGTTAAAAGTAATTAACTGGGAAGACAGTAATTCATTTAGTTTTAATCCAAGTTTATACCATTCTTTCCCCTTTTGTGTCTCTCAATGTATGTGGCATGTATATGTTGAATATGCATGATTTTGTATGAGTGCAGATGCTCTGGGTGTGTGAGTGCATGTGCACATGTGCTTATACAGGTAAAAGCAAAAGGTAGGTACCGAGAACCACTTCTCATGTCACATACTTACTGATGCAGCATCTCTCAGTGAAACACAGAGCAGTGATACTGCTGTTCTGGATTGCCATGCCCAGACAGTATGTGGTTGTTGTGATCCAAACTGTGCCCGTTGCCCTAGTGGTAGGCAGAAACAGTCATAATGCAGAAAGATTCCGGGCATGATCTAGGGTAGATGCAGAGCCCAACTGCTGTAGAGGCTTTCTGGATCTGGACAGGTCTCAGTGCATCTTTACAGACCAGACACTCGTGCGTTGACAATAAGCTTAGCCCAAGAGCCTCTCTTCTTAGTGAGTCTTGGGTAGAAAGCTGTAGCAAGTCTTTTGTTGTGAATCCAGCCCTAAATTAACCAAGTAGAGAAACAGAAGTAATTAAAGAAATTTCTACAGCAAATTATTATTGATCTGGAAACTACTGGTTCAGAACACTTATCTTTGACTGGGATTAAGTTCATTAATGAAACACAGGATTTGAAAGACAATGATATTTATCAGGGAAGAGGGAACAAAAAGGGCTGAGATTGATATTTAAGTATAGTTTTGAAATGATGTAGTATTTGTGAGAGTGGTTTGTTAATTTAAAGTATTATTTTAATGAGTTTTTTCCTGAATTCTTCACATTTCTAATAATTTATTACAAAAGACAGTTCAATAAACAATGATGAAAAAGAGTATATTTTTGTACATAACACTATAGAAGTTTCCATTTAACTTTTATGTTCTTTCTTCATATCACTGGTGCAGTAGTGAAAAGATGACATGTCAGTTCTGAGACCTAGATCGCTATTACTTCACCTTGGAGAATTGTGCAAGGGTACCAGTGCTGAGATTTCTAAAAGTGCCTGTCATGATAGCATTACTGTTATGCTAAAAAACTTCTTCATTGTGTATGTGTATGTGAGTACACACTCATATGTGTGGGTTCAGGTACATTCACAACATGCATGTTGATACCAGAGAACAACCTTGCGTTGTCTTTAGATGCTCCCCACCGTTGTATGGGACAGGATCTCTTCTTGGCTTGGCACTTTGCTATGTATGACAGGAAGAGTTTTCAGGGATCTCCTTGCATCCCGTCTCACCATATCTAAGATTTCGAGCACATGGCATGTCTAGTTCTGAACATTGGCTCTAGGGATCTGAACTCAGGTTCCAAAGCCTATTCCTGAACCCCAAAATCTTCTTGATCCTCTTGGGAAGCTTTATCTTCAGTTTTTTTTCACTGTCTTAGTTCATTTCTGTTTCTAGGTGGATTGTGGGACCATCCCCTGTCTACATCTAGGGAAGCAGAGAACTCTAAGACTGGCAGATTCCACATTGGGATGAGCATATTTCTATGGAATTCATGGTGGCTTTTATAAGGATGAGGGGAACTTTACAATGGTCACAACTCCACAAAATAATTGGCTTCCCAAGATATCATATTCAGCTTTATGATATAATTTGCAAAATATGAGTACTAAAGGCATTCCTCTATTCACATCTGTACACCTGACCCCATGAGGAATATTCCCATAGGAATAATCAACAGGCCCAACTCTGCTTAGCTGCCAATGATCTCAGGCACATGAAAACAAATAAACAATACCTGCCCAAGCAAGCAAGCAAGCAAACAAAAAGAGGATTTCTCATCTCTGCTTCTCAGTTTCTTTCCCCTGGATTTTCCATTTTCTTGTCATAGTAAAATAATTAATTCATTATCCTGATTTCCACAAAGTAGCTTCTCTCCCATCTTGTGTCCTAGCTATAAGTGCAGCCTGGGGTTATTCTATTCCATAATTTCACCTAGAAGAGGAAGTGAGTCGTTTGTTTTAAAAGTAGTAATATGGCAACAGGAAAACTAATACTCCTTATTTGCACTCCTAGAAACCTATGGTTAAAACTATAAACTCAAGAAAGTAGACATTCAAAGAGATTATTCTATATAGAATATTAAAGATTTTTTTTGCTGGATTTTTATTTGCATGTACTGAATTATTCTTTCTTACACAGATCTTTTCATTTTTGCCAGATGATCTCATACCTTAGGTAAAAAATGTTCTTCTGTAACAAGGAGTGGAGGAGATCAGGTGTACGGAGGGCATGGAGGGGTGGTGAGAAGGCTTGGAGAGAAAAAGGAAACCAAGTATGGAAGCATCCTGGAGGCAAGCTGGAAACCTGAGACAGGGTCGGCTACTGGAAGGACATGGGGATATGTTTTAGCTGAGCTTCCTAAATGTGGGGGACACTGAGAAGGCCACTGTCTAACCAGGCAAGACTTATAGTGGTGGATGGGGAACATCCATCTACCTACAAAACCTTTGATCCAAAATTTACCCTACTTACTACATGTGAAGAGATACAAAGAGAGACTGAGGGAATGTCCAACCAATG
>OU015743.1:86812883-86825963 GCA_907169655.1 Acomys percivali | reverse complement strand
CCAACCTCGTTCTTTTCCCTTCCTACCTTCCTCACTCCAATCCACTCTCTCTCCCTTCCTCCCTTTCCCTCTTCCCAGCCCCTGTCTTTGATACACACACACACACACACACACACACACACACACACACACACACACATGCACGCGCACACACACACACACACACAAACAGAGTCCATAAGTAAGCCTAAATTTTAATAATATCTGCTTGTTTTGTTATCATAAGTTCTGAAACAAATACCTAGTCTAGATTTAATCCATAAAATGTATCCAACTACTAAAACTGTACATGTGTTCAATCACTTACACTCACGCTTACTCATATATGAACATGTATGTCTGTATTATTCAGCCAAGTGTCAATGTCTTAACAAAGACATTGTATTAGCCAGTATCTAATTTTCTGGATCACGTTGTGGGGAAACTGTACAATGTTTGAAGAATTGTTTTTCACTGAAGACTTTGTAAGGAAATTAAATGAAAACAGGACATCTAGAAATCCCAAACCGAAACACTCAGTACTCCAGTTACCTGTCAAGAGTAATGGATTGTAAATGGAAACAATTAAGGTTCCTGGTTTCACTAAATTTTTATTAAAAATAACATTATCTTTTTTTCTTGCTACATTATCTTAATCAAATAACTCTACAAATGTTTGTTCTATTGTTTTTTTGTTTTGTTTTGTTTTTTTGGTTTTTCGAGACAGGGTCTCTCTGATTTGTTCTATTGTTAACAATGCATTCTAGAACTACACGTCAAAGGTAAGTGAGCCATTCCTCCAGGAAGCCTAAATGTCTGTATGGTTTTCTGTTATACCTTGTCTAATAAACCCTCAAGTGCTCTAGTGCACTTGCAGACACAATTCCATTTTTTAAACAGGTAACCTGATCTATTGAAAACATTATTTTAAATAACCCACCATGATGTTTCTTCTTCTGCCTGTGACTCTGAAGTTATTAGCAATTTCTTGAATATTTGCAGAATTCATGTCCAATATGTCTGAGTATTCTCATCATGCCCATCTCAGTTATACATCAGTGACAAGGGAGACATAGTATGCTGCAGCTGTAATGAGTGAGGGAGCATGTCAGGATCATTTGCTTCCACAGGGCCATTGAAGCTGCCTAAGTTGCTCTTTGTTAGAGAGCTGTTTAGGGTCAACTCTTCCAGGCTGCAGAGCAACTGCGAAGTGAGAAAGCATATGAGTTTTAGAACTTGCTACCTTGAGTTCTTAAAAGTTCTAACATTGGCACACTCCTGAAGGGCTGAAGGTGAGCTACAAAGATGAGATTCAATGAAATAGTGATGAGAAGTTAGTGACCAGCATAATTTAGCCATAGAAATTAATAAAAGATAATAGTTGCTAAGAGCAGTGGAATGAATGTTTATACCCCCTCCAAGCTCATGTACTGGAATCTATATATTCAAAGATGGGACTTGTTAGGCAGGTAAAATTGTATTTATAGTTTGTATCAGCATAAGGAAGTTGAACTAACTATCAGCAGAGATTTTATGTTTAAATTTTTTACTTAATATAATCTCTGTGTCTCTGACTCTCTGCTCCCCCCTCTGTGTGTGTGTGTGTGTGTGTGTGTGTGTGTGTATGTGTGTGTGTCTCCAAATGTCATAGTGTAGGTATAGTGATTTGAGAACAACTTGGAGGATTCAAATTATTTATTTCTACCATATAAATGTCAGTTATTGAACTTTGTCTTTCAATTTCTGCATAAAATAAAATCAACCCTCATTTCTCTTTAGTTTCCCTATCAGATGTCTGAATTTGAAAAATAGAAGTGTAGTTTCCAGTGAATAATTATTTTAATGATTGTTTGGGAAATATATTATTTGTTTTTTAATTTAAAAAAGTGATTATGCAATGTTAGATTTCATCCTGTAATTTTCAAACAAGAATTATAGATTGAGTTTCTTCCCTTATTGCTCCCCCCACTTCCCTGCATTTTTGCCTCCATTCCTTTGGCATCTCAGCTTAGCACCTACTTCCACTAACTAGTCTCTGCTAACTTTCTTTCTACATCTCGATGTTCAAGATTCAATTCATTGTGAGCCCACAAACAGATGAACTTAGTAATGAAATTAGAACACATGACACATTTTTTCTCAAAAGACTTATCCCTGAGCACTGATACAATGGGGACCATATCCTCAACATGTGAGTATATTGAGACCAATCTAGAGCCAATCTATAACAAATATATAGAATGTGAGAATAGATATGGGCCTGGTGGTGCACATTTGTTTTTCCTTCTTTTTTATTAATTTATTCAGATTACATATCAATTTAAAAAATATTTTATTAATTTATTCATATTATATCTCAGTTCTTATCCCGTCCCTTGTATCTTCCCATTCCACCCTCCCTCCCACTTTCCTGCTACTCCCCTCCACTATAACTGTAACTGAGGGGGACCTCCTCCCCCTCTATATGCTCATAGGGTATCAAGTCTCTTCTTGGTAGCCTGCTATCCTTCTTCTGAGTGCATCCCCTTCAAGGGAAGTGGTCAAATATGGGGCTCTAGAGTTCATGTCAAAGTCAGACCCCACTCTCCACTCAGCTATGGGGAATGCCTGGTCCATTGGCTAGATCTGGGTAGGGGTTGGAAGTTTACTGAACTTATTATCCTTGGCTGGTCCCATAGTTTGTGCAGCTCCCCTGGGGCCAGATCTGCCCATCATAACGTTCTTCTTGTAGGTTTCTAGGACCCTCTGGATCTTTATTTTTCCCCATTTTCTCTTGATTCTCTCACATAGAGTCACAATAAGATGTCCTCCCCTGTGTCCCACTTTTCTGGTAAGTGAAGACTTTCATAATCTCAGCATATAGGGAGGGAGAGGCAGGCATATTTCTGTGCTTTCAAGGCCAGCCTACTCTAGAAAGTGAGTCCAGAACAGCCAGCGCTACACAGAGAAACCATGTCTCAAAAAACAGTGAGAATGGAATAGAAAATCAGAAGTGTGGAAACAGACATATTATATCCAGTCAAATAATTTTAGAATTTTCTTTACATGGAATGAAACCCTTCTGGATCAGTAGAAAAGAGCTGAAGTATCATGGAAGGTCTTGGCTTTTTATGAGAAATGTATGAGCATACAAAAATACATGAGTATTCTTACATGGTTTCTATAGAAATTAAAATTTGATAACTGCATTATCTAATTAGAAAACAACACTCCAAGAATCAGAAACAGAAGGGAGTATGGATAGCCTTTGGCTCATGGGTTAGATGACAAGTAGGGAGAAGGAAGAAAGCAACAGCACTACAAGAGTGGACGATTTGCATAAAGTCTGTGAAAAAGAAGATGGGGAATGAAACACATCATGTGATAAATATAAGGACTGACTCCTAGAGAATCCTGGTATTAATACGTTAAAGGATCACATTCCAGTAGAGATATTTAATGATGGATTTAAAATAAAGAGCATCATGCACTTGTTTGCCAGCAATCGGGAAAATGATACCTTGCTTCAGCTGTTAACATTTTTTGGGGGGGAAGATTATAAAAGAAAACACGATGGGGCATGAAGAACTGTGACAGGGTGGTTAAATGACAGAGTGTGAAATCTATTTTGGACAATCATGTAAAGAATGTAGACTTGAGGATGGTTAAAGAGACAGGGCAAGTGTCTCAGGTCACTTCCCGACTCGTTAGAGAAAGTTAGCTAACATTGTATGTGGTGATCAGAGTGACATGTTTAATGCTGAGGATTTAACAGTGATTCACTTTTCAGTACCGAGGAAGCCTAGACTGTGTCTGAGAAAGAGGGAATGAATTATTTCTGTGTTACAGAAGTTGAGAAAGAGGTGACCAGAGGACAGGGAAGGTTGGCTGTGTGGAGGACATGCTGACAAATCACAATGCGCTTGTTTTGCTTTTCATAAATGCACTTCCTATGTCTGTTTTCCTGGTGGCATAGTGACTGGGGTAAAACAGTTGTGTTTTGTGAAACCCTTATGTATCTTTCCTATCACATGTGCTACACTCTTAAATGAACACACCCAGCAGGAAAATAATTCAGGAAGGAGAAAGGGATGAGAGAAAATATGTAAATATAGCATAAGATCACTGAAAAGACAGAGACAATTAGGTGGGAAAAGAAAACATTAAAGGAAAGTCAAGATTGTTTCAAATATTTAAAGTGATATTTACACTAGATTCAGAGTGTATGATCTCTGAATGAGAATTGGCCACATTCTGGATATTACGAGAACTAATATGTCAGCAAAAATGTAAAGAAAGAACTTCCTGACTCTCAAAACTCAAAGACAAAATTGTTTCCCTGAGTAGCCTTGAAGTTTCCTCATTAGAGATATCCAATCTAGAAGACACGCTATTGAAAAGTGTCAGGCTTTGGGTTAATGCCTCTATCCCATAGGCAACCAACATCCAAAACAACATACTAGGCAAGATGGTAATATTTCTTGTAGTGATGGATCTTTTCTGGTTTGTATATTTGGGTGTGTGATGCAATACTATTTCACCAACATTGATTTCATTCTTTCAAATAAAATATATATGACACAATGATTATAATAAGATATAAAGCTTCCCAGACTTAGAGTTCAAAGTTCTGTTTTTGAATCTCAGGTCTGAGGTTCGTTAGTTTTTTAACTTTGTTTTTATGAGCTTGTAACATGGGAATAATTTGGTGAGTGAGATAGTGAAATTGATTCTTGGAGGAAGTGGCATGATATCTACTAAAGTTTACACGAGTTAATGAATTCTGAAAAGGGGATTATTCCATATTAGATACTAAAAATGATAATAAGGAGACCACGTAGTTCTTAAAGGCTCTCCAAATTTTTCTAGCTGTCCTTTCATGTAAATACTAACAGAAATGATGTTTAAAAATTACTAAGATCTAAATAATAGCCTTATAATCCAACAGATACTCTGTTTGGAGTTTTAGTATTCCCAACATGTGTATTAGGTATTTTACGTTAAGACAATAGATCTAACTTAAGTATTTATTGTTCTTGTCATAATTTATAACATTATAAGTAATGAAAACAGTGCAACAGCATGCCACATCAAATTCACATCCCCTAGGGAAACTTTAAATACACATTTAAATTTGGTAGAAAACTAATAGCTAACCAATACCACTTTGAGAGTTTATATAATATGCAGCTTTTACACCAACTTTTCATGCTTTTACATTACCTGTTAGCCTTTCTAAAGAGCTTGAGTAAATGAAAGAAATTTATAATCTACTAGTAATCAAACAAACAAACAAAGTCATTTTGTATACACTAGTTTCAGGGATTTAAATTTGGAACTAGCATTATATTGATAATTAAATTGAACAAAACTCTTGGCTTGAAATTAGAATATCTGAACTTCCTCTCTGCTAGGTGCTTTTGAAAGAATCATTAGTAATCTTAAGCCTGAATTCTTGCCTACCCTGTGTTGACAGTTCCAGATTCAGCCTCTACATTGTTCTAATATGAAGAACAAAATGGCATGTGACGTAGGCAGGCAGATATACATGCTATTTCTTCATCTTTCTCAAAAGAGTTACTGACTTGCACAATTGTTGTTCAGAAGTGATGACCTACTAAGGCTCAGTAATCTAAGTCACATGCAATAGCACAACCAGCATAGAATGCTAGCTCCCTAAATTTGAAGTCCAAGCATTACAGTACCAAAGGGAAGCAGCATGTGCTTTAGCCTGCAGATTGCAAATCATTTCGTTCTAGAAATAGCAAGCAATCATACTGGAAATAAAACACAATAATAGTTTACTGCTTGGCACTGTGGCTTGTAATATTTCCATAATTACAATAATGCAAGCCCTGGCTCCTTATCTTCCTAAATAGCTGTACTAAGAGACAAAATTTCAGAGGATAAAAAAGGAAATAAGCCATGTAGCATTTTATTAGAAACATCTCATTTAATTAATAATAGATTCAGCCAAAACAAAGAAAACACAAACATGGGTTACCCTAGGAGCAAAGAGCAAGAGAACAAAGAACTACTGATTTTCTTCTTGTTGCTGATTAACTTTTGACTATATCAATATCCTGGTTTGATAAACAAAAAGAAATGTTGGGACATTTCTAGGTTTACTGAGCCCCCTGTAAATGTGCTGCATTTTATAATGAGTTTGTTGTGACATTATAGCCCAATGTTGCTCTTTATAGTCTCAAATTCTGTCAAATTATGATTCTAGAGTTCATAATTTTAAAAGTAAAGAATATTCTTATGTTTTCTAATTTCAGCAGCTGAAGTCCTTTTCTATAGCAAACCCTGATTTTTCTTTTAAAAATATTTTTTTTCATAGTTAAAAAGCATGCTGCACATTCTCCTGAAGAATTTTAGGTGAAAAACAAGTGAAACCAGATAAATTTTCAAATCTATATTTAAGAAAGTAACAGATTTTGGTTGTATGTCCAGAATTTCTCGAATAAACTTCCATCCTTACCAGTGTGTCAAATGTGTCTAGTGGTTCCTGGAGTTTAGGCACAGATAATAATGAAATGATGAGTGAATTCCTTCAGGGCTAAAATTGTATGCCCAGGAAAAGCCAATACTTTTTTGAATCACAGTAAGAATATGACAGGCAGGGTATGGTGCCTTATGCCTAGCCACACTCTAAAGGATGAAGAGAAATCAGTATCTTTAGCTAAAGACAAGTCTCTATTTTTAGTTGGCAGACTGATAACAGAAATTTTAACAATCAGGTTTATATTGCACAGTCTTTCTAGACAAGGGATTCTACAGTTTTCACCTATGTCCACATGTAACTGCAATCTATACTTCATGTTAGGTCATATATTAGACACTAATTAAGATATTAATATTATAGTTTTCTGAGTTTTTTATTTTAACATATTCACACTTGTATATCTAGCTAAATACTGTCCTTAGAGCAGAATTCTCATGGATAAAACTATACTTATAAAATAGTCTCCATAAACTTAAAAGCTATTTTTAAAATTGAATCCTCTGATAGTACATAGTGTCAAAGACCATTAAAGATGTGATTTTAAACAACCAATGACTACTGTGAGTACCCAAGTGCATTTGGAAGGGCGTTTTGTAGAAGTGACTTATTCCATCAGAGGCTGAGTTATGTTTGAGGTTTGATAGGAAGGTTAATAGCACATTTCTTGTTGCTATGACATCTTGGAAATTCTAAAAATCTCCATAGGCAATACAGTAACAAGTTTAATATATTTTGTTTAAATTATTTTGCCTTTACTTTAAATTAATGTATATGTATATTTTGCATGCAAGTATGTCTGTGTTTCACATGCATGCAGTGACTGCAGAGGCCAGAAGAGGGCCTCAGATCCCCACTACAGGAATTACCAATGATGAGCTGGGATGTAGGTGCTAGAAATTGAAGCATGCTACCCTAAAAAGGCAGACAGGGCTCTTCTACTCTGAACCACTTTTCTAGGCATCTCTTATGTGTTTTTAAGCAATATGGTATCCACTATTGACTTACAAGTCCCATCTTAAAAACTGATCTTTAGTAAAAATTGTTGTTATTTAAGCAAGAAGAAAAATCAACAATATTATATTCATACCCTACATGAAATTTAATATTTATGTGCAATGAAGAACGACTACTGAGGAAAGAAACAGCAGTGAAGAATGAATGTGAAATTGAAAGCAAGGAATAAGTAGGAAGGAATGAAAAGGCTTCAGCAACTCAAGGGAAATTATGCTACCTTGAGAAAAGTAAGAAAGTAGGGAACACTGGCATGTGTAAGGAATTACTGATTAAATCGATGATTATAAAACTTAATTTTATCAAGGTATGATTTTTCTCAGTGTTTGAATTTTCTATCTTCTGTTTCTAATGTTTCAGTTGAAGAGATGCTCTGTTGGATGGACCCTGTTGGTGGGAGTGCAAACTTATACAGCTGCTTTGGAAATCAATCTTGTGCTTTCTTAGGAAATTGGGAATAATTCTACCTCAAGACCCAGCCATACCACTCTGGAGAATAAACCCGAAAGATGCTCTACCCTATAAAACAGGGACATTTGCTCAACTATGTTCATAGCAGCTTTATTCATAATAGCCTAAATCTGGAAACAACCTAGATGTCCCTCAACTAAAGAATGAATAAAGAAACCATGGTATATTTACACAATGGAATACTACTCAGCTATTAAAAACAAGGAAATCTTGAAATTTGCAGGATGTGATGGCACTAGAAAATATCATCATGAGTGAAGTAACCTAAATGCAGAAAGACATGTTTGCTGTATACTCACTCATAAGTGAGTATTGGTCACATAATATAGGATAATTACACTACGATACAGAGACTGCTGCATCAACCATGGACCATGTATGACGTGGACTGAGACCCTCTGCTCAGATGTAGTAGCACAGTCTCCTGGTGTGTCCCACAATGTGGAGAATAGGGACTACTTTGGACATGGACTCTGGCCACTGAAATTTGATCACTTGTGCTTGGCAGGGCAGCCTTGCCAGGCTGTGGAGGAAGAGGTTACAGGTAGTACAAATGACACTTGACAGGCTGAGGTTAGATATTAGGGGAGAAGAGCTCCCCTCTCTGAGGACTAGGGGAGGGAGGGAGAGGTAATAAGGACGGGAGGAGGGATAGGGAAGACTTCAGGGTAGGGGATACAATGGGGATGTGAACAGTTTAAACCGCAGAACAAGCAGGTAACTTATATTACTAATCCCACTACATGGGAATAGCTCTGGGACTGGCTGAGACATGAATGTCTAGGCACAGGCAATGCTTCTTGTTGGCTACAGAATCCCTATGAATTATTGTTAGATCCCATTCTTTATATGGCATGAATGAAGATATGAAGATTCCTTTTATTCTGTTCATTGAAAGAGCAGAGAACCAGCATTAATTGTTCTGAGTACCACACACACACACCTTATACATTTATAATTTTAGGACTGTATAATGCTTGTGAGAAATTATATGTTTTAAGAACAAAAGAATCAGCCGGGCGGTGGTGGTGCACGCCTTTAATCCCAGCACTCGGGAGGCAGAGGCAAGCGGATTGCTGTGAGTTGGAGGCCAGCCTGGTCTACAGAGTGAGTCCAGGACAGCCAAGGCTACACAGAGAAACCTTGTCTCCAAAAACCAAAAAAAAAAAAAAAAAAAAAAAAAAGAATCAGCCACTGATATTGGATCAGACCTGACAGGATTTGTTTCCAATCAACATGCTGGACACTGACATCCTGCATCCTTTATGTCCCAGTACCAAGTGCTTCAGTTGTTGTTCCTCATCAGAACAAGAAAGCTTCTGATCCCAATTGCTCTAGCATTTCAGACTGTCCCACACAGGACTCTAATTAAGCCTGGAATTTCTCAACATTTAGAAACTGAACCACAAATACTATTCCTAGCTTGTTTTACCATTTTCCCAATTTTATTTGGGCTCCTACAAAGCTATTATTCTTCCCAAATCAGCCAGAATACCATTTCTGGTATTCTGGAAATGTGCCATTTCCTTTAAGGGGGGTCAGTTGGGTGTTTGGTTGCTTTCTTGGGCTATTGATGGTTATTTTCAATGGGACTTGGTTATAAGTTATTATTGGTCTCACTTAGAGAGAAAACAAGGTTGGACTCAAAGATGTCTCTCTTTTCCTTTATCTTCCACTCTTAGGTTTCGAGATAGGGGTTGAAACAAAGAAGAGGGAATATAGAAATATATTAGGAAGATAGAACAAAAAGTAAATTAGTGAATCTACTCCTTAACTTAATGACTTAATTGTTACCCACAAATAAGGTTATTTTTAATTTAATGGTATATTATTTTGTATATAGATGCAAAATAAGTTTAATTTTAGATACATTGGTATAAAATTCAAATTTTAGATTATTTTCCACACACATTATATATATTTCTACTCTCATATGGAGTATTGTACTCATATAAATCAATTATAATACAAGGTTTACTTTCAATAGTTTGAAAGTTCTATTGCAGGCTGTTTAGGATAAATAAACTATACAAGTTAATTGTTATTTGATCAAACCATGGTCATGTCAATTACTAGTCTATTTTTATCACAAGAATATACACCTTTACACCTTAGAGGCAATATATGTATATATATATATATATATATATATATTTCTATAGAAAGATAAGATAAAATAGTTAGATAAAGTCTTCAAAAACACCAGAGAAATACTGACTATGGCATTTCAAAAATGTTTATCATCGTAAAGATTCATTGACAATGAAACAAGTTAACTCCTGGCAACACCCAGCCTACCTAATAAAGGGTAATGAACATCAAAGAACCTTCTAATGGAGATGGCTTCAAATGTAGCAAACAATCCACTGGGAAAAATGTCCTCATTTCTACCACAGACAGTATTCTGTCTAAAACAATGCAAGCTTAGATACAGGCAGAGTCGATGGCCAAACTCTGCCAAGACAGAGTAAACTAGTCCTCAGTAGTTCCTGCCTCAGAAGTATGTCTGTCAGCTGTTTTGGGCCACAAGGCTGAGGATGATGCTCCAACATTGTAGAGAGTTTGGGTGACTGCTCAGGTAGCAAGTTGTCTCTGTCATCTCCTCATTTGGGAAACTGCTAACCTGCACTCACTGTATACTCAGATAATTAATTTTATTCCTTCTGAAGTCTCTGATGGGATTAAAGACCAGATAGTTTAGTTTTACAACTAAGCTTAGTTGTTTAGGGGTTAAGATGTTTTTAGGTCTAGATAGATGTTTTAAGTTGATAACGAGGAGATATATCTACATACTGATTTACATTCAGAAATTTAGATGCAACAAGATAGGCTGCCAAATACAAATAGCCAGAACACTAAGAACTTAACATTTATATAATTCCTGTGTGTTTCATGATTCTTCTTGCTGTAGGTAGTTTATTGTATATATGGGTAATAATATAAATGTATATGTAAAATTATTTAATAAAAAATAAAAAATAAAAAATTGGGCTGGGTGTGATAGCGCACCCCTTTAATCCCAGCACTCGGTAGGCAGAAGCAGGCAGATGGCTTTGAGTTCGAGTGAGTCTAGGACAGCCAAGCCTAGACAGAGAAACCCTGTCTCAAAAACCAAATAATAAATAAATAAATAAAACTTTGATAAATCAAAAATTAGTTACTTCTAACCTATATTTTATATTTCTACAACATTCCCAATGTAAGCACTATTATTTTTCTCATTTTTTTATATTTGAAATCTGGAATTAAATGTGCTGCTAATAAAGCAATAACTTACAGAGCTAGTATGACCTCATTTTTCCTTAACTTTAAAGTGTAAGTCTTCTGTGTAGTTGCGTAGTTGTGTTATAAATACATAGGTATACCAGAATTTTTGTACCTTCTGCTTCTTACATTTATTTATATATCCCTCATGCCTTTCTTGCTGGAAACTATACTGGAGGGGACATCTCAGTTTCAAGGTTTCAAAAATCTCTTAATTCAATAAACTTGATAAGTCTGATAAATGAACTATTTTCAACTTATTTATGAGACTCTTGAAATAAAATAAGTGAAATGCTTCATGTAGTAACTCCTTAAATTTTTAGTATTGATAATGACAAGTATTTTTTTAAAAAATAAGATAACACTCAAACAATAAAAAGCATAAATTAACAAATTCTCAGCTTGATGTTGTGTCAGAAAATCCCATGTGTTTTCCATGCATTCTTAAGACATCATATTGTCTCTAACCTGTGTAGCAGAAGAGTTAATGTTATTGCCATTGCTTATCGCCTTTCCCTATGCCATCTCCGAAATAAGTTCATAGTACTATCTCCATGTGGCTTTCTATTTATTAGACATTTGAATTATTAAAGTCTTTATCTTAGAACTACTTGTGGTAATGTCAGCACAGATCTGCCCTCTGTCCTGTACAAAAGCTACTGTTTCCTTTCTTCTATTACAACAAATTCTTCTTTGCCTGACGGAAATTTTGGAAAACAGTGTTAGGACATCTAACAGAGTGAGATGTGTCATCTGAGCTATAGACGTTCACAGAGCTGTGCAGTTCAGAGGAAAACGGATGTAGCACTCAATTAACACTGGACCAATAGGGAGAGTCCTTCTCCCTCAGCAATCCTGAAAGAAGCTTTTGTAAATGAAACTGGATTTTGAAACTTATCTTTTATACCCTTCATTTCTTCAAATTAATATGTTTTAACAGGATTCTTATATGATTTAAAATTAGTTTTATTTATTGATACTTAATCATTTTATGTAATAACCTGACTTGAATGTGAATGGATGTGGTATTAATCTCCTTTTGGTTATATATATTCCCAAAAGATATTTTAAGAGCCTTTAATTATACCTCAAGGAAAAAGATCTGTACAACTGTTAAAAGCAACTCTTGGCTTCATTGTAATTATACCAAAGTCATAAAGTTTGTATTTCTAGTGTAAATGACTATTTCAAAGCTATATCTCCAATATCTTCCATGGTTCAGGACCAATATTGCCTTTACATTTGTATACAATTCAAAATAAATTTAGACTTATAAAACTACTAACATCCAACCGATCAGCCATTTCATGGTAATAATGTTACCATTTCTAAGCTTTTTTGCATGCATAATCGACCACCTCAACATGGCATTTAAGTGGTTTTCACCTTTTTAATGAGGTCTTACAGATATTATGAAATTGATATGATCTGTTAATAATTAATGCTACAGTTTGATAGACTCTTGAAGTTTCACACATACTCTAAATGTTTCTTAACTAAAAAAGCACAGATTAATGAAAAAAAAATTCCTAAATTTGAAAAAGGAGATTTTTAAATTATTAAGTGTCAGAGGTTAATTTCATAAACATAAAGAAAGGCCTTATCCTTGGCTTTTAACCTGTTATTGTGTCTGTTGGCCTGGAAATATGGATAGAGAATAAAGTGACTGGTAAGTGGCTTACCCAGTACTGACTTTAAGGTCTACATGGACTGATTCATTAGAAAAAGCAATAAAAATATCACAGTTTATAATCATCACCTTATTTGTCCTACCATATCAATAAGTAAATTAAATGTGTGTGTGTGTGTGTGTGTGTGTATGAGAGAGAGAGAGAGAGAGAGAGAGAGAGAGAGAGAGAGAGAGAGAG
>OU015743.1:86774802-86802399 GCA_907169655.1 Acomys percivali | reverse complement strand
AAGTATTCAGAATATTTCTTACTGTGTACATACACAGGGAATGCTTGAGATCATGGCTTCTCTTCCCCCTCCCCCCTTCCGTGTGCTGGAGTCGTAAGGGGTGAACAATAAGAATGAAAATCAGCTTCCTCACAAGGCTGCAGCAATCCCATGATTCCATCGGAGCCAATCACTTAACATATCATTCATAATGTGAGCCTCTTCCCATCATCCCTGCCCTGTCAGTGGTATCTTTCTTCATTTTCTTCCACTACTCAGTTCCAAGAAAGTGGAACCACTGTATCATTTACTGTCCACAGCCTCGGCTGCCGATTTAAGGGATGATTCGTTATTTTCCATAATGTCATGTACAATTCCTTTTTTTTTTTTTTATTCCAATGCGAAGTTTAAGTCAGAGAAAAGCGCTAGATGATTTTGACAGTTGAAGGTTTGGCTGAGATTAAATTTATGTATATCCTTGAAGAGCTCTCGATAGTTTTAAGTGTTTTTTAAAAGATTTAAGTAAGTAGTATATGATATGTGGTCCCTTTTCCCCCCTTTTAAGTATATACTCAGTAAGTGGTCAGAACAAATGACCTAAGATAACTATAGCACAAGTTAAAGGAAATCACTGAAAATTGGTGACTCAAAAATGTCTATAATGAGAAGGAAAAACATTTATTCACCGTCTCCTGAAACAGTTATGGTCACAGTATGTCTAACAAGGCTTCCTGAAGCCAAATTCATTATAATTTGTATTTTTTCCTATTATTTTCACAGTAGATAGTGATGACTCGTTGACTTAAAACTTAATCACTGGTGCCTATTAAATTTGGTTTATATGTTGCTGAAGGTAGAGCTGATTATCATAGTGAATGAAATACTTGTTTGGCCTATTCCCAGAGGGCAAAAAGTCATTCTTCAAGGTGATGCATCTCATTTGAGGAATACATTAACAATTGAAGGCAGTTAAAAATACATGTGAACTCCCAGTGAGGCAAATCTGAGGTTTACCACATATATTTGCTAGCTGACTCTTGCCTCATTCAGGGAGGAAAGCTGTGATATGGAAGGCTGATTTCTGCAACACTGTAGACATTAATTTACAACTAGCATGTGGCATGTAGTGTTTGTGTTCTTAGAAAATATTTAGACTCTAGCGGTCTGTATATGTCCTGAGTGCTTTTGTGTATCTCTGATTTTATAAAAAAAAAAATATTGAGGGGATAAGTCCCAAATGCATTAAAAATCACAGTATTTTACTACAATAACGCTTTTATGTTGAAGGTGCACTATGATTTAAATAGTATCAGTGCAATTGTACAGGCACAGATCCAAAAGATTACAAGAAAATGCTTGGTATAAATTATTCAAAAAAAGGATTATTGGTCAAATGGAACAAGTTAGATAATGATTTTGTAAATTAGATTTGCATTCAAAGTCAAATAGATAGGCCACAGTATAAGGAATTATACCACAGAAGTTAACTAATATCTGTTTCTTTTTTTTTTTCCACCACAGTTGTTAGCTAATATCTTGTTTTTCCCAATTTTACCTTAATTTTTTTGGTCCTAAAATTCAGTATTTAAGAATAATGTTGTACTTCCAATATCTCAGTCCCATGTATTTTTTAACTATTTTTTTCTAATCATAATAAATGCAGAGGTTAGGTTTACTTAAAAAAAAGAATAATGTTGTAATTCACTAGGGAAAAGTGAATATACAGTACAAGCTTAGCTACATACATTCACTGTCTATTTTTTTTTTAATGTAAGTCTAAGAAACTTTAGGACACAGAACAATTTTTGAACAAATATAGTAGTTTAAATAACAAGAAATCATAAAGCAATATCAGCAATGAACAAAATTTCTGGTAAATAAATTCAGTGAAAGCAAAAGCTTGTAAATTTAAAAAGAAAAAAAAATCACACTCCCTGTACTCATTTAAAGAGTGCCAAGCTTCTCACTGCACAATATAAAAGCAATCTTTACAAACCATCTTTCTCGACTGCTTTCCCTCAGGACCTAGCTCATGAGCTCAATAAGAACTCTAGCGACAGACAGAGGTGTCCTATTGGTGAGAACTGAATTCAGAAAGGAAGTCCAACTCACCAAGCATCCGGTGCCAAAAAATGACAGGGCTGGCAATCAAGCTCAGATTTCTGGCTCAATGCTCGTTCTTCTAAGCCATGCTGCTCCTGTGCCATCCGGTAAAGGGACAAGGAACATATTTCACGTGGCGTGATGTATAGGTTTATTGGTAGAATGACACAACAGAGCAGTGAAGTGCAAACCATAGAAATGAAATCATGCATAAAACCGCGTAAGAAATATGTATATTGAAGTCCCATGTCATGAAGATACTGGGCCAATGTGAGTCCCTGTATTATTTATGGGCATGCTGCTTTTCCTGGGTTGTTGCTACTGTGGTTTAACTTTTCTGATGTGCCATATTGTTTTAAATAAATTGTGCCACAGGCCATATGGAATAACAACAATGCTCTTTGATTAAAAAAAAAATAACTTAATCTAGTTTCAAGTGCTCAACTCTTCCCTTGCTACAACCTGAGGGCACCATAGGTTCATGAAACAGAGAATGCATTTCTGTCTCAGGGGAGAGCACCTTTTCCAGCTGATTTTAGAGCTGATCTAGTTACAGTTTCAGAGGAAGCTTCTGGCTTTTCATTCAGCAGGCTGTAAAGTGTTTCAAAAGCTGAAAGTAGAAATGGCAGTGATTGAAGGTATTTAAGAGTGAGGGCAATGGAAAACAATGGGACAGGACATCACTGCTTTGGGTGAAACATACTGGTTTTATGTTCTGTTTTAATTTATTTTTAAAATTACGAGAGTTCCTAATTTATTTTGAAGTCATTAAAAGAATGTAAAATTTAAAATAAAATGAACACATTCAGAATATGTAGGTAATCTTCTAATACTGTTTAATTTGTCTTTTTGATTTTACAAATTTACTTCTTACAGTGTATGAACAGAGTTTATTACACACATGCCAAGTGTTTCACTACTTGGCCTAGGTAAACTTATTATACCAATGTCTTTATTTATAGGTGATTTCAGTTTACAGTCATTAGCAAAACTTTTCATACAAGTGTTCTTTTATCATCAATTTAAAAAGCAACACATCATGCAGCTTTCATTTTAAAAAGTCAGAGTAGGACTTTGAAAGATGGATCATAAGAATGGATACTGTCTCCACACTTGAGTGGAGAGTGGGATATGACTTTCTCACGTACTCTGGTGCCTCACATTTGACTATGTCCCCTGGAGGGGGGGGACCTGGTGGCACTCAGAGGAAGGACAGCAGGTCACTGAGAAGAGACTTGATGCCCTCTGAGCATATACAGGGGGAGGTAATCCCCCTCAGGAACAGTCATAGGGGAGGGGAGTAAGGGGAAAATGGGAGGGGGGCAAGAATGGGAGGATACAAGGGATAGGATAACCATTGAGATGTAACAAGATTAAATTAATAAAATTAAAAAATAAAAATAAAAAACTTAAAAAAAAAAAAAGAATGGATACTGCTTTTTTCCAAAGTCCACAGTTCACCTCACAATACCCATGTCTGGTAGTTCACCACTATCTATAACTAACTTCAAGGGATCTTACACCCTCAATGGTTCTCTACAGATATCTACAATCACATGCACTGGTCCCCATCCCAACACACACACACAAACACACACACACACACACACACATACACACACACACATGGCACATAATTAAAAAGAAATTATAGAAAATAAAATAAAGAGTACTTATCCAAGATTATACATGAAATGCACCAATCAAATATGCTAAAAAGGCATTGCAACATTCTATTTAAGGATATGGGATCAGGGACCAATGGTCTAGATTTAAATATAGTATTTCAGAAACCCAATCCACATCTATATTTATATTTTTAATTACCACTAATCTTTAAGTAAGAATCACCTTATCGTAATTAATTTATAAATAAAAACATTACATACCTGGATTAAGAGAGTCATTAAACAAACAGCTGATAAGTCCTAAACCCTGCACACCTCAGTGAGCTTCTCTACTGTTATAATAGCCATTCCGATGTGGGATTTGCTGAGGGTTTTAGAGTTTAACTTTTGGAGTGAAATTTGTGTGCACTTATCCATCATAAAAAATATAGTACAGTTAAAACTAGAAAAACAATTATCATTATTTATAACTTATTTCTCATTTCATGTTTGCCAGCATTCTCTTTCTTTACCACTTAACATTACCATTTTTTGTTTCTAAAATATGTTTTTAGAAGAGGTAATATACCATATTTTCTGTCATATAAGACAATGGGGCGTATAAAAAGACCATCAACTTTTCCAGTTAAAATATAGAGTTTGGTTTTTCTTTTTCTTTTTCATTTTCTTTTTTAAATTTTATTAATTTATTCTTGTTACATCTCAATGGTTATCCCATCCTTTGTATCCTCCCATTCTTCCCTCCCTCCCATTTTCCCCTTATTCCCCTCCCCTATGACTGTTCCTAAGAGGGATTACCTCCCCCTGTATATGCTCATAGGGTATCAAGTCTCTTCTCTGTAACCTGCTGTCCTTCCTCTGAGTGCCACCAGGTCTCCCCCTCCAGGGGACATAGTCAAATGTGAGACACCAGAGTACATGAGAAAGTCATATCCCACTCTCCACTCAAGTGTGGAGACTGTCCTGTCCATTGGCTAGATCTGGATAGGGGTTTAAAGTTTACCGCCTGTCTTGTCCTTGGCTGGTGTCTTAGTTTGAGCGGGACCCCTTGGCCTAAATCTGCCTATGATAATGTTCTACTTGTAGGTTTCTAGGACCCACTGGATCCTTCTACTTTGCTATTCTCACATGGTTCTCTCATCTAGAGACCCACTAGGATGTCCTCCCCTCTGTCCCAGTTTCCTTGTAAGTGAAGGCTTTCATGGGACATGCCCCTTGGGCTAGTATGCAGATATAAGTGAGTATATACCATTTGAGTCTTTCTACTTCTGGGTTAACTCACTCATTATGATCATTTCTAGCTCAATCCATTTATCCACAAATTTCGGGATTTCCTTGTTTTTAATAGCTGAGTAGTATTCCATAGTTTATATGTACCACAGTTTCTTTATCCATTCTTCTACTGAGGGACAATTTTAATCTTAGTGAAAAAAAAAGAAAAGAAAGGAAAAAAAGGAAAGAAGGAAGGAGAAAGACAATGGAGTCTTTTCTTAAAACATGGCAAAAAATAAGTTCATTTGTCTCTTTTCACATATTACCTGTAGCTCATTATTATGTAAATTTTCTCTTAATTTCAATAATTTAAAAAATATGATGGCAAAGTTTTGCATTTTATTAGGCAGATGAGAGCTATATATTTCCTATACCAAATTCTTCCTAATACTATCTGTAATTGCTACAACATCCTGAATATGTTGAATGTTACCTAATATTCTTTTTCTTGTAGAAATAACTACACTCATTGCTTTAAAGATTTATTTATTTATTATTATGTATACAGTGTTCTGCCTGCGTGTATACCTACATTCCAGAAGAGGGCATCAGATTTCATTATAGATGGTTGTGAGCCACCATGTGGTTGCTGGGGACTGAACTCGGGACCCTCGGAAGAGCAGGCAGTGTTCTTAACTGCTGAGCCATTTCTCCAGCCCCTATCACTTTAACAAGAAGATCTTATCAAGTTTTTTTATTCAAGATCATGGAATTTGAGTGACTGTCTCTACAGTCCGCTGCTGCCCACTGTCATGCCTACTCACCACAATGGACACTCATCCCTTGCCACCATAAGCCCAAATGAACTCCTTCTTACAGCAGCTGCCTTGGTTATGGCAGTTTACAAGCACATCAAAAAAGAAACTAAAACACATATGGATGTTGTAAAATTTATGCTTTTTTGATTACAAATCCAATCATGTTTTAATTTCAGACTGTGTACTTCAAAAGTATTCGACCCAATACTTCAAAATGTCTTATTATTTAATAACATAGCTATGTTAATCTTAGCGTAATATATATATATATATATATATACACACACACACACACAGAGAGAGAGAGAGAGAGAGAGAGAGAGAGAGAGAGAGAGAGAGAGAGAGAGAGAGAGAGAGAGAGAGAGAGAGAGTTTGGAATATGCTTGCCATATAAGACTACCTTCTTCCAACATACACACTGTGCAGCCGACTTGGACATGTGTCTATTCATGGGCAGGGCACAGACAACCAGGCACTTTATTAAATGCAATCAGACAGCCTGTGCCAGCCTACACTGCCCCTTTATGGCACGCTCCACACTTAGCCATCAGAATCAAATAGGTGGGTTTTGGTCCAGAGCCAATTCACACTTACATTCTCCTCCTTGAGGTACAAGAAGATGTGTGCAGCTTGCTCCTCACTGCTTAATAGTCATGGCACAGAGTGGAGAATTGGCCAAGGCACCCCTCACTATATGTGTCAGACATATAAAGTAAGGGGAAGCAAGCTTTAGGTAAGTACCTGGCATATAAGATGACCTCCCTACAGATTTGACATGGATTTTTGGGGGGTTAAAATTCTTTTTATATGCCGGAGAAAATGGCAATCAAAACTCTTCATTCTTCCCTTTCCTCCCTGTAAATCTTCCTATACACTACTTCCCACTCTCCTTCAAATTCATGGCCTCTTTTTTTCCCACTAATTTATTACATTCACATATGCAGACATACGTGTTTAGAAATATAACCTAGTCTGGCAGTATAATGTTACTTATATGTATATTTACAGGGCTTACTGCTTGTCACAGAGAATGCTGAAGTAGACAATGAAAATCAATGAGGCTCATATTGTACACAAAGTACTATAACCACGTAAACTGAGATTTGGAAGAGTGGTCTTTTCCAGAGAAGAACAAAAGTGGCTTTGTGTCTAAATTTTATAACATACTCACACTTGTAGCTCTTTTTTATTTTTTATTTTTTGAGATAAGGTTTCTCTGTGTTTCCTTGGGTGTCCTGGACTTGTTTTGTAGACCAGATTGGCCTTGAAATCACAGAGATCCACCTGCCTCTGCCTCCCTGAGTACTGGGATTGTAGGAGTGTGCCACTGTGCCTGAAAAACTGTTCTTTATAAATATGCAAGGGCACATTATAGGATCAACATGTATGTGGGTTCTTTCTGAGCTTGGGTGGCCTTGCTTATATTATGTAGTCTAAAATTCATTTGTGTTCCTTAAGGTTTTTGTGATTCCAGGTTTCTTTATGGCCAAATAGTATTCCTTTTCTACATCTACCAGGTTCTTTTTCTCTTCCTCTCTTGGAAAAATAGCTTGGCTCCATTTCCAAAAGTAAGATGTAAAGGTTTTAAAAAAGGGAAGAAAAATACCAAACTGTTCCAGTTTACAGACAACACAATTCTATGCTAAAGAGACCTGGTTTAATCTAATAGTAAACTCTTAGACTTAATAAAACCTAATATGGTTGCATCATAACAAATTAACCTAAAGATGGTAGCTATCATATTCCCACATTGTATTCTCAGAAATTAGGAGAAAATTATTCCATTCATAACCGAAGATGAGAAATGCCTTTACTACAGAAATCTCATGATATTGTAAAGAAAATCAAAGATAATTTTAAAAGATAGAATGATAATCTTTCTATGGCTTACTTTTTAAAATTGTGATAAGAATGGCAGTTCCTGGTGTGTATAAAGTATGGCCTCATAGTAAGTCTCATCCTGGCACTCTTGTTTTATCGAGGAGGACATGGAGTGAGGATGTAAAGGCAGCTAACAGCTGTACCAGAGATTGTGTAAACTTATCACAAGGCTCAGTCTCTGTTACACATGTACCATTGGCTGATTTTCCTACGTTTGCTTCCTGACATGAAAAATATAATGATCATATTATCACAAGCCATTTATTGGCAGATAAGTGAAGAGCTGTATATGTAGGTAATTACACAGTATCTGGAGACAGTTGCACTTTATGAGAAGGTTGTTGCTAAAGTATGGATACTGCTTGTATTTGAGGATTAATGTAGCTGAACTCAGTGGTCAAATTCTTCTCAGAAATGGTGATGCGGGTTGATTCTGAGGCAGCACCTGGGACAGCTCCCAGCATTCTGTTAAACGGGGAAACAACTCCTATTCCAGTCTCAGCTCTGCCTAGGCCTTTTCAGTTAGTCTTCTTAATGCTAGATAGTACTCAAGGTAATAAGTTCAGGCTGGCTGGTTGGAGCTGACTTTTCAGGCGTAATGCTACTTGTTTGCATGGTCTTCATACTATTTGTTGGTGAATCCCAAAGTCAGCACTACAGGATAGAGATGTATTAGAATCTGTTGAAGTATTATAAAGAAGTCTTTGCGCAGTTATTAAAAAATTTCTAGAAAAGAAATTGAAATCACCCAAGTATGTTTTCCTTCCTGTTTGATCATAGCATTTGTTTCTTTCTATCACTCTGTGTCCAGCATCCTTGGAGCACTATGATTCTGTGTTCCACAGATAGACAGCCTTCCACTTGAATTCTATCAAAGTAGTGCGACTTGAATCACTTTATGCTCATGTCATTTCTGTTTCAAAAGTGACAAAAGAAATCTATGATACTTATTGTTCTTTATAATGAATTTGGCTCATACCTAGGTGCCTTAGGTAACTCAAACTTGAACTTGTTGCCTTAGAGAGGACTTAGCTTCATTGTTCCAAAACGTCTGGTGACATGACCTTCATATGTAAACTGAGATTCCTATAGCTCATTGTGTGACAAATTACTTCTTTGTGTTTCTTCTCAACACGGCAGCAGCTCGTGCCCCCAAGCATTTCATACCTCAGCCTTTCATATTTAAGTATGAAATGGCTTGTGGCCTTGACTTACTGTTCTTTGAGGTTTTTGCCAACTCAACTGGGCTCACTGCCCAAAGAGATTAGAATTGAAAACCAAGTAGATGGATGAGTTCTCAGTTTGTATGCAAGGGACTTTTCAGGGTCAAGATACTCAGCAAAGGTCAGATTAATGGTTTTTCTATCGGAAGTATCCTGAACTCGAAGAAGCCTTCCTTAGTCTCAACACAAGCACCAAATATTAACAGCAGTTTAAGGCCTGCTTAGATCTCTTGACCTCTGTGTATCTCTCTTTGCTTCTTTGTAAAACAAAGAGTCAGGACAGTTGTCATTTCCCCCTTGATATTAGAATGCAGTAACACATATATATATATTTTACAAATACCAAATTGCCATCCTGGTATAAATGTTTGTCCTCAACTTCTCTCTTTTCATTAGGCTCATTCTGTTTTCCTCAGACTTCTGATAATTTGGTGGTCTGAATCTTTAGGATATGCCTCCTGATCTTCCCTGTCATCACAACTCAGCAGGAGCTACCACTTTCTTTCTGTCAGCATCTGCTGATAATCTGACCACTTCTCTGCCATCCTTTCCTTCCTTCTTTCCTCACTCCCTCCTTTCTTCCTCCTCTCTTGCCTTCCTTTCTCCATTTGTCCCTTCTTTTTCTTCCCTCTTTTCCTCCTTTCTTGCCTTCCTTCCTTCTCCCCTTCCTTTATTTCCTCCATTCTCTTTCCTTCCTTCCTTCCTTCCTTCCTTCCTTCCTTCCTTCCTTCCTTCTTTCGTTCCTTCGGTTTTTGAAAATAGGAAACATTTGGTAGTAAAGTTGAAAACATATTGGTAGATTTGGTTAGAAATCTTTGTCAGATCCCTGTCAGAATGACAGTAGTACATTTATATAGGTCATAGGTAGAGAAATTCAGTATGTTTCTAGACATTTGTAAAATATTTTTAATGCTTTAATGCCTTAAGCTACTGGTCTTTTTCTTAGAACACTTAAACAGAAAAATTATTAGGTGGATTCCATATATATATATATATATATATACACACACACATAAATTTATGTATATACGTATATGAATGTATATATATATATATAAATGTATATAGTATATATACCAAATCAATCTAATAATCATATGTATGTAGATTTTTCCTGAAAAGCAATACATTAATGCACATAAAATGCAAATAAACATCTAATTATATCTACCTTTCTCTCTATATAATATACATGTATCGATCATATATATGTATATATCACCCATAATCATATGTATATGTATTCATACATATATTCTACACATCTACATTTTCATTTATATTGATTATTTCTGATAATTTAATTTCATAGGTTTTCTAAATATTAAATATATAATAAGGAAGAAAGAGAGCTATGACTGATTTCCTGAACAATTAATGATTTTTAATTGAGTAACTCAATAACCCTAAAGCTAAAACATTTTATGCACTCATGTTTCTCCCCTATTTCTCAAATTATAGTAAGTGTTAAATTTTGTGGGCAACAAATCTGATTCTATCCATTTCTTTTTCCTGAAAATCTCTGGATTTTCCTAAGTGGAAAATTATAAACACATCTATTGTTAGAATCTTTCCATACTGAGCATCCTTCCCTCATGTGGCCAAATGACAGCACCAATGAATGTCCCAATACTCTTCCTTCAGGATAGGCCTTACACTTGGGTATTTTAGCATTGTTTCTTGTCTTTAAAATATCATTATCTTCTTTTTAAATTATATTTTTATATAATTATAAAATATAATGTGTTTTATTAAATTTCACATCCATTTTAAAAGTATTTGATCATGGTAGCACTTTATCATCCTCCTCCCCTGTTCACTACTACTCCCACTGATCCACTTGTTATTCCAAACCAATCCCTTTTCTTTCTTCTCATCTATTTTTTGTTCTGGTGAGCAATAGGTTCAGTTAGGGTTGCTTGAATGAGTATGAATGATGGGCTATTTACAGGAGCGTGGGTAACTTATCATTGGCTATGCCACTGAAGAAAATATCTGTCATCTTCTTCTAGCAACCTACAAGTCCATAAATTCTCAAAGAAGGGTAGGTCATAGTGAGCGGCTATCTTCTCTTTGGCAGAATGTGTATCGGTAAATGATTTGATCAAAGTTGTGGGTTATTTTTTTACATACACACACATATATCCTTAAATACAAAGATAAATATTAACTTTTGTGAAACTTTTCCTGATTTCCTTTTGTGTAGAGGTATTTCATGTCATCAATCCACAGAGCAACTAGAGAAATGTAAATTAGGTACTGGAGATCTAGTGCATGGTACAGAAGAAAGTGCTGCCCTAGACTTAGACATAAGTAAAAAAAACTCACAACTAGAGAAAACTAAATTAAGTATTGAAGATCTAATGCATGCTACAGAGGAAAGTGCTGCCCTAGAGTTAGCCATAAGTAGAACTCTCACACTATGACCAGAAGCTAGATACTATAAAATAGCTGGTGAAGTTTATGGACCTCTACACACAAAGACAGTAGGAGTAGACTTAGGAAGGAGTATCCTAGGATCTCAAGGATTCATTGTGTACTCAGGAATTATAAATGAAAATGTTAAGGGAGAGATTGAGAATACGTCTTACCTAAAGTAAAATATGCACATTAAAGCAGGAGATAAGATTGCTTTGCTTTTACTCTTTCCATATGTCAAAGCAAAGCAGCTCCAATGAAAAGGACAGGAGGATTTGGAAATATTGCAAGACAGGGTTTTGATTTTTGTTTATTTGTTTGTTTGGCAAATTGTTAATATTGACCAAATACCAGAATTAAAGTTAAAATTAAAATTAAATGGTATTGAAATTGAAGGTTTAGTGGATACAGGAACTGGTGTACCTAATCTCATGAGCAAGTTGGAATTCATATTGGTCCTTCATAAGTTATCTACACAGCTTGTAGGGATTAGAACATTGTTCCAAGTAAAACAAAGTATAAGACAAATTGAGTGTGTTCAACCAGAAGGTCAAATAGGAAAATTAAAGCCTTATGTGGCGGATATAGCCAATAACCTCTAGGGAAGACATCTACTATAAAAAAAGGTAAGTTCAGATTAATATTCTTTCAATAACAAACAACAGATGCCTATTTCAAATTGCACTGTAGATATCTGTGTTTCAGTTGGTAAAAAACCCAGCTAGTTTGTATGGAGCCGAGCATGGAATGTGAGTGACTGTGTGTCTAGTTTAAACGGTAAGAAATGCTAGCTCCTAATATGTGTGGATTCGTTAAAACCTAATTGTACCTTGATTTAAAAAAAGGGTTAATATGATTAGGTGAAATGTACTGGATTATAGAAAAAATTACTGAGTTAGCTCAATCTGTATACTTTAAAGTTGTTTAAACATCAGAATGGAAATATGGGAAAGCATTACATTGGGGGAATGGTTTTGTCTATATTTCCAATGGTGATGAGGAACTTTGGATTCCACCAAAATTGATAAAGACCTTCTCTGAATAAGACAAGCTTCCACATGAAAGGCACAATTCAAAAAAGAAGGAGACACAGAAAGACAGCAACACAAATGACACAAGAAACCTGATCCTCCTGCATGGAGGTAGCTCAACAAACTGGCTGAAAAAGGATAAATTGTGAAGAGACTGCCAAAGTGGAAAACCTGGTTGCTGAAATGGACATTTACGAATGACAGATGATCAAGACTGCATTCATGAAGGATCATCACATTAATGGATCTTCATAAGGACATTCAGACTGTTCATAGGATTGATCATTGTTTCTGTTATAATAGTTAAACTTTGTACAACTTTTAGCTGAAACAGAATGGGGGAAGATGTAGAGAAATATTAATCCAGCCACGTGGCTTCTCTGGCAAGGGATCATATCCAAAGACCCAAAGGTCTATGTGATTTAGGGTGGGGGAAACAGATGCACCCTGGATTACAATATTATCTGGCTGGAATACAGACATGTCACATACATCCCTTTTCCAAAACAATGAAGGTGGCATTATTTTACAGAAGGAAGGAGGCATGTTTGAAAGTGACATCTAATTGAGGGGCAAGGTGATGAATGAGAGGAAGATTTGGCAGAATGGGTCAGAACAGGATATGCCCAACTTTCACAAGAACAGAACAGGACAGGAAAGAGTGGCTACTTAATAGCATTTTATACACGCACACACACACACACACACACACACACACACACACTCACACACATACACGCACACACACACACACACAGAGAGAGAGAGAGAGAGAGAGAGAGAGAGAGAGAGAGAGAGAGAGAGAGAGAGAGAGAGATGAGATGAGATTTATAGGTTTAAATTTTACACAAAGAATTTCAAGTTTCAAGTTTCTTACCAGGACAGTTTAACAGAGACAGGTTGCAGACAGAACAAACTAGACACAGGTAAAGACAGAATCAGCCAGAGAATAAGAAGGAAATAGAAGATTAATACATATTAACAGAATCAGTTTGAGGCCAGGCATAGTAAATCAGTCACAAGCTAAGAGAAGACAGTTTGAGTCAGTCAGCTTGGAGAGGAGTTTAGGCCAGAAAAGAAAATTAAACTAGCTACTCTGAGTTCAGAAAGAGTTAGATAGGCTTGGGAATGGTTCTCGTTTCATTCCCTCTTCTGAGAAACAAAAACAACATTTACACTTTTGTGCACTCTAATGTTTTTTGAACAAGCCATTTTACTGTTATTATAGAATTTCCTGATTTACATACTTATTTCTCAGCATATTCCTTTTTTAAAAAATTTTACTTTCTTTGATGCAAAGATCCTATATTGGGTTATAATTAAGTTACTATGCCAAATAATTTTAAATAAGTTGATGGACATAATAAAATATATCACCATATATTTTTGTCATGTGTCTTATCATAAGCACTTCATAGTGAATAGGTCAACCCCAGGCCTTAATGCCTTTGTCTGACCTTTTCTATATCTTGCCAATATGTCATCTTATAGCTTTATATTTCATCAATCTAAAATTGGCCAATGTAAAGATATAAATCTTTTTGTTCAAGTTATACAGTATCCCCAAGTTAAATTTGTATTCTATTTATCTTCCAGAGAGGGAGAAATGGGGAACAGGAAGAGAATCCAACCTCTTACTTCATGGTGTGGACTCCGGGAGTTTGTAGTTTCTATTGTTTACCAAACTTTGCCAATTCAAGACAGCACAACTGTGGAAGCACAGAACACTAGGAGGAATAAAACACATTCCTCACAGAACTAGTTTGATTTCCTCTTGCCTAAAACAAAGCTAGCTCATGTTAGATATCTTTAATGTTGATAAGAAAGAGATATGCAAATTTTAAATAGCTCTAGTCTCTTTTCCTAGATGGGCCAGGGAAGGAACTTATAATATTCCTTGAATTACAAAGTTACAAAGGATACTTCATAGGAATGGAAACTTTTGAAAGGAGAAAATATGTGTCACTTTAATCCTATTAAAACATTTCTGTTACACACATAGACACACACATATGTATATATATATATAAATATATATTAACATTCAGTGATATCAATAGAAATAAGAACAAACTTAAAGTGACTGGATTGAACTTTT
This sequence comes from Acomys percivali, assembly GCA_907169655.1. NCBI lineage: Eukaryota > Metazoa > Chordata > Mammalia > Rodentia > Muridae > Acomys > Acomys percivali. The sequence goes on along the minus strand of OU015743.1, from coordinate 86,788,008 downwards.
ATAGAGATACATTTAGAGAATAATGAACATTTTTTTTTATTTAAAAAGATACCAATTTATTTTCTTTTTATTTTTAAGGTTTTGGTTTATTTTCTTTTTTTATTATTAATTTATTCTTGTTACATCTCTATGGTTATCCCATCCCTTGTATCCTCCCATTCTCCCCTCCCTCCCATTTTCCCCTTATTCCCCTCCCCTATGACTGTTCCTCAGAGGGATTACCTCCCTCTGTTTATGCTCATAGGGTATCAAGTCTCTTCTCGGTGACCTGCTGTCCTTCCTCTGAGTGCCACTAGGTCTCCCCCTCCAGGGGACATAGTCAAATGTGAGGCACCAGAGTACATGAGAAAGTCAAATCCCTCTCTCCACTCAAGTGTGGAGATTGTCCTCTTTTACATACAGAATAATGTAGCTACCACACTCCATCACAAAAAATAATCTTCAAGCAAATGCATACCACAACAGAAAAACCACAGCTGTACATAATGCAGAGATCATTAAATCATTAGGAACCAAGAGCCAATGGATAGGGCTACATCACAATTCTTGCACCTATGTCAGGGAAAATTAAAGAGGAGGGGAAAGAAATACTGTAAGACCAAGAATAACAACAACTATACTATGAAACAGTCTCTCATAAATGATTGTGTAATAAAAGACCAGAACAGTGACTATATCAAATGATATGCTATCATTGGATGGAGTAAAATTTCAATGGATCTTACCACTAGACAATGTACTACACTCAACTGATGACAGGAGAGGAAAAATTAGCCCAATCCCAAGAGGATGAATTTATTTATTATCCTGTACAAAATAATCGGTACTTGTTGGAAGATTGCTATTACGGCCACAGGCAACCATGTTCAGATAGCTGTCCAAGCTTCATGAAGAATGGAAGGATCACTTTCTCAGTGGCGCTTCCTTTTCCTTGACCTTATCTGGAAATTGCCTCTAGGCTCAGATGTATGAGTATATTTGAGTATGGTCCTACACAAGAGCCATGTGACTTTGTAATACTGCTCCTTTGCCTACCCACATGATAGATAACTATTCTGGCCATTCAGCTCTTCCTGTTTGTATGATAGTAAGGTACTAGTTTATCACTAATCAGTCCTTTCCACCTTTAACCCTAAGAGCCTTTATAATTTTCACCTTTGAAATGATAAAATTAACTGTTTCTTTGAAGCTGATTCCAGAAGTCTTGTTCAAGGTAGTTATAGGATGCCTGGACCCATTTGTCACTTCTGCACCCTTTGTCCTCATGGGGCCATGGATAATGATGCCTGGAAGGAAGGAAGGAAGGAACACAAATATTGAAACTATACATGATGTAAGCACAAATATCAGAACTGGACCCAGTGGGATATATGTATATATTTGTTCATATAAATTTATTAGTGTTACAATAATAATAAAATGCCATAATTTTCAGAGAGGTAAGGAAGTGATATGGGAACAGGTAGAGAGATGAGATCTGAAAGCACCTGGAGTAAAAAAAAAGAGAAGGGGAAACTGAAGTAATTCTATGTTAATTAATAGTGTATTAAAATTAAAAAAGGAAAGCTAACTAAGTACAGGCCAATAAACATCATTCCTCTGTGGGTCGGCTTCAAGTTTCTACTTGAGTTCCTGCCCTGACTTCCAACTCTGTCAAAGTGTAAACTGTGAGCTGAAACAAACTCACTCTTCTCCTTACAAAAATTATCATGCTGTATACAGAAATGCAATCTGAGTACATGAGACAAAATTTAAAGGTATGGACAACATCATCTGCCTTCCATTTCTTTTCCTAGTGGCCCACTTTTTCCTTCTTAGAAGATATCATTCTCTCCTGTATTACCTAAGATATTTTCTACATCTCTACTAGAAGACTAACAGAGCCAACTAATCAGGAAACAGAGGGGCTTGAGCACACTGAAGCACCAACCAATGACCGTGCATGGATTGGTCCTAGGCCTCTACACATACATCAAAGCTCAGGCTTCATGTGGGTGCCCTAGTAAGGGGAGCAGGGACTGTCTCTGACATGGATTTATTGCCTGAATTGTGATCACTTCTCCCTGGTGGGGCTGCCTTGCCAGGCCGCAGGGGAAGATGGTGCGCTCAGTCTTAATGTGACTTGGTAAGCTGGGGAATATTGGCAAGGGGGCTACTTTTTTCTGAAGGGACGGGTAAGAGGGAAGGAGGGTGGAACCAGGAGGATAGGAGGGAGGAGGCTACAACCAGATTGTAAAATGACTAAGTAATAAATTTAATTAAAAATAGAATTTTGAGGGCTAATAATATAATTTTTATTAATATTTATATTATTACATATATATACAATAAACTACCTAGAGAAAGAAGAAACATGACGCAATCAGAAATTATGTAAATGTTACATTCTTAGTGTTTTTGGCTATTTGAATTTTGCAGCCTTGAAGAGACCATCTTTTCTTTCTTGGTGCATCTAAAATTCTGAATGTAAATCAATATCTGTCATATCTTGTCTTTAGCAACTTAAAACATCTATCTAGACTTCAAAGGATCTTAACCCCTAAACAACTAAGCTTAATTGTAAAGTTAAACTATCTGGTCTTCAACCCATCAGAGACTTGAGAAAGAAAATTAATTACCTGAGTAAAGAGGGGGTGCAGGTTAGCAGCTTTCCAAATGAGAAGAAGATAAAGACAGTTTGCCACCTGATCAGTCACCCAAAAACTCTCTATAACATGGAAATATCATCTTCAGCCTTCTGGCCCAATATATATCACAGACATATTTGTGAGGCAGGAACTATTGAGGACTTGCTTATCCTGTCTTGGCAGAGTTTGATTATTGACTCTGCCTGCGTCCAAGCTTGCTCCATTTTAGGAAGAATTCTGTCTGTGGTAGAAATGAGGACATTTTCCCCAGTGCCTTGTTTGCTATATGTGAAGCCATCTCCATAAGGATTTTTTTTTTGATGCTTGTCACGATTTATTAGGCATTGCCAGGAGCTAACTTGTCTCATTGTCAATGAATCTTTAAAATAACAAAAACATTTAAAATGCTATATTCTGTATTTCTCTGAGGTTTTTGAAGACCATATCCAACTATTTTACCTGATCTTTGTGTACCTATCCATTGCACCTAAAATGATTATTCTTGTGATACAAATAGACTAGTAATTGATATGACCATGATTTGATCAACTATCAATTAACTTGTATAACTTATTTATCCTTAACAGCCTGCAATAGCACTTTCAAAGTGTTGGAAATAAGCCTTGTATTATGATTGAGTTAAATGGGTATAATACTACACATTAGAGTAGAAGTATATACAATGTGTGTGAAGAATATATACCACTGTATCTAAAATTATTTTGCATCTTCATACAAAATTGTATAGCAGTAAATTAAAACTAACCTTGTAAGTGACAACTAAGATATTAAGTTGAGGAGTAGATTCACTAATTTCCTTTTTGTTCTATTTTCCTAATATATGTCTACATTCCCCCTTCTTTTGTTTCAACCCTTATCTCCAAAGCTTGCTTGGAAAAGAAATAAAAAGAGAGACATACCTGCATCGAACCTTGTTTTCTTTCCAAATAAGACCAATACTAACTTATAACCAAGGCCCATTGAAAATAACCCTCTATAGCCTAAGAATGCAACCAAACATGCAACTGAATCCCCATAAAGGAAATGGGCTTCATTATCTTAAGGGTTCTTCTGGCTGATTTGGGAAGAATAATGTCTTTGTAAGGGCCCAATTAAATTGGGGGAAATTGTTAAACAAGCTAAGAATAGCATTTGTAGTGCAGTTTCTGGATGTTGAGAAATCCCAGGCTTAATTAGAATCCTGTGTGGACACTCTGAAATGCTGAACCAACTGGGATCAGAAGCTTTCTCCAAAGGTTTTCTGGGGGCTGTCTTGTTCTGATGAGGAACAGCAACTGAAGCGCTTGGTACTGGAACATGAAGGATGCAGGATGTCAGTGGCCATCATGCTGAGAGGAATGAATCTTGTTATGTTTGATCCAATGTCAGTGTCTGGTTCTTTTTTTCTAAAAGCATAATTTCTCACAAGTTTATAGTTCTAAAATTATAAATCTAAAAGGCGTGTGTGTGTGATGCACAGAACATTTAAGGCTGGCTCTCTGCTCTTTGTATGAGAAAAAAAAAGAATTCTGTAATTCTTCATTCATGCCATACAAAGAATAGCATCTAATAGTAATTTATAAGGATTTGGTATCCAACAAAGGCATTGTCTTTGCCTAGACATTCATGTCTCAGCCAGTCTCAGAGCTATTCCCACATAGTGGGTTTAGTGATATAAGTTACCTGCTTGTTCTGTTGTTTAAATTCTTCACATCCTGACTGTTATCCTCTCCCTCATTCCCTCCAATCCCCTCTCCCTCCTTTATCATCTCCCCCTCCCTCTCCTAGTCCTCATAAAGAGATGCCTTCCTTCCCCATCATCTGACTTCAGCCTATCAAGTGTCATATTTACTACCTGTAATCTCTTCCTTTGTGGCTTGGCAAGGCTACCCTACCAAAGAGAAGTGATCTAAGTTTGGTGACCAAAGTCTATGTCCAAAGTAGTCCCTAATCTCCATATTGAGGGACCCACAAAGAGACTGTGCTACTACATCTAAGCAGAGGCTCTAGGTCGACATCATACATATCCCTTGGATGATGTATCAATACAACACTCTATATTGTAGTGTAGTTATCCTGTATCATGTGGCTAATATCTTTTTATGAGTAAGTATATACCATGTGTGTCTTTCTGGGTCTGAATTACTTCACTAAGGATGATATTTTCTAGCTCCATCCATTTAACTGAAATTTTCAAGAATTGCTTGTTTTTAATAGTGGAATAGTCTACCAGTGTATAAATGTACTACAGTTTCTTTATTTTTCAGTTGAGGGACATCCAGGATGTTTTCTGATTCTGACCATTACAAATAAAGCTGCTATGAGCATACTTGAGCAAATGTTCTTGTTTTCTGGTAGAGCATCTTTTAGGTATATTCCCAGGAGTGGTATGGCTGGGACTTGAGGTAGACTTATTCACAATTCTCTGAAAAAGCACCAGATTGATTTCCAAAATGGTTGTACAAGTTTGCACTCCCACCAGCAAAGGAACAGTGTTCTCATTTCTCCACATCGTTGTCAGCATGTGCTGTCACCTGAGATTTTGATTTTAGCCATTCTGATAGGTGTAAGATGGAATCTCAGAGTGGTTTTAAGTTGCATTTCCCTGATAACTAGGTATGTTGAGCTTTTCTTTAAGTGTTTTTCAGCCGTTTGATATTCATCTGTTGAGAATTCTCTGTTTAGTTCAGTACTCCATTTTTAATTGCATTACTTTGTTTGGTGGTGTTTACTTTTTTGAGATCTCTATGTATTTTGAATATTAGCCCTTTGTCAGATGTAGGGTTGATAAAGATCTTCCCTAGTCTGTAGGATCTTGTCTTGTTATTTTGATAGTGTCCTTGATCTTACAGAAGCTTTTCAGTTTCATAAGGTCCCATTTATAATGGTTGCTCTCAGGGCCTGAGTTGTTGTTCTCTTCAGGAAATTGTCTCCTGTCCCAAAGAGTTCAAGGCTCTTCCCCACTTTTTATTCTAACAGATTTAGTGTGTCTGTTTTTATGTTGAGGTCTTTAATCAATTTTGACTTAAGTTTTCTGCAGGGTGATAGATATGGTACTTTTTGTGTTTTTCTACATGTAGCTATCCAGTTTGACCAGCACCATTTATAGAAGGATTATCTTTTTTTCATTGTATGAATTTGCCTTCTTTGTCAAAAATCAAGTGTCTATAGGTGTGTGGGTTTATTTCTGGGTCTTTGATTAGATTCCATTGATCAACCAGCCTATCTTTGGCATTACCTGGCTGTTTTTATTACTGTTACTCTATCGTGCAGCCTGAGATCTGGTATTGTACATGGTGTTTTAGTTATTCTGAGTTTTTGCTTTCTCCATATGAAGTTAAGAATTGATCTTTCAAGTTTGATAAAGAATTGTTTAGGCATTTTGTTGGGAATTACGTTGAGTCTGTAGATTGTTTTTGGTAGGATGGCGATTTTTACTACGTTGATTCTCTCAATCCATGAGCATGGGAGATCTTTCTGTCTTCTGAATTTTTCTTCAAATTCTTTCTTCAGAGATTTGAAGTTTTTTTCATACAATTCTTTCGCTTTCTTGGTTAGAGTTATACCAAGATACTTTATATTATTTTTAGCTATTATAAAGGGTACAGTTTCCCTAATTTCTTTCTCATCCTACTTGTCATTTGTATACAGGAGGGCTACTGATCTTTTATTGAGTTGATCTTTTATCCAGTCACTTGCTGGAGGTGTTTATGAGTGGTAGGGGATCATTGGTAGAATTTTTGGGTTTGTTTATATATACTATCATATCATCCATATATAGTAATAATTTGACTTCTTCCTCTGTAAATTTATCCCCTTAATCTCCTTTAGTTGTCCTTTTGCTCTAGCTAAGACTTCTAGTACTATATTAAGCAGATATGGAGAGAGTGAACAGCTTTGACTTGTCGTCCCTGATTTCTCTGGAATCTGGGGGGCGGGGACGGAGGGCGGGGAAGGCTTGTGGGTTTATACATACATAGCGGTGCACATCTGTATACAGATGTTTGCCTGGATGCTGAAACTTTATATAATATAGATCCCTGCTCAACTGGCTACTGGCCTGGCTGCTGTCCCTTGTATAAATGTGAAAGAGACTGATGGCCTCCTGCTAACAGAGTCAGCTCTGGCTAAGGTAAACTCCTTGATGGAAAACATAGCTACGTAACCTCACAACACCTCAAGATCCTCTGCCTTTCTTTGTAAATAAGGGAACGTTCACTAGGTAGTGTTCAGTCCCAGGAACACGGGGTCACTGTAATTGTAGGCTGTGTTATTGACACTGCGGTCCGTAACTAATAACTGAGGAAGAGGTCCGCAGCTACCTTCGCTGAACAGACACAAGATCCCATCCTCCAACTTTCCTTACTATTCCCTACACATATCAGGTGGTTTACGGCTCCAAGTACCAGCCATCTTTCACCTATGCTTTTCTCGCTTGTCTTGCCTCCAGGCTTCTCACTGTACCCCACATGTCCTCCCATCTCAGCTCCCAGAATACTAGAAAGCAAATTCCTTGAGCACAGAAGTTTGGTCAGTAGCCAGACATGGTAGGATGCACCTGGAATCAAGGCACTCATATGGTGGGTGTAGGAGAATCAGGAGTTCAAGGCCAGCTTCGGCTAGGTAGCTGGTTCAGGCCAGCCTAGGGTACATGTGAACTTTGTCTCAAAAATAAAAGAAAACATTTTGGTGGGCAGGCAAGATGCCTTAGTGGATAAAGGCAACTGCCAGTAACCCTGATGACTACAGTTAGAGCCTCAGGACCTACGTGGTGGGAGAAAAGAGTCAACTCCACATATGTACATGTCATGAGTGCACCCACATGTATGCATACGTTCCCCACCTGCCACATACACAAATAAATAAATATAATAAAATTTTAATTAACAACAAAAAAGAAATGGGATATGATAGATATTAGTCTTAATTCACAAATTTAGACCCAACAAGGTAGGAAAGATGTTTACTTCAAGTTTCCCAAATACAAATGGCCAAATCACTCTGAATGTAACATTTATATAATACCTGATTGTCTTTTATTTCTTCCTGCTCTATGTAGTTTATTTTACTCATATGTAATAATGTAAATGTATATGTTAAAAAGGAAACGATAAAAAATAAAAAAAAAAGAATTTTTATGGATACCCTCTTCATAGAACAGGTCACTGGTTTCCTTGTAAGCATTCTAACATCCCATATATTTGTAGAAAAAATTTTGGTCAAATTTTATTTGATAATTTTAATTGTCCAAATGTATATAATACTATATTAATGATACTTCTTTTTTATTTTGACCCTATAGCAAATAATTTATTTTGTAGTATATGAGAGAACAGATCTATTGTCTATTGTAAACAACAGATAAAACTTCAGTGTGTGGAATGTCCAACAATAGGGTCTCACTGTCATGTCATGAAGGAGTCAAGAGTATCTATGGAATCCTATTGATCAACATTAAAGAAGTAATAGGTGTCTACTTGTGGTATTGACTTCTAATATAGAGTAACTCTAATAAAAGTTTATATACTGCAATTAGCTATCTATGTGGGATATTTTATATACACTGAGCTTCTATAATAGTAGGTTTTCATATGGTGTTTTAAAGATAAGGGCTTTAATGTTAACTGTCCCTCAATATATTCCTTCCTCTACCATGCTCTCTGCTCCCTTATTCTGGTTAACTATTCCCACTCCACTAATCCTTCCCAATTTTTATGATTGTATTCTCTGTCTCCTCACTTGAAATATCTCCTCTGCTTCCATGGCCTCTTAACTAGTTTTCTAACCTTTATGGATATTCCAAACATTCCAAGAGTGAGAAAAAATAACACTTAAATGAATAGAAATAAGATCTTTGTAATGAGCAGTAAGTAAAATCAGTAAAACATAAAAGAAGTCTATATAAAAGAAAAATGAACAAGAAAATATTATTTAGTAAGAATAGTTAAATTAATTTAAAGACATTTTTCTTTGATACAGAAAATGTATACAATAACCATGGAAACATGAATGTGCTATACGTGAAAATTAATAATGCTGTGGTCTGGATGCTTTTATCTAACTCTTTAACTTCATATATTATTTTGGCAGCACAAATTGGATTCCACAAGTTTAAAAAATGAATGAATGTTGGGTGGGTAGGGAAGTGGTGGTGGGAATTGAAGGACTTTGGGAATAGTGAATAAATATATTAAAATACATTCTATAAAATTCTCAAAGAATTAATAAATCCATTATAAAACTTTCTGGTCACCAAAATGATGGTGTTAGGAAGAGGGGCCTTCGAATGTGGGTGCATCTTGGGGACATTCTCCTTATGTATGGAATTAGTGTCTCCCGAAGGCTTCAGAGTGTTGTTCTTCCTCTCCCGTACAAAGAAAAGCCCTAGAAGTCATCATTAATGGGCCATTGACACTTCAGAAACCGCTGTGTCTGCTGGCGCTTTGGTTGTAGACTTCCCACACTCCAGGCAGGCAGAATTTGACATACAATCTTAAGAGTCTCATTAGTGCAATCTCATGGATTAAAGACAGTTTTAACTTAACAATTCCTTATTAAGGAGACTATAAGCACATTGGTCTTACCAGTGAGTTGTGGAAGTTTTGCCTGAAAATATTTCAAATCGGTCAAACTCAGACAGCAAAGCTTTGATTGATTATATAAGACTACCTTGTCTCATAGTAGAATTAAGACCATCACCTTATCTGTGCTTTAAAGCTTCCTGTGGGGTTAGACTAAAGCTGAGATGGCATCCATGCTTAGTACCTTCATATATGATGTCCTGCTTTGTCCATTTTTTTTTCTCCCCAGAACCTGCAGTTGCTAACATCAATTTGAATTCTTATCATTTTCCATTTCAGAAACTGTAGTTTAAAATGGTAGTATAAGTAAAGTCTGAGAAGAGAATGCATATTCCATTAGTGTCTCTGTGACAAAAGTGCTTCATTAAAATAACTTAAGAGATTAATTTACTCAGAATGTCTCAAAGTTTTAGTTCATTGTTTTATGGAAGGCATGGCAGTGGCAGGGTATGCTAGAATAAGTTCACATCATGGAGACCAGGAAGCAGTAGTGTTTATAGATCTATTCACAGAGCCTCATTTCTGCTAGCTTGCCACCATCACTTAAATTTTTCACAGGTACCCAAAGTTATACAATTAGTTTAGAGACAAGTACCGTGTATGAGCCAAGGGAAAAATTTCGAATTCAAACAATAACAGATATAATTTTGATATTATGTCATTTCCTGACTAGTTGTCAGTGAAAATTATAAGTAGTATATGTCAATTGTTCTTAGTATGACTGCTTGTACTATAGTCAAGCACCTAAGAAAACTTTCATCTGTCATGAGTTAGGGTAACAAGGAAAGGGATATTCTGGAATGTGTATTATCTCTGTGTATGAAAGTAATATATGTGTTTAGATATATGTCGGTAATTGAAAGTTTATGGATGCTGCTCTTTTTGAATAGGCAAAATGATGTGTTAGTAAAGACTAGTTCCATAAATCAAAGCCAAAAGATTTCCCATTTGAGTTTTTAGGAACCCTCAGCTCTCACAGTTGGATATCTGGCTAAACAGAACTTAAGCCACTGGATGTCATGGTAAAAGAAGTGTTAAGGCAAAACCAACTAATCTCTTTTTGTTAAAGTCAGTCTGCAGAGTTTATAAGTTGGTCTTTAACAGGGTTATCTACATGGCTAGTTTAAGACCTCCCCAAACACAACTCATGCAATATTTTTCTTCAGAATTCATAGTCACAATGCTTGAAGATAATGATTTTCGCTGGATTGAGAGGTGCATGTTACAAATACGATATGTTTTATACCTGATAAAAATTGCCTTCTATGAAATTTGTACTTTTTTTCTAAGACATTGGATCAGTAGATGGGAGTCACTGGCTGAGGTATCTGTACATCTAAAGAAGAAAAGAATATTTATAAAGGTTCTACTAGTGTGTGTGTCTAAGAAGCAGCACCCCAGAAGTTGCTCTTCAGGGTGTAGAAGAAGTTCTGTTGGACAGAAATACAAACTACACTACTGAGTGGGTGACCAAGTAACTTCAGGCTCAGTATACATTTTCTCTTTAGTCTTGGTCCATCACAAAAGGTTTTTTTTGTGGTTGTGTTTGAAGCAGATTAGATCTTCTAGCCATATATAGGAATGTAGGAGAAAACAATAGCAAACCAGCACCTGGACATCAGAAATAAAATGGGTACAGTCAGAATGACAGACCTATAAACAATAGATACAGAAAAGGCAAGTACAGTATACCATTTTAGAAAAAGAGCTGACTTACTAGTTAGGATACTGCCTATTAACTCTGATAAAAGAGTTAAGTAATGAATATGTGGAGAGCTGAAGAACACCAGTACACCATCCAATAGATATGCATACTTCCATGTCCAGTTTGTGAAACAAGTTTGATTTTCAGCCCCATGAAGAGCAACTCTTTCCTCAAATACATGGTTGTATGCAGGAAAAATACTCCTTTCAAAGAGATTTTTAGACTTCAGTACAAGTTTTCCCTAATGTCTAGAGAGCCAAAGTGCTATTGTAGATCACTGTTGGAGTAGCAGCACTTACGGATCAAATAATAATGGATTTCCTGGCCAGGTGATGGGAATTAGATGGGTATTTTCTAACTTCGCACTTGTCCCATTGAGGTAATCATACCTAAGAGCTGACAAAATTCTCTAGCAGGTGGTGGATGATGAGGATAAATTCAAGGAATGATAGCCACAGCTTTCAGTACAATTTTAACACCTTTTCTAGAGTAAATTAATGACTTGTCTGGTATGCGATCTGGTGAACATTCATCTATACATTGTTTTTTCATTTATTCACATCTATGTTCAAAAGAATGGATCCTATTCTTTCAGCATTCTATAGACCAAGGCATTGTGATATTGATCGCATCTTATTAATTGGAACAGAGGAGTAAGAAGTGGTAAACACTCAATATCCTACCCAACAACCTCACTTGGATGGAAATGAGTTAGGTACATGGAGAGAGGCATACTTCAGCATCCTTAGTATTTGATGGGTACATACTATCATTTGACTTACAAATATTTAGATTATGCTATTTATTCAAGATTGCATAAGTAATGAATGATGGTCATATCTTGATTTGAATCCTTCTTTGAAAGTGTGCACATGTGACTATTAGTGTACTTGCCTGCAGAATGTGTTTTTGTGACTCCCAAAATGATTTTTTGTTTTGTTTGGGTATATTTAGTCTTACTGGTTTTCATTTTTTCATCTTTAAATTTGTTGCTGTTGTTGTTATTTAAGAGAGGGAATAAAAACATGACTTGGAGGATATGAATGTGAAGGAGGAGTTTAGGAGGGGTAGCAATATTATGAAAATATATTATATGAAAAAATTAAATAAAAATTCTTACTAGAATTTATTCATCACTTCTCTCTGTGTTGTTATTGTCATTTATTGTCACCAAAAAGATGTCCAGTACTCAGATGAGTTGAATTCAATGTAGTTGTTGACCAAGATTATATCATGGAAATCTCCAAACAATCCAGAATGCTGACAAAATAATGCATTGCTCTCAACAGAGTGAGAGCATGGTCCCATTGCTGAAGACACAACCCATATGACTTACTGGGCATGGAAAAGTTATGCTGCTGCCTACATGAGCTTTCTCTCCTGTGTTCTCTTGTTTTTTTATGCAGGAACATACTATGTAGGCAACCAAAAGAGAAACATAAACACATGAATTCAGTTTTGTGTTGTCAAACTACTAGGTATTGGTCCTGACCTGGGGTGTAGCTGCAGAATGTATTGGGTTCTTGATATGTCTCTCCATATATTGACTCTGTAATAAAAATGGCTATCATAAGAAATTCTGTAATATAAAGGGCATAGTTGTTTTGATTTAAGCTAATGTAGGATACATGTGCACTTGATCCAAGTTAAGTAAGTAACACTACATGAAACTGTCAATATAAATCATGTTTGATGCTCATAGATGATAATATCATATTTCAAGCTAATAGGAAGATAAAGCTCTGAGGAGAAATCAAATCCCTCACAACTTGTCCTGATATCTATACCAGAGATTGTTCAGAGCTGTCCTCTACAGGTTGGTGCTCCATCTGTCAGTCATGTATCCTGAGTTTATATTAACTTCATCAGGACACAATGTTTACAAATACTTAACTAACTGCTTTCTTCTGTGAGATTGTTTCAGACAAGAGTAACTTTTACCTGGTCAAGAAGATGGCCCTTGTATAAAGTTTGTGGTCATCAACTCATTAGTCAAAGGATTGAACACAGCAGACATATTGACCCTTGTCAAACAAGAGAGAATTTTCTTGCAATTCCTTTGGACTTAATGTATCTTATCAACTTTCTTTGGTCTGGACTCCACAGTGCAGACAGTATTGCTAGTTTCTGAAATTTCACAAGCAAGTCTATATTATCTCTCACTTTCACATGCACAGGCACAGGCACATGTGCATGTGTTGTGTGAACTTGTGTGCATGCACACACACATACAGTTATATAAGCTTGTACACACACACACACACACACACACACACACACACACACACACACA